>CM064487.1:105467498-105861785 GCA_032716605.1 Paralithodes platypus
TATCTGACGATATTATGCTTATCATATCTGCAAAAACTATTATTTTAATGACACGCATAGGAATGTTAGCCTCATTTGTTGTGTTTCTCTTAAGTTCTTATAAACTATTGCGGAAGAGATGTGTCTCATTTTAACCAGTAAGATGTCGAAAAATCTAAATTCTCCAAACTAAATAATTAATCAATCCTTCCAGTATTTGCCCAGTCACTTATAATTATTCATGGACACCCACTTTCCTCCCAATGTGACACTTTATACAATTATAACTATATGGATTGATTTTTGGGTATATAGTATGAAGCTGGTGTATTGAAAATGATGTTCATAAACTCATGTCTTGAGATATATTTTCATTATTAGAAAAATGTGACGTACACGAGTTTTATGAGTACACCTCATCCATTAAACGTGACTTAGAATATTGCCCAGATAGTTCAACTTTGTGTTAAATCATCAGGTCAAAATATTACTATTCAGTAGGCGATGGCGCGTTCCTTTACATTATGTTGGCAACAAATAGATGATTTGACTGAGTTTTGGAAGGACAATGTGGGAGTCAAAGGGTGATTAAGATAAAGTTTAGCTTTTCGATTCTCAGTGGTATTGTCTAAGCTGCTTAACGTGCTTAAGATAACCAGAATAAAATGAAATAGAGCGTCGTGTGTACTGTACACTATGATATGAGTCACGGTCCATTCTGAATCTTCGAACTGCTTAAATAAACTCAAGACATTCATATACGCTACATAGGCACCAAGGCGACGGGCGCGGACGTATCTGGATTTATTATGTTATTTTGTTTAATTATTATTGAGGATTTGGCTTGCCTTTGCCATTTTTAGCAAAGCATTATATTTTCGCCTTAGGTTAACACAAGTCCCTTTCCAGATATCCTTCAAACTAAATATTGCCCACTCAAACCCCCTTCAAACTAAATTTGTACATTTTTCGATAGAAAAATGTGTCGGCCGAAGGCCGATTTCTTCTAAGTTATAGGCTCGCCCGGAAAAAAATTGACACTTGAATGGGGTGAAGCGTCTTGTTATCGCCAAACTAATGGAGCGAAACAGGGGTGATCCAAAAAGAACCCACTCGTATCAAATAAGGTTAATGAGATGAAGACGCCGAAGTTGGCCGCCGTTCATTGTGGCAGTGGTCACAGTGAAGACAGACGTTACAGGCACCAAGGCGACGGGCGAGGACGGACCGCAGCTTGAGTGCCGGACCCAGCTTCATGTTGATGCTGGAGGTCAGGTGCTCCTCCGTCAGCAGTGGCAGGGCAGACCCGTCGATACGCTGCTCTCGGAATGTCTGTAAGAAGAGAACAAGACAAAATTATTAGCGGTGTCCGATTGCATAATGTTTCTCCAACATCGGCGACGTCTTTATTATTATTATATCTGCTACAGTTAGACAATATTATGAAGCTTTGGAAGGACATATGGTAGCTAAAAGGATTAATTGAGATAGTCTGTAGCCTTTTGATGGGTAGACGTCCTTCCTAAGCTGATCAAAATCTTCTAATAGTAGCTAGAATAAAATTAAAAGGACGTCACTGCTACTGGACGGGTTAAGATTAGGTTCAAGTAGATAGGTTGGGTGTCGAGCTGATGCTATCGAAATGTTTATAGGAAGAAGAAGGACACCATTTTAGAGGTGGCAGATTATCATGCCCCTCCACTGATTCCAAGATTATACTCCGGTAAGTTAGGTTTCTCGTTTTCTCGTGTAATGGAATTGTGGAGTATGATTTATCATATTTTAAGAAATAAGGTAAATGGTGGGATTAGTGAATTGGTATGTTCCTATGGTACTCGAAACCTAAAAATGTGAGCGTGTGGTTAATGTTCGATTAAATACAATTATTTTTACACTGAAAACAAAAAGGATAACCTTGCCGTTGGAATACTAGACTTATAGTTTAAAATAAGTACCCTGCATATTCAAATAATTAGAAACAAATTGCGTTCGCGTTTAGTCAATCAGTAATCAATCACTTATTATTTACTAATTCAATTTATCCTTGTAAAAAGAAAACATGCTTTTGTACAACAGTATCAGCGAGTTTTTGTCTAATCCATGAAATCAGAGTGTTAGTTTGTAATATATTACAGGAAGAAATGGATATTACAGTCATTGCAATATCTTTGTATTGCCTCTCCAGGTCGAGATAATTTACAGGATACTAGCTAGTAAACCTCCCCAGATAAAAACTGCTCATCTATGGATTTATTTTTCGTCCATGGGCGAGAGTTTGATTCCTCAATCCTTTATAATATGAAATATCGCTTCATTCTCTTCCGTCTATTATTAAATATTTTAATTCAACTTAAGAATGGTATATGTGAATCAAAGGGTCTTAACCCTCGCTATCCAATAGACCTAAACTGAATACATCTGTCTAGTGATTGACAGCATCAAATAGAGAAATGCGTCATGACCCTAAAAGATATAACGATCTTGGGCAACCTCATGTTAACTATTTGGTTATTTGATTGATTATATTAATTCAAGGCCATATTATATTATCTCAAATCAAGAATGATATATATTAATATTAGTTCAACTGACACATTCGAAGAGCAAACTTACCTCTACATATTCCGCACAAAGTTCTATGCTTCCGACGAAGGAGCACACGTCATCAACCGACCAGTGGCCAACGGTCTCAAGAGTTGGACACTGGTTGTCTGAACAAGGTGTTGGAGACTTCTGAACCCCCGGGGAAGGTGATGCCCTTGGCTTAGGAGGAGTAGGGGACCTGTTTATGATAATCTTTGTTTCTGGCTTCTTCTCTTCCTCACCTGGTACCCCAAATAGCGTGTTCACATCGAAGGATCTCGATGGCTCAATCCGTGGTCGTTTGGGTGCCATGGTGGCAGACAGGTCGAGTGGAGAGGTGGGGGTGTCTGCTGGTCGCTTAATGGCTCCTTGTAGATAATTTTCTAACTGGGACTGCTGTGCTTCTGAGGCATTTCGAACCATATTAAATAAAACTTGCGGATGAGATACATCTACGAGAGGAAAGCCAGGGAAGTTGGGAAGACAGCTGACTCCTGAGAACAAGTGAGGTGCGCTGGGATGTGGAAGTGGAGAACTGTTTGTGGCAGTAGACACCGGTGGTACCTCGATCTTTTTATCAGCAAGGTTGCCTCCTGCCGAGGTGATGGGTGGTGTGGGAACACTGAGGAGGGACGCCGATCCGTGCTTGTAGCCAGGAAGGCCTAGATGAGGGCGAAGCATCCCCTTGTTTTGATTGTTGTAGTAACTGTAAACAAAATAAAAATGTATTAAACATGTATAAATATGCTAAAGCAAACAACATTAGTATTTACTACGGCACACAAAAAACATTTGCCAAATGTAGTGCACAATTGCACATGCTTACTAACTCCGCCCAACTAACCTGATTGTATATTTTATAATATCCGGAAAACTTTGCCTTTCCAACACACATACACACACACACACACATTTGGCTTTCTTTCACTAATGAACAATTTAAGTATCAATTCTTTAGGAGAGATAAAACTATAACTATCCAACCCAACAGTGAAACACTATTCTCAGTCTTTCTTCTATTCAACTGCTGAGCTCTGAAACTCTCTCCCAGAATCAGTCTTTCCCTCTTCCTATGACCTAAATTGCTTCAAACTCCGTGTGTCCAGGCATTTTGGCTCGAACGTCCCTTCAATTTGGCCCTGTCACTCTTTCAACTCTGGGGGAGGCACTTGCTACAGGCAGTTCTGCCTTTTGTCTCTCTCACTCACATAGACAAAAAAAGTGGTTAGTTGCTTAGAATTTGGAGACAATGTAACATATGTAAACAGGTATAACTATATATCTACATATATCTATATATCGAAAAACTATATATCTACATAAATGCAGAACAAATATGTCTTTGAAGAACAGACAGTAGAACAACTTCATTCACAAAAAGTGCAAAATGTCAAAATGAAAATCTAATATTACATATGCGTTTATATATTTTTGAAGGAGGCTACCTCATTCATCCTAAAGATTAAAATGCTTAGTTTTTGTTTCCGTATATGTTTCAGCTAGTACGGATAATGACATTGTTGTTGTGGTATTATAGCTGGTGCCAACACAAGCAATTTTGCCTGCAATATTTTGGAGCATTTCTCACCTGGTAATTACAGCAGTAAACTTTTAGTCTGAAGCCACCAAACATATAATAAATTAATTCTAGTTCCCGATACTAATGTAATCAGCCCCGAAATATCGCGACAAAAAGAAAAAGAAAACTTGCTCTTGGAAAATTGCCGGAACAGGCGCTCATGTGACATCACCTTATGTATTATAGCAATACATTCAATACTTACTCGTTAGGATTAGTGTTGTTGTACTTGGCAGCCAGTGACCGCATAAGGTCCGAACAGTTACGGTTGACGAGGGATTCCATCTGCTTCACCGCCCCGGGGCTTCCAGGGAGGCCACCCATGCCTCCTAGAGCCGCAGGATGGAAGTGGTCAAACACGTTGGGTCTGACGGGGGGCGGCGTGAAGGCGGGATTGGGGGGCGTGCCGGGGAAGGAAGGAGTGCGGGTACGGTAGGATGCTGGAGATTTGGGAGACATCGAAGGGCTTGGTGTGGTACGGGTGATGTGCACGTCACTACCAGGGTCGGGGGATAATCTCTCACACTTGAAGTCTTTGGTGGAGTCAGAAGGCATTCTATCCTCGGTGCGAGAAGAACTGGACACCTTGCATCGCAGCTTCTTACGGCTCTTGGCACTATACGCAGCAACTGCTGCAGCATTGGCTGCAGCAACCAGAGCCTGCTCGTTTTTTGTGATGGAGGTGTTGTTGTTATTCAAGGCAAGACTTTTAGCAACCTCACCATCCACCTGGTTACCTGTAATTAGAGAGACAAACAAATGTTAGCCATATATGGAAAATGCAAATTTAAATATAATTGTACAACACTCCAAAGCAATAGTAACTGTATTAATTTTGATTTTGATTTGTTGTCGCTACACTATCCAGCACTGGCTGAAATATTAGGGTATAATCACCAGTGCAGTGTCATATTGTTTACAAACCACGAACAACAAAATAAGAATAAGTTTTTTATATGTATGTACTTGATAATTAAACAATATTGCTTAAATATCGCAAGATGCAGCTAAGCTGTTTTATTAGCGCTCATAGTGAGAAAATGAATGGTTTATTTCTAATTCGTGTTCAACAAATGCTAAATTATTTCAATAGTATTATAGCAGTACAAGAATATACAGTATATGGTTTTAACAAATATATAAGTAAGCGTTCGTATCATATACAAACTCAAAACACAGCTACAGTCTGCCATATTTCCTATCCATGAATCAATTAATTTAACGGCCGCATCATGCTTCATAAATATGTCTAAGGATGTCTATTCGATAAGCTTTTAGTTCGCATGTCCCCCGAATAAGATTGATGAATTAACCATAAGTTTCATTATTTTGACGCTATGCTATTTTTTCGCATTACCACAAATTTTAGTTTTCCCGCATTCATTTTAGCTTTTGAGGAGCCTTACGATCTTGTTGTTGCGGTGGCTTGTGCTATGTCTATCAATATATCAATCAACCTTTAGAATCGTAAACATAGCTAATAAACAGAGATCATATTCTCAAACAGGTTCGGAAAATTACAAGTTATTCGCATTACTGTAACTAACGTCACTCTAATTATCCCGAGTAGCCCCAAGCCATTCTCCCTCGGCGAGCCCTCCAATAAAACCATTACAACTTCTGTACCAACGGTCTGATGTTATTTTTGGACCTTCTTCTCCCTCACGTTTATCCCAATTAGTTATGAGCTTTTAAGATATTTGTTCCATTAGTTTGGCGATTTTATAACCGTTCGCCCCATTTCTTTGTCAATTTCAAGATCCCAAGTCATTCTCTCTTGGTGAGGCCTCCAATAAACAATTACAACTCCTATACCAACGGTTCGGTGACAAAGGAGGAGAAGGAGTGTGGTCTTAAGGGGAGGCATTTTTTTAATGGTCCTCCATCTCCCTCATGTTTAGCCCTATTAGCCTAGTTATGAGAGTTTAAGATTTTCGCTCCATTATATTGGCTATCTTAGGACCTTTCGCCCAATTTATTTGTCAATTTCAATACCCCAAGCCATTCTCTCTCGGCGAGCCCTACAATAAAACCATTACGACTGTTATACCAATGGTCTGTTGACAAAGGAGGAGGAAGAGTGTATTGTCTTAAGGGAAGATATTTGTTTTTCGAGTCCTCCTTCTCCCTCATGTTTAGCCCTTTTTGTTTTTTTCTATACTCCAACTACTCTCTATCGGGCATATGCTGAGAGCCTGTACAATCAACTGTTATACATTGAACGGTGAAGCCCGTGAGGTATCGTTCCAGCCTATTAGTTATGAGAGTTTAAGATGTTCGCCCAATTAGCTTGGCGATTTTAGGACCTTTTGCCCCATTTCCTTGTCACTTTAAAAACCTTTTGTGTCATTTAGGTACCGATTTTTTCCTTGCGAGTGATACCAAGCCTGTGTATTATTAGGAACCGGCCTTTGGCTGGGATATTTTTCTACCAAAAAATGTACAAATTCATCTTGAAGGGGGATCTAATAGTGTTTCTTAAACTTGATAGATATTTAGGGAGCAAACTAAAAGCAAATCTATCACAATTATAAATATAATTAAACAAATAAATAAAATATTCCCCCTTAAGCCTCCGTCACACGGGCAAGTTTATCGGGTGCATGTCCTTGAGCTTTGAATCCAGTACGAGTGATCACAATATTTTGATCGATTTGCGCTGTTTGTTCTTATAATAAATACGACTGTACACAATAAGCCGTTCTAAGATGCTAGCTGCAGTCATAACGAAAGCAAAAATTACCAGATTGCAGACTGGATTTTAGCTATATTTATATTCGGATATAGTGGCTCCTATACATCAGCCGCTAAAGTGTTCTTGTGATTCCAGCTTTATATATTATACTCTATTTACCGAGAGTCCACTCCCGTAAGTCCTTATATAATTAAGTCCTTATATAATTACACTCATTTGAATCTTTGAACACATAAAGCCAAGTTCTGAACCTTTTGGGAGTATAATAAAGCATAGTATTATTTACTTTATGTTCGATATATAGGTATAATTAGTGTTCATTACTGTACGCTTAATGCCACACACTGTTGTCAACTAAGGTCAAACATTTTGCAATTCAGGATAACGATATTCAATGTTTTAGAGTTTTGGCCTAGTTCTTTGGAACAGGGTATAGCAGGAAAGTAGCTAAATTGGCAACACTGGTAGGAAACCTTCATCCTAAATACTTATGTTTAGTCGATAGGCCAGATCCCTAAATCACACGAATCGGTCCCATCCAAGGGGCTCAGAATGTCAGTATGATCTCAAACCAATGGCTATAAACCCTTTGAAGATGATGACGCATTTTGATAGTTTATTCTGGTTATCATATAACAATTGTATACAGTTTAGGAAGGATCTGTGGGAAGTATAAGGATAAAGACTATCTCAACCCGTTGACTTCCATATACCCTTCCTAATCTGAATACAATCTTTTAATAATTGCCAGACAAATATAAACAAAATGCGTATGGGTTAATTAATACGGGAATTCAATGACCAGTGTTATCATATCGAAATAACATCTGCATATCAATAAGAAAAGTGTATTGTAGACTATAATTGTAGTTAAAATCCTTCTCTGGTTGGAACGATTATCCCCCTGGCCCATGGACTAATCGGAATAACGTATATATACATCGCAAAGCCACTTATGTCGGTATAAGTGTGCCTCTAAGGTAAACACGTTCCCGGTTAGGGAGTGTCAGACCTAAACCCCATTTAGTAACAGAGAAAGGTCAGTCTTCACCATTCTGTTGCCTTTGGTGATATGTTCCTCTTTCTATACTCGAATATATCCATAATGAATGTTCGGGAATATTGGTACAGGAAAAAAGTGGTTGGTCTTTATAGCTATTATCTACATGATACAAAATAAATAAATAACGTGGCACTCAAATGGTGTCAAATTGTTTCATATGGTTTCAAAATGAATAATTTCCCTTTAAAAAATATACACATGAATACTGGTTTAGTATTGTAGTTGAAGATGAGTGGAATAGGCTGCCACATATTATAGTAGGATAACAAATGGTTAAGTGAGATAGTTCGAAAACCTGTTTAATGATGGAGGCCCTTTTTAAACTGAATACAATCGTCTAATAGTAGCCAGAATATTATCATGAAAATGACGTCGCCGGTACTGAATAGGTTAAACTATAAGTGTCAAGACTGCAGAGGGTGCCCGATCTCTGTTACTATAAGATCTCCGGTCAGACCCCTTCCCTAAGCTGAACCCCGCCAGCGCGCACCTACCCGCGTACACAGTTACGACATTAGCATCTACTGTATACCCTCACCGTCATTTACATCACAAGACTCTCTTTATCTGCACCAAACATGCCATTCACGTATTTCGTAACAAAATACATATTTGTTATCTCTCACCTTTTTTTATGGCATTGCTTTTTGGGATTATATTGATAGCTGGAATTCATCTAAAAGTTTGAGGATTTTATTATGCTGCATACATTTTAGCTTGTACACTCTAGGACCTCAATCGCGACCTTAAGTTTTCGAAGCCATCCCAAACTAAATCGAATCTTCTCCTTATTGTCTTACTTGCTATTTGTATTTTAGAGTTTCGTTAAAGCTATGCTAGGGGTCCGATGAAACCACGATAAATATCTTAGAGCTTACGGTAGCATATGAACTTGTTGCGGTGTTATGTTTTTGTTATCGATTATGTAATCAATAACACAAAGATGGCACAATGCCTCATAACAATGATAAGTTATGCGATAATTGAAAATAGTCATGGCGTTCTTGAATTTCTATACTATCAACCCCTTTGAATAGAATTTTATATTATATATATATTTACTTTCCCTTTTTTGTTTCTTTAGTTTGGAGATTTTAAGACGTTTCATCCCATTAATATGGCAATAATAAGACACTGCATCCCATTCAGGTATCGATGTTTTCTGGGCGAGCAATAGAGAGCTGTAACTTTGAGAGATTGGTCTTCGACCAGGATATTTTTCTTTCGAAAAATATACATATATAGCTGGAAGGGGGTTTAGGTCATCAGTTTGTTTTCATCTAAAGGAAGTATGGGGAGGCGTTGTTATAAGTTTATTGGTAAGGCTTTATTCCTTGCTCGAAAACAAATATATATAATCCTCTAATAATAATTGAACAAAATATAATTATAACTCACACGAACTGTGATCAGAGTGTTGAAGAGTTCTGACCCGAATACTTTAATTGGGAGTTATAAACCCGGAGAGTTTTACCAAAAGCATTAAGAGTTTAAGACCTAGTCAAAAAGAACATTGTTGGAAACTGACCACTTGCAAGGTTATGTACCGGTATATAAGGAATTTGTTTTTTGTAGACATATTTATTTAGTAAAAATAATTAATATAACACGGTTGTTATGCATATGTAAATGTATCTATCAAATTCAGAACAAATACTGTGCATCAACAATTCACATAATGTTTTTATTATTGCTAAATTATTATGTATATGGCTTCATCTTCTGTATAGCCCTAAACTTGCATGGTGTCAATTATGTAGACTTGATTTTGGTTTGATATTTGTGAAAGACCTGATGGCACGTGCAACATACTAGTGTGTGTGTGTGTGTGTGTGTGTGTGTGTGTGTGTGTGTGTGTGTGGCTTTCCCCACTGTTTTTATTTGTGCCTCACTTACATAGAGATTAGTTTTGGTTAGCTATAACTCGTGCAACCTTTGGGGCGGGGGAAGGGGGGGGGGGGGGTGGCTCACTTGTTACAGGCAGCTTTGCCTTTTGTATCCATGCACATAACAAAAAATGTACTTATGCAGTGGAAAACGTACAGAAGACGGCTACGTGAATGGTGCCCTCCTTGACACTTTTATCGTATCAGGATAGACTGATTAATTATGTTATTCTTCACTGACACATAACAGAACCAGGGGGGATATGATTGAGACTGTTAAGATAATTAATGAAACAAAATTGATAGGAAATATGTGAAGATATATTTCACATAATAGAAGAGACAAGCGGCTTGGAGTAAGAGGATCAATAAAGTGAGACCTAGAATACGCTTTAGGAAATGTTTGTTTAACTATAGAGCAGTATTTGCACGAAACATCCTTCCCGATTATGTTGCAAATTCAGATATTATAATGGAGTGTGGAATGAGCCATGACCAGGAAAGGGCAAGATCAAAACAGTAATGATAAAGCGCAGATGCAAGGTCGTCGTCTAAACAAAATTGAACTAAAAACCTAAAGATATATTATAATATTGGGGCTTCTTCCGGAAACTTTCTATGTAGCCTAACTGTAGTCTATTAATTATAATTAGGTCAAAATTCTTAACCATTAACCACTATAACTAGAGAAAAAGAGCTAATATTTCTACCCATTGGGAAAACTCTGTGAGATAATAAGTGTGAACATTGACAACCAAGTTTCTCGAGTTCTTTTTGAGTTACAGAGGTTAGAGGTTACGATTGTTGGCCAACTAAAATGAATAGACTATATATATTGTGAAGGGCTTGCTGGATCTGCCCACCATAATAGCTTAATTATGTATAATGTTAACCTTACTTGGTCTGAGAAGGGAAGGGAGGGGGGGGGGGGGAGTCTTTTTGGAACTCGCCTGATTCACTCCATTAATTTCGAGATTAATTTGGATCTGTTCATATTATATTCATTTTTTAGCACACTGCTGTCATTGTCACTATTAAAGTTTTGAATCTGCAAATTCAACATGAAATATACAGGCTGGTGACGAAAGGAGAATATCTCGAATATTAAAGCAAATAGCAGAAGTGATACACGAACACTTACATGTTAAATTGTGGCTGAACTCCTGTGGCGCCAATATGTGGGAAGAAAATTGTCATTGTGAAAAATGGCTGAATTACTGTACACTACTAGAACTCAATAAGACTATCAGAGTTCAGTAACAAATAGTCTTTAACATTATTTTACATTTATTAAAATGAAGGACGCTGGCCTCTTTCACTATATATGATTAGCTTTTCTTCTGGTTTATGTTGATGCTTGGTGTTCATCCTAAAGTTGTAAGTTGATAGTTTTTGCAGATTTTTTTATTTGTTTGTTTATATATTTAGTTATATATTTATCTTAGCTTAATCGGTGTTAAATGACCTTGTTGTTTTTCATCACTTAATCGAATAATTTGCATAGGGATTTCATATACGTTTTTCTATGAATGTACGGAAATCATATATATATTGTTTACCCGTCTCGATGTCAAGGTTACTATAACTACAGTAGTTTTAATGACCAGTGAAAACAACTCAAAACTCAAATGTACAGCTTAAGTTATGCATATTTATTGACAAATTTGTTCTTAATATTAACTTAATAGAGTTCAGCGAATATTTAATTTTCTTTTAGGAAGATAGTATTGCGGCGTTATTATTTATCGTATTATTTGCATGCCACATTTTCCGAATGCACGTTTATATCATTATAGTAGGCTATATACAAATAAATAAATTGAGTTTTGTTTTTGTTTTTATAAATGTATTTTTAACATATTTTTACCTATTAAATAACCTAAAACCGATCCTAACATACCTAAATGTGCTGGGAGATTAAGATAACTTTTAGGTTAGGATTTCTAGTTATTAAAATGTTAGAAACTTAAAGTTAAAATTTGAAGGGTAAACTAAAATAAAAATGTAGTCTAACAGTTTACTTAGTATATTGATAGATAACTGAATTCTGGAAGTTTAAGCTGAAAATAATACGTAACTATTTAAGCAACAGAGTGAGTGTCTTCTTGAATTCTACCAAATTCTGTAACTTACAATACATGTAACCCTACAATACAGACAATATAATATTAATAAGATATTGACTTACCAGGATAACACCATTTAGGCCAGACGACTACGCTGGAGGTGTCAAGATCTGTCATGGCTCGCATCCAGCCTCTTGTCAGTCAGACGTTTAATATGTCCAAATCACTCTAGTATATCGGCAATGATAATAACACACTGGGCAAGGAATCACTTTTGATACGGTATGGTCAAGGGCGTAGAACATATGAATAGACTTAGGCAGTAATTGCGTTATTTCAGGAAAACAAACTAACACTGTCCATTAAAACACATGAAATTCATTTTCAAGTCACGATGGATAAGCAAAATGTTCCTTTGAGTTAGCTCGCACACTCTTGAAGCGAATAGTTTTGGTCGTTCAACTTCAAACTTCGCTGCCACTATAATCGCGCGACAACCAGGTGAGAGCGAGAGGCCAGGCGGAGCAAGAGGTATGGAACAGTGTGCACGGTAAGGCTTCTGCCCCACGACTGACTACCTGAACCTCGTCTACCTGCTTCTCTGATCTCTGCGCCTCTCCCTCCCCGCCACAGGTGAGCGAGCGCAGGAGGGGAGGGAAGGGGGAGGAGACTAGTAAGAGCTGCGTATAGGGAGTGTTGCGTCAACTTTGGTGCTTTAACCACTAAGCTGATGACCTTAAGGTAACCTCTCACGTTCAAAGGTTAAATTTTTCTGTTTTTGAGTGTTTCTTACATTTTGGCATTTACCTTGTTCTGAAATATACCCTTTTAGATATATAATGGCCGTAGGAAAACTAAACACATCGCGAAGTATGCATCATGGCGACTATGGCAGGAGTTTCCCTGTAGAGGTCTCGTAAAGGGGTGTATTACCGTGTGTTCGTCCGTGCGTGTGTAAGTTGGCCACGTTAGCGATGGCGGTGGGTGCAGGTGTGTGTGTGTGTGTGTGGAGGGTCGGGGAGGTGGTAGGATGGGTGGTGCTCAGGTAAGTCAGGTTAGGAAGGCCAGAGGCAATCGAGATGTCGGAGGCGGAGGGTGTGCGGTGTTACGGGTCGGGCTAGAGATCCTATAGTAGGAGAGAGGGGCCGTATTCCTCTATGGACGCCCTTTGGTGCCTCAATTATCGAGGCTGGTCTGGTCCCCCTACTCCCTCTTGTTTAGCCCCTATAGTTTTTGGAATTTGAAGACATTCGCCCCATTAGTTTGGATATTTTAGAACCTCTTATTGTCATTTAAATGTCAATTTTTTTTCCTGGCAAGCGATAGGCAACCTGCAATTTAGGAGGAACCGACTTTCGGCCGCGCCATATTTATACCGAACAAAAAAAAATGCACAAATATATGTTGAAGGGAGGTCTTGGGAATATTATATATTTTTAACTTGATGGAGGTCTGGGGAGGAGAAACACAAGATAAACAAGAACATTATAAAATAAATAAATACAAACACATATATAAAATCCACTAATTTAAAACACATTTATTGTTTACTGATAAACCAACTAGCAGACCAGAAGGAGTTTTAGGCCCTCACTTACATTAGTCCAAAAATCCATCAGGGACTATAGGCGGTATCACATGAACGCATTTTTCAGCATATGTTCAGGGCAATTATGGTCTGACAACTTCAATATATAAGTTTTGCCAGAATTCAGCCGCATAGCATAATCTACCTCAGTCTAGTTTCAAATATATACCAATGGAAAAGAACCCGAAATGTTACGAGAAAAATTAGCTCATCGAAAATTGTCGGAAAAAGCGCTCGTGTGAAATCGCCTTAAGTTTACTGATAACTTTGAGGGTGCTACTGCCAGACAGATTGACAGCCTGTGACAGTCCACGTTGATAGACGAGTAAGGAAAAGGTGTCGACGTTGAGAGTGATAGAAGATAAAGTCGTGGTTAGAAATGTATAGCCACTTTTGGAGGCACATAATTATATGATACACTGACGAACAATTTTGAGAAATGGCTTGAACCACAGGCGTAAAAATACCTGGTTTCAAAAGTGTTTATTTTTATTTTATTATGTTTTTATTTATATATTTTTTGTGTCTATGTAAATAAGGGAGATAATAGGCTAAACTGCCTGTGACGAGTGCCTTCCCCAGAGTTGAAAGAGTGACAGGGCCAAATTCAATCAACAGTTGAGCCAAAATGCCTGGACACACGGAGTCCAATTTAAGTCATAGGATGAGGGATAGATGGATTCATGGAGGGAGTTCCAGAGATCAGCTGTTGAATAGCTGTCTCATATAACGCCCTTGTACAGAGGAAGAAGCTGTGCAGCAGTACAGAACCCCTTGAGGTGGTTGAGCACTCCCAGCTTTTGGGAGGCTGCCTTAGCAAGACTGGTAATATGGTCCTTCCAATGCTCACTGTTTATTTTGTATCATTAGAAAGTGTTAATGTATTTCTGACCGCGACTGAACGTGTACTTGTCAATAATTTTGCTCTTTGCCACGATGCTCATTGTTGTGTCATTATTTATGGTTGCTCATGTTGCTTTACTAATTCAATATACTTGCACACAGGGAGGCAACATTATTATGATAAATTATCACAGTATATGTATGTAAGTTTGTCCATACATAAATCAAGGCCTTAAGTTGTCAAAGGTATCCCAAATTACATCGAATATTCTCATTAACTGTGTAATTAGTATTTACATACCAGAATATTGTAATGATATTCGAGGGTTCTGATTGAGCGAGGATTTGTGTCTTTTAGTGTATGCATGTGTGACCACGTTGTGTACTGTCTGCATTTGTATTTTATATTATAAGCTGTAATAGCTCAATTACCATTTTGTTTTGCTATGTGAGTGAGGGAGGCAAAAGGCAGTACTGCCTGTGGCGAGTACCTCCCCAATAGTTGAAAGAGTGACAGGAGCAAAATCAAGGGACGTTCGAGCCAAAATGCCTGGACATATCAAAGTTATCTGCTAATTGTCGTTCCCCCCGTATCACACACTTAACAACAAACATATCAAAACATTAACTCTAGTTTTCTCTCACACACAAATGTCATCCGAGCGGGTACACTCCTAAATAGCCACAACCCTAATGGTCAAAATGCAAAGCAAGCTTCATTAGGTTGGGTAGGCTGTGATTGGTAAGTTCGCTTAGTTTTGGTTAGGTATGGCTATAATTGGCTTGGTTAAGTTAGTTTAGATTAGGTTAGGTTAGATTTTAGGCAATGGTTGGCTAAGCTAGGATAGTTTAGGTTAGGTTAGGTCTGGTTAGATTAGGTTAGGATTTGTTAGTTTGAATTAAATAAAGGTAGGTTAGGAGACTGTGGTCATTCTGGTTTCAGAGTGTGGTCATTTCGGAGTGTAGCCTTTTCGGAGTGTGGCAATTTTGGCGAATGACCATTTTGAAGTGTGGCTATTTCGGAATATGGCCATTTTGGAGTGTGACCTTTTCAAAGTGTGGCCACTTCACAGACGGGCCATTTCGGAGTGTGGCCATTTCGGATTGCTGCCATTTCGGAGAGTGGCATTTTTTAAGTGTAGCCCTTTCGGAGTGTGGCCATTTCAGAGTGTGGCCATTTCAGAGTGTGGCCATTTCGCAGTATGGCCATTTCAAAGTATGGCCATTTCGGAGTGTTACCATTTCCAAATGTGGCCATTTCGAAATTCGGCCATTTGATTTAGTGGCCATTCGGATTGTGGCCATTTCGGAGTGTGGACCTTTCAGAGTGTGGTCATTTTGTCTTGAAGCCTCACTTACTACACGACGCCGCCACATATTACCCAGAGCAAGGCAATTAGTCTGTCCCATAACTCGATAATTATTATGGGCCTCCATTAGTCCCGGTCTAATGACCCGGGAATCGAGATGTGTCTGTCCGAGCTGGTTTATCATTGGCCTGGTTGTATAATAAAAAGGGCCCACCGATCATTTCTGTGTTATTATTGCAGTGAGAGTTTTGAAGTACTCTTGTAACTCTTTTTGCAGTTCTGACTAACAAATACTACTAGTAATAAAATGAATAGACTAATACAAATAAATATTAATAATTATGTGTATTAACAAATAAATAAATAAATATATATACTGTATATACTGTATATATATATATATATATATATATATATATATATATATAAATATATATATATATATATATATATATATATATACAGTATATATATACTGTATATATATATATATATATATATATATATATATATATATATATATATATACATACATATTTTTGTCTATGTGAATGTTGGAGACAAAAGAAATACCTGCCTGCAGCGAGTGCCTCCCCCAGATTTCAAAGGGTGACAGGGCCGAAATCAAGGTACGTTCGAGCTAAAATGCCTTGACACCCGGAGTTTGAAGCAATTTAAGTCATAGGAAGAGGGAAAGACTGATTCTGGGAGAGAGTTCCAGAGCTCAGTAGTTGAAGAGAAGAAAGTCTGAGAATGACGTTTCACTCTTGGGTTGGAGAGTTGCACAGAGTAGGCGTGGGATTGTGTTGCATGGCGGGTACTACGTGTACCCTACGTAGAGGAGGTGGTATACACTGGGAAAGCTCCGAGGAACACTGATAATGTAGCAGCGATAGAATAGCGAGAGAGATGCAACATTGCGGCGAAGAGAGAGAGAGATTGCAGAGTATATATATATATACTGTATATATATATATATATATATATATATATATATATATATATATATATACAAAATAATAATGATACAATAATAATAAGAACACCGACAACAATAGAGCCACTTAAGTGTATATTGCAGGCTATGAGGAGGAAGCAGTATATAAGTATTTTAAATAATATTATTTTATAATAATAATTTTTATTTTAAATAATATTTTGACATTTAACATGTACTTTCTTTATTCATGCAGAGTTTAGTCAAAATTTACCAGAACGTCCCGGACTTCCCAAATTTGACTAATAACTTGAACGTGACGATAGTGCGTTGTTATGTGTGCGATTAGTTTGCTTGGGAAACAGATTAACTTGCTCATGTAGTAATGTACACCCTATGTGGTGGATTGTGTTCTTTTATTTCATAAATATCATTTTAGTAAGCGTTGTTTCCACATAGCGATTTTGATCATTTAATTTGACTTTATATTGTCCTTGTCCCAATTTTGGTTTGTTTAGTTTGCAAGTTTTACATTTTAATCTTAAAAGTATCAGTTTTATCAAGACAGTCTACTAGTTATAGGATTAGGATTAAAGGTATAGCATCGTTCAAATTAAATCTTGAAAACATATATATTCATTATATTATCAAAATGGTCATGCATGTGAGGCACCCTGAATATATGTTTTAACCCCTTTAAAACGTTGACGCCTTTTTTCCTTCCATATTGGCTAACATTAGAAAATGTTGTGCGGTTTATGAAGGACCGCGTCACTCAAACGGTGTATTTATATAGTATATACCTTTTTCAGTTCTATAGGTAGATTACCAGCAAAAGACAAAGGTTTAATGGTAATCTGAATACGGCGAAATATACGTCATCGTGATGAAGGGGCTAATACTACTCTGAGGTTAAGGGGGGATGGGTGTATTTATTTCCTCATTGATATATATTGTTATAATTGTTATAGTTTCCTCCCTAGACTTCCATCAAACTTACTGTTTTAATACGTTTACCCCCATCCAGGTGTCAATATTTTCCTGGCGAGCGGTAGCAAGCCAGCATATATATATTTTTGTTTTGACAGCAAGCTAAATTTGTACATTTTTCGATAGAAAAATTTCTCCGGCGAAGCCGGATTTCTTCATACAATAGACGCCTGGATAGGGATAAACGTCTTAAAACAGTTGGCTGAATGGGGCCGAATGGATACAAGCTAGGGAAAGAGAGAAACTGAGAGAAAGAAAAAAAAGCCGGTGACCCCCCTTAAAAAACCGCGTGAATCACACATCAGTTTACTGGGATTCGCTAGTTAACGCTCACTGTTTGTTTTAATCATTAGGAGACATTCAAGAAATCCTGACCAGGGCTGTATTTTCCTATCCTAGATACTTTGATACGAATTTTCGAATATATTTACCTCGCACAAGGAAAATCTTGACTGTTGTTATCATTGCAGCAATGTACTAATTAATCTATTGGTATGGTATTGGAGGCCATTTCAGAGTCAGGCTTGTGCATAATCCTTTAACTGTCTTGATACCGTAGTGTTTACTGTGCGGAATTTCGGTGTGTGCATCCTAGGTTCGAGGCCTTGGAGTACCACATGTACTCATTACTTTCATTGATTTCATTAATTAGGTTTAAGTTAATTGGTGGGTTGGTGAAAAACAAAACCAATAAAATATAAAGAATGCATGGTCTTGAATATAGTTTCAGTATACTTGATGAATGAACACACCATTTGAGGAGGAGCACTTTACTGGCAACATTGTCAATGAAGTGTTCCTCCTCAATCTGTGTTTTTATTCATTTTGTCAACTTTCGGACTCCATTTTAACAGTTTACTTGACAGACAAATAGTAATAGTAGCCTTCAAAATTTACCGTTACTGATTTAAATTGGGTATTAATTGTGTAAACGTGTGTGTGTGTGTGTATGCAAGAAGGTACAACTGGACTCAACTACCAGACCACAAAAGAAAGAGAGAGAGAGAGAGAGAGAGAGAGAGAGAGAGAGAGAGAGAGAGAGAGAGAGAGAGAGAGAGAGAGAGAGAGAGAGAGAGAGAGAGAGAGACGAGAGAAATGAGAGAGTAAATTGATAGCATGCCCCTCCTATTAGATCTGGCAAGTTTTGATTAAATTTCGAAGAAGTCTGAGGAGGTGAAGATTTTATCAGCCGATGTAAAAATATTCCTGATTCCTGATGCACGAACATCCACTTAATCTGCTTCGCTAATTCACTTCCTATCTGTTACTCATTCATTATTTATTCATTATTTATTATTTATTTATCTATTATTCACCATATTTGGGCTAATCAATTTATTTTCAGTTGTATTATCAAGCGATCAACTTTCCTAAAGCATAATACCAGGCAACTCCTTTTCTTTTTGTCTGGTCCTAAATAAGATCAGTAATATTTGTTTATGAGGATTTATCCCTTATATTTATGTTCAAACGATAACATATATGTTCATAATTAGAGAAAGAGTGTTTGATTTAACTGATTTCAGATACAAAAGTACAGTCATGTACGAAACATGTGTATATATTTTTAAGAAGTACGTAAAACAGATTAACGAATTATTTTGAAAACTTGATTGATCTGTGTTACTTGGACTATATTATTATTTGTAATTAATAATCACCGTTTCGTTTATACCAATGTACCAGTTTGTTGTGTGTTTGCTAATTATGAACAATCAGAAGAAACACAAACCATGAACTTAGTCAATAATGATTTCCGTTTGTGTAGGACAAAAATGCTGCTCACAGGTATACATCAGTGTTATAACAGCTTTAGTTTGCTATGTTTAAGAATACATAAGGCAAAGCTGATTGTAAAGAGTGTCCCCTAAAATTGTAGGCATGATAGAGACCCAAATTCAAGGTACATTAGAGTCAAAATATAATTGTACTGTACAGTAATACATAACCTAACTATAGTATACAATCTTGCAATAGCTGAAGACAATTATATATATATACACCATTATGTAATCTCTAATCCCATACTTATTAATCAAACACAAGCGGTTAATAAGCAGGAACCACCCAGGCAGCAGCAGGGTTGGAATTTTCGTGTTAAGCCGATATATCTCAAACCCAGATATGGCTCCCCGGGGTTCAATAAGTTACTACCGTGCCACCCATCAGCTTCTACTCGATTAACCCAATTATCTTCGGTCTAGTTGAACTAAGCTGCTGCTCACACGTTAACGGTATAACTCTAATCCGACCACGTATTCCCCATGTTTCTCGGAGAGGTTGCACCAGAGTGTTTTTGTTTACATATTTTTCATGGATTTGTTAATTTTTGTTTGTCTTAACAATAGTCAGAGGACTACTGTACACAACAACCAGTCGACCGTTTTGACTATAGTCAAAACCTTCGCACATTAATTGTCGATACCTAATGAAAACCTACTGTAAACAAACAGCATTTATAACAATGCATTTCATACACAAAATGTTCTTAAAATTAACAACATATTTCGCTACGAAATTATAATAGCGGCGTACTCTAGGTGAAGCCATGACGGTTTACCATCAGCTTGAAATAAGCAGACTGTAACTGATCTCAACCAGTGACAAATTGACCAAGGCCTACGAAATTAGTGTCAACTTAAACTAGCTAATCTAACCCAATCTGTCAGTGCTGTTTATGTTGATACTTGTTGAGAGTTACTGGTTGGAATGGTCTACTTGTTGAGCTGTCCGGTCACCTAATATTTTTATTTTTTTTCAATACCACGTTTGCTTAGGCAAATATATGGATATGGATATATATTATAATTATGACATCGCTAATTATCCAAATTCTTCAACTTTGCATATTTTTCCGAATAACATATTTACTGTATATTTTGATGGTTTGTGTTTGTGTTCAATATGCTGCTTCCTGCCTGGTTGTGGTTACACACAGAATTATGGCACGATAACAAATATTACTAGCGAAAAAAAGATAATTCGCAACACTATATTAATATTTGCTTACTATTTGCAATAGCAATGACTTAGTACCAGATATAAACAAGCATTTTTGACGGAATATTGAAATAATACAAATTATAACCAAAAAGAAAAAGTCATAATGCGCCAAATGTCATGCTACGGGGTCGTCGCCATTCCTAAACCGGAAGAGCTTCCTGTCTACGAGTCATAGGCCACACCGGAACAGATCCATTCCCGCCCACGTAATTATTCCCGGTAATTCCAAGCCATTCCCGCCGACGCAATCATTCAAGACAATTCCAAGCCATTCCCGGGCCGGATGTGCTGCGGAACCTCAAGTAGGGGACGACCGGAACTTCCTAGAGACTCTACACTAACAGAGATCGGCCAATTTCCGCCATGTTGTGGCCATTGCTGTCATTGACCTCTATTTGCACTCAAATATGTTCGTTACCATAAATAATATTCGGCAATATTGGTCCACTCTATACAATTGTATTTATATATTTACATATACAGCATATATATATATATATATATATATATATATATATATATATATATAATTTATTTGTTTGTAATATATTTATTTTGTTATGCAATCAAAAGTAAAGCATCTCCCCGTTGTTTGATAATTGCGTTCAGTAAAAAGATGACACCTCTCTCTTGCTACAGGATCTCTATGTCTTCCCAGCGGTCATAGGGTGTAGGTCATTGGAGGGCGGATGTGTTTGGGCGTGTAGGGAGGAGGGATTGTAGCGTGGGCGTGTGTTGGAAGGGCGGAAGTGTTAGGGCGTGTGGATGGGTTGTAGGTAGCGTGGGAAGATTTACTGACCCCTGCATCCCTTGGTTACCACCCAACAGAACAGGTGCCTAATAGGGACTGACTTGCTTCATATTACTCTACAACCCTCTCCCAAATCCTACATCTTTCTGATTGTCACGCGTTATTTCAATTCAATTTCTCATACAGATGTCTTGACGGTGTAATGATTAGAGTGTTTAAGGCATGTATGTGGTAACCTAGGTTCGAATACCGGGACGATCACATGCTTTCATTAATATCATTAGGTGTTTGGTGTTGGGAGTGGAATCAATAAAATATGAATTCGTTATTATTGGTTACGTTTATATCTAATAATATTGTTTGTATAGCACAGGTACGCAGAAATAGAGCAGCAACTCATTGCACAGGCAATTGTGCAATAAGAGACAGTGCATGGAAATCTATTATACAATTAAATTCTTACGTAATCTCGGGAAATAATAATATCATTAGCTAATATTCTTTGCACTGAATATGACCATTTAAACAACACTGCTATTATTCAGTAATATATAACTTCTTCCTACTTAATTTCCGGAAACTATAGTGGTAATGTACACTCAACTCTGACCCATTCTTGGATATTCCCATGTCGTATTCCCACCTTATTATCACGACCACTCCCGCGGATACGGAAGTGTCGGGAATGGGGGCGGAATCAAAGCCAAGGAGACTTCTGAGACACAGGCATGAAGATTTAGTCCCGTATTCCTTTACAAACTTTTTTGTTTTCGGTGGCAAATACTCTAGCTTTGCCGTATTACTAGGAAGTCAGTTTGGTATGCAGGTTGCTGTAATTGCAATGCAAAATAAGAAACTATATTACAATACACCCATTTCAATTACAACTAGCAAATCATACTGACTGGCTAATACATCAATAGAATTATACTTTTTCTATTGCACTAGACATATCGAAAGCCTTCGATAGAGTCTGGCATAAATCTTTAATTTCTAAAGTACCCTCCTTCGGTTTCTATCCCTCCATCTGTGCCTTTGTCTCTAATTTCCTTTCCGGCCGTTCCATAGCCGCTGTTGTGGACGGCCATTGTTCACTTCCTCACCTAATAAACTCCGGTGTTCCTCAGGGCTCTGTCCTATCTCCTATTCTCTTTCTAATTTTTATAAATGATCTCCTTAACTGTACCTTAATTCCCATCCATTCATACGCAGACGACTCAACCTTACACTACTCCAATACTTTTTCAGAACGCCCCAGCCAGCAATCCCTCAACGACAAACGTAATGAAGCCATACAACTCTTAAATTCTGATCTAAATACTATTTCCAATTGGGGCAGAGAAAACCTTGTTAACTTTAATGTTCCAAAACCCAATTTCTCCATCTATCTACCCGTCAGGATCTCCCAGCGGACTATCCCTTATTCTTCAACAATACAAAAATCAACCCTTCATCTTCTCTCAATATTCTTGGTGTCTCTTTTTCTTCTGCTCTCATTTGGAAGGACCATATTACCAGTCTTGCTAAGGCAGCCTCCCAGAAGCTGGGTGTGCTCAACCGCCTTAGGGGGTTCTTTTCCCCTGCACAGCTTCTTGCTCTGTACAGGGGCATAGTGCGCCCTTGTATTGAGTATTGTTCACATGTGAAGGGAGGTTCCTCTCACACCGCTCTCCTAGACAAGGTTGAAAGGAAGGCCTTTCGTATCATTAACTCCCGTCCACTCACCAACTCTCTGCAATCTCTCTCTCTCCGCCTCAATGTTGCATCTCTCTCGCTATTCTATCGCTACTATAATAATCAGTGTTCCTCAGAGCTCTCCCAGTGCATACCACCACCTTTACGTAGGGCACGTGGTACCCGTCTTGCAACTCAATCCCACCCCTACTCTGTGCAACTCTCCAACCCAAGAGTGAAACGTTACTCTCAAACTTTCTTCTACTCAACAGCTGAGCTCTGGAACTCTCTCCCAGAATTAGTTTTTCCCGCTTCCTATGACTTAAATTGCTTCAAACTCCGTGTGTCCAGGCATTTTGGCTCGAACGTCCCTTGATTTTGGCCCTGTCACTCTTTCAACTATGGGGGAGGCACTCGCTATAGGCAGTTATGCCTTTTGCCTCCCTCAATCACATAGAAAAAAAAAAAAAAAAAAAAAAAATACCACAACAATTATGGGATTAGTCTAGGAATACGGCTCTTAATTTCACGAAAAATATGTAATTAAAGTTCATGTCTCAATTAATTCAACTTTGGGGTAGACCATTGTTACAGGCAGCTTTGCTGTTTGTATCCTTCACATACATAGAAAACAAATGCATCCTTTAATCAAATGTAAGCTTATCTATTATTAGTTAACACTAATTATTAGGTATATAATACGGTAAAGATCGTGTAATCGCCATTGAAATAATATATGCCACAATGCCGGTATTCTAAAAAGAACACAACTTCTCATTTCCGAAAAACTACTATAAAGTACAATAAACTCTGACCCATTCCTGGTTTTTCCCATGTTGTATTCTCAGCTTATTATCGTGACCATTCCCACGGAGCCGGAAGTGTCGGGAACGGGGCCGGAATTCAAGGCCAAGGAGACATCGGAGACACAGACATTGGGATTAAGACCCGTTTTCCTAGATATGCCCAACATGTTTTGGTGTTAATTACTTTAGTTTTGCCGCATTACTAGGAAATCGATATGTTATGCAAGTTGCCGTAATTGCAATGAGAAAATCAGAAGCTGTATTACAGTAAATTTATTGCAATTACAATAACCAGTTAAGTAATTAGAATAGGATAATTATATTAACTACTAACACGAAGAGTGGGATTTGTCTGAGACTACGGGCCATAGGGTCATGAACAATATATATAGCGAAAATTAATTCTTCATTGCATTCAAGTTTGATTTTTGGGGACCCTTGTTACTGGTAGTTTTACCTTTTGTTTCAATCATACACATATAAACAAATATACTACCAGAAGAAATAAAAGTAGCTAACAGTCTTTTAGAATTTAAACGAAATTATAAAAATCACTTACTAAGCAACTATTTAGTTTTAAAACGCCAACTGAGTATCTAAATTGTAAGCATACTACATATACAGAACACTGCTGGTAATTTTTGTAAACGTATTTTGAAGGAGCCCATCCAAAATGTTCACATTTCATGGGTTCAGCCTTGATAATGAATTATGAAGATATTGTAATATATTGTATATGTTTTTAGGCTAAATAAAGTTATTATTATTATTATTATTATTATTATTATTATTATTACGTAAGCTTCTTGGTAAAGATCGTGTAAGGTGATATTGAACTAATTTTTCACAACTTCCTCCTACCTCACTTCCGGAAAACTGTGATAAATTACACTAAACTCTGACCCATTCCTGATTATTCCCATGTTGTATTCCCACCTTATTATTTCGGCTATTCCCACGAAGCCGGAAGTGTCGGGAACGGGGACGGAATCAAGGGCAAGGTACACTCGGATGCCATAGTCTCTAGCCCACTCATAAACCTTCGTGGACGGCACCTATTTTTAATTATGGAAGTGTATCTTTGGAAACGAACTTATGTATGTAATTTTTAATAAATTAACTACAAAGCTATATATAATATGTATTGAAAAGCAGGTTTTATCCAAAAATCAATCCAGATAGTTAAAATTGCATATAGAAAAAACATAAGGGCCCGGGTCCACGAATTCTTACGAGTCTATGGCACCCGAGTGTACATCCGAGTCACATTATTGGATTTAGACCCATAATCCTAGACACACCTCATCACTGTCGGTGGCAATTACTTTTGTTATCGTATTTCTAGCCAGTCAGTAAGCTATGCTAGTTGTTGTAATTGCAGTGAGAAGAACATGAACGTTATTACAGTACTATAATTGCAAATTAAAAACTTGCGATTTATATTGACTCGTTACAGTAACTAGCAAAAACAAACAAAATCTGCAATTATAATTAACAACAAATCATATAACCCTCTTAGCGTCGGACCAGATAACGTTAATAGACGTGGGTGATCTTTGGCCTAAAAAGAAGTTGTCTAATTATAGTTCCGTTCTAGATACAACACACCAGCCCAAGGAGGACCGAGTTTCTATTTACCTGTTATCGTAGTGCCCAGCCTGGCTTAAGGGGAGGTTTTTAGTTTGCTCCCTAGACCTCCATCTAACTAACAAAAAGCAAACAATCACCCCTAACAACCCCTTTCAAGATTATATTGTACATTTTTTGGTAGAATAATGTCTCGGCCAAGGCCGATTCCTACTACGTTACAGGCTTGCTATCGCTCGCTACGAAAACATCGACATCCAAATGGCACGAACAGTCTTAAAATCGCCAAACAATAGGGCGAACGTTTAAATATTGAAACAACTGGGGCTAAGCATGAAGGGGAAGGGGGTTCAGAATTGGATGAGCTTTGGGCCTAGAATGAAGTACTCTAATTATAACTCGGTACTATATAAAGTACACCAGCCCAAGGATGGGCGGGTTTCTGTTTACCTCTGCTATTGTAGTACTGTAACTAGCTTTAAGCTTTGGTGTTTCCTTTTTAGACCCTGATCAAACTTAAGAAACACCCCCAAGAACCCCTTCAAGATAAATTTGTGCATTTTTCATCCAAAGGCTGGTTCCTCCTAGATTGCCAGTTTGCACGCGCTCGCCTGAAATATATCTAGACCTAAATGACATGCAAGGTCTTAAAATCGCCAAGCAAATGGGGCGAACGCCTTAAAACCTCAGAACTAATGGGGCTAAACATGAGGTAGAAGGGGGCTCAGAAAAAAGTGGTCTATAATTATAGCCCCTTTCTAGATACAGCACACCAGCCCAAAGAGGACCGACTTTCTATTTACCCGTTATCGTAGTGCCTGCAGCCTAGCTTGAGGAGAGGTTCTTAGTTTGCTCCTTAGACTTCCATCGATCTTAAAAAAACACCCTAAACAACCCCCTTCGAGATAATTTTGTACAGTTTTCGGTAGAATAATGTCTCCTCCTACATTCCAGGCTTGCTATCGCTCGCTAAGAAAAATTCGACATCCAAATGGCACGAAGAGTCTTAAAATCGCCAAACTAATAGGGCGAACGTCTAAATATTGAAAACATTGGGCTAAGCATAAGGGGGTTCAGAACTGGATGGTCTTTGGCCTATAAAGAAGTTGTCCAATTATAACTCAGTACTAGATGTAGCACACCAGCCATAGAGGGGCGGGTTTATATTTACCTCTGTTATTGTAGAGCCCAGACTGAGATGAGAGTGGCCCGATCTGCAGAGGACTGATCCAAGGTTGTCTTATTAAGGGGAGGTTTCTAGTTGGTTTCCTACTCCTCCAGCAATCTTAAAATGTCACCCCCTTGACCCCCTTTCAAGATAAATTTGTAAATTTTTCGGTAGAAAAATGTCCCAGCCGAAGGCCGGTTACTCTTAAATTACAGGCTCGCTATCGCTCGCCAGGATAAAATCGACACCTAAATTGCACACAAAAGGTCTTAAAATTGACAGAATGGAGCGGAAATTCTTGAAATCACCAAAATAATGGGGCAAACGTCTTAAACTCTCAAAAGCAATGGGGCTAACCATGAGGGAGAATGGGGTCATGAAAAAAATCCCTCTAGTGGAGACCTCCCCTTAATGATAATGAGTAGTTGTTTGTTGGAGGTGGTGTTTGTGTGTGTGTGTGTGTGTGTGTGTGTGTGTGTGTGTTGTCTAATTGTCACTCCGTTCTAGATACAGTGCACCAGCTCAAGGAGGAGTAGCGGGTTTCTATTTACTCCTCTTATTGTACTGCTCAGACTGGCTTAAATATTCAGTAATGCAAGCAAGGTATATCAGAGTGGCTGACCTGCAGAGGTTATCTTATTGATGATGATGAGAAAGGTGAAAGAGTTTTATGTGTGTGTGAGAGAGAGAGAGAGGGGGTGAAAAGAGAAAGAGTGAGAGAGTGAGAGTGAGTATGAGTAATATCGTCTCGGAATATATATTTGATGCCTTGAATATATATATGATGCCTTGAGCGTTTGCAAAATATGTATGATAAAGCCTTACATATACCTACTATAATATAATCACCCAGAAATATGTATGATAAAGCCTTACATATACCTACTATAATATAATCACCCAGAAATATGTATGATAAAGCCTTACATATACCTACTATAATATAATCACCCAGAAATATGTATGATAAAGCCTTACATATACCTACTATAATATAATCACCCAGAAATATGTCGACGCAACAAATAATGTGTTCTCAATAATATGGACAATAGCAGTTGAGTGTGACATTTATAACTGTTTCCTCAAAAAGAAAATGAGATAACCCTATTTAATCCGAGATTTTTGTTTCCCCTTCGTGTTGATTTGTTCATAACTTTTGTATTCTTCGTATGACGTATTACGCAATACCTTTACGGAAATATCAATATGATTCAAACCTTGTTTCATGTCGAAACCTTTTGTGAAGAACCTACGGCTCCGTTTGTTCATATATATCTAAAGTATTAATTTTGTATTTATATTGAAGATCTCAATAGCAGGGTCACACAACCTTATAAACATAAGCAGTGTAAGATCAGTTGAGGCACCTTTTGTATTTATATTTGCTACGCCAGAAAACGCTATTAAACTTACTCAGGACGTTTCGGACTAAATTAGTTATCATCAAACTGTATCAAACCCAGGTAAAGTTAATTATATTGCTTGGCTAAGATTTATCCGAATGATAGGGTGAATTTTCATAAAGCCCATGTTTTTAGGTATCTGCATACCCATCACCAAACTCACCTCCTACGTAGTATTTTTAGCATGTTGTTATAGTTCGTCCTTCAGACCAAAAAAAAAAACAAAAACAAAAACTGTCTAGACCCAATACAAGCTCAGGAAGCCCCCTCCCCTTGACTACAAATCACCCTCCAAGGTAATTTTTTGTTTTCCTGAACTGTAGGCTCGTTTTCGATCCCCCCAAACATATTCACTCCTGAATGGGACAAAGCATATTATAATCGCTAAACAAATGGAGCGAAACGTCTAAAATTCGCCAAATTGAAAAGACAAAACAGAGGGGATCCAAAAAGAGTGTGTCCATCCCCAAACCCACCTCCTATGTAAGGGTCCCCGAGGTATAGGTGGTGGTGGAGGGGGTCCCTATCTCACGTCCCATCACCAGGTCACGTCAGGAAGGTCACGTTAAGGCGGCGACACACGGCCAGTTTTGTCGGCATGTTTCTAACCTGTCACCGATTCTGGCTTCGTAACTGACAGAAGTTGTTCGCAAAATAAATAATTCACAGTGTATAACAGAACCAAGATATGACTGATTGTACATATTTAAATTAGCCGTCACTCACGTCTTCGTTTATTGGTGTTTAAAGTTGATCCAGAACGACCCTTATCATAAATATGGTTGCCAACTTGTTCGTAACTTATGAACTTCACTTCTCCGCGCCAGTAACACCTTATCACAAACCTTTCCCTCTAGGAAAAAGCCAACTAAAGATTTGTAGATTTATTGTTGCTTGCATTAATCTGTTAAGCCTAAACTGCCTAAACTATATAATTGGGATTTTTTTGCCTTCCTGTTCTCTACGTATGCGGTAGAAGTAAAAACAGACCCTAAGTCTTAATACGCCTACCCACTCGTATACATATCATTTACATATACGGCAAAAGCAAAAACAGACCCTAATTCATAATACGGACACCAACTCATATACTGTACATATTATCTATATATACGGCAAAAGTAAGAACAGACTCTAATTCATAATACGGACACCAACTCATATACTGTACATATTATCTACATATACGGCAAAAGAAAGAACAGACTCTAATTCATAATACAGACACCAACTCATATATTGTATATACATATTATCTACATATACGGCAAAAGTAAGAACAGACTCTAATTCATAATACGGACACCTACTTATATACTGTACATATTATCTACATATACGGAATAACTAAGAACAGACCCTAATTCATAATACAGCCACCCACTCATATACATATTCAGCGCGGGTTGATCCCTATCAGCGGGGCCCCATAGCGTGCAGGCCCCTCTAAGAGCCCTCACCTTGTATATCCATGCGACGTCCTGCCATAGATACAGTCCTCTCCTTCACCACGACTTACGACACCACACACCAGCATAGGAGACCCTTCAGTATGGAGGAATAGGGCAGTTTCGGGCTATGAGGACGTTGAAGTGAAACACATCGATATTTAGCTGAAATTCAATCGTTTTGCAATTTTATGAAATATTGGTAATTCATAGCAATGTGTTTATAATTGCAACAAAACCATATTTAACTGATAATTATGCTAATGTCAAAACTCAAACTTCCTTATAGCTCGAAACTTGTAGGTGGTCAATTAGCGATATTGTTTTCAATTAGAAAACTAACTACCAGTGATGAGACTTGCGTTATTCTTAAATTAACATGGTAATTGCAAAACTGAGGTTACTTCAGTTGGGATGGCATTAATTGGCAATACATTTATATACATAAATTAAGGAACACCCCTTTCTTAACATTAATCCTCCATTACATACCCCAATGCACTTGAATAAATTAATGAAATAATATGATCCTGCCGGGATTCGAACTCGGGACACCACACCCAGAACATATGCATCTAAACCATTGCACCAACAACACAGTTGGTGGATATGCACATCACAAGATCATGAGGGTTACATAAGCTAAACACGTTTTAATTAAAGTAAGTTGATATGAAGAATCTATAAACGAAACGTTGCCGGTAGAGTTCCTATTGTATAAAAGGTTATTGTTAACCAACTACACTCAACGAAATCAATGGTGATCTTTAGTTTTCGAAGATATCCTAAACTGAATCAAATAATTGTATTAATTATTTACCTAATATATACAGTATATTTTGAAGGTTCATCATTCTGTTCGAGGGTTTACACATGGCCATTATTTATGTCTTAGGATGGATGTTCCCTAAGCATTCGTTCCAAATAGAGTGATGGTGAAAAGTTGTCCCTATATCGTAAAGTCATGGCCGCAACTCTAAACAGTGACCTTTGTCGACTCTGTCACCCTCAAGACAAGGGAGCCATGCAACTCTTAGCTGGAGTGTCTTTAAAGAGAGAGTGGCAACATAGAGAAATCCCGGGAGTCAGAAGCAATATGGCGCCCAGGGTCTTAAGCGTTGTGATCATTATATAAGTATGTATAGTTTGATGGATTGCTCAATAATATATATATACAGTATATATATATATATATATATATATATATATATATATATATATATATATATATATATATATATATATTGAACGATAAAAGTAATGCAAGCTGAAAAATTAAGTGTCAATATATTATTATGCGATGGGGTAAAGCTAGAGGTAGAAACAATATGGCGTATACAAGTTACATTGACACTGCCCTCGTATACAGGTACTCTACTCCTGGCCCCCCCCCGACATGGCAGCAACTCCGGTACACTGCCAGACTCAGAGACATCCATTGCCAGATAGTCACTGACATAAAATCCCGTTTCACATTCCATAAACGATATTACGAAGTAGCCCTTTCGAAAGTAATAGTTTTCATTTTAACATAAGTAGCAAAGGTTCTATTCATTACTCAATGAATGTGGTCAACTCAAATGCACTGATAAAGAAACAGACTTAGTAACAATATCAAGCAATTTACAACCCAGCCAACAATGTACCGAGGGGGTTAATATTCGCTTTATTCGAAAATCACTTGAATATAAATATGAAAATTTTTAATCTCACTTTCTACAATGTTTTGGTTCGCCTCCATCTGGAATAATGTATACGATTTTGGTCTACATATTATAAAAAGGACATAGATAAATTGGAAAGAACGCAAAGGAGAGTCAATAATGATACCTAAGCTAACAGATAAGTCATATGGAGAACGTTTAAAAAACACAAATATATTTACTTTAAAAAAACGAAGGTTAATAGGCGACCTAATCCAAGTGATTACAAATATTAAAGGTATTGACAATATCTACATAAAAACATTCTTCATAATTTATAAGTGAAATTATACTAGAGTAAATGGTTGAAAGATGATTGGAAAACTGTTAAACTCACATGAGCCAAAGCATTTCTTTTTACATCGTGTAGGATATCTCAAGAATGGAGATAGAGAGAGAGAGAGAGAGAGAGAGAGAGAGAGAGAGAGAGAGAGAGAGAGAGAGAGAGAGAGAGAGTGAGATTATCCCGCTCATCGCTGTCTTCGACAAAAGGATATCCTTTAAAAATATACAATCTCTACCGTCCATATAGTTTAGGTTCATCTCCATAGCAATGTCTTTCCCAAAGTTCAACTATATTATTCTGATGTGATGATATTGGTTGTACGGATTAATACTGTCTAATACGAACATCTTTCGGAAAAAAATTATACTTCTTCATCATCTATTGCATGGTAGTCGACCAGGTCACGGTGACATTAACAATAAAAAACAATATATAGGCATTATATACTAATGATAAGAACTTCTAGCAACGATTATCTCATACCGAGGGATTTGTTCAGCAAAGAAATCCGTGAGTGAAGACCTGTGATATGTTTCTCTGTTGTTAAGATTAATATCGACAAGCTCCATCAATCAACTAATTACTGGCGGGAACAATTGTCCCTAATATGGCTTAATTGGCAAGCAGTTACAGCTAATGAAGGGCGGTGGTGTCCGTGTCGACGGGGGAGAATCTTCATCAGAGGCGGTCACCACACAGACAAGCTAAGAGAACAATGGTGGCTTTTATATACTGTGCCTCCTACAATACCATCTCTCACTCACTCCACCATCTGAAATACTATCTTGATGGTGTAATGGTTTGAGTGTTTCAGATCTGTATGTGGTAACCCAGGTTCGAATCCCGGTAGGATCACATGCTTTTATTATTTTAATTGGGAGGTGTTTGGTGTTGGGAGTGAAATTAACCCCTTATTGGCGGCGCGCGACATATGTCGAGTGAAATCAATTTGGACTATGTGGCGGTGCACGACATCTGTCGAGCACCATTTTCAGCACGTAATATTGCTGAGAGAGAGAGCTGAGCGGTGGGACGAGCGTAGGAACCTTATGACCGGTCCCCACCACCGCGGTGGACCTACTGAACTGTATCCCACCCTTCTCCCCCATTTCTCACTCGCTACACAGGGAATTATGTAAGGAAATTACCTTATTTTAGGTTTTTTGCGCTCGTGTTGCACGATCGTTGCAAGAGAACCAGTGGTCGTACAAGGATGCTTTGGGTGTCATTGGAAAGCTCTGTTTACGCCATTTCAGGGATAGATACTTGTTTTATGCTCTGGGTCTTATTTAGGCATGAAAATGAGCTCGGAAACAACCCTATTTAGGGTTAAAAAAAAACGCTGGGCGCTACGGTCAAATAGACCACCTGGCCCGCTAAATAAGGGTTAATCAATTAGATTATACTATTCACATTCACCTTGCCATGCTCAATAATATCTCTTGCATACTCTGTCATCTACATTAACATTTCTTGCACACTTTACCATGTACGATATCAGCTCTGACGCACTCTACCACCTACAATACTATCCCTCACACACTCCACCACCTACAATACTATCCCTCACACACTCTACCACCTACAATACTATCCCACACACACTCTACCACCTACAATACTATCCCACACACACTCTACCATCTACAATACTATCCCACACACACTCTACCACCTACAATACTATCCCACACACACTCTACCACCTACAATACTATCCCTCACACACTCTACCACCTACAATACTATCCCACACACACTCTACCACCTACACTACTATCCCACACACACACTACCACCTACAATACTATCCCTCACACACACTACCACCTACGATACTATCCCACACACACTCTACCACCTACAATACTATTCCAAACATTCTCTACCACCTACGATATTGCACTCTCTTTCACGCACCCAACATAATATTTCAAATCATTGATATAATAATATCTATTGATATAGTCAACACGTTTAATTGTATATACATGTACATAAATTCCCGGTGCGGTATATATATATAATATAAACAATATTTAAAATGTGTATACATGTTATTTTAATGTACTTGTAAACTGGCATACAATAGCATATTCAAATTAGCTAAACTGTTACTTTAGGTGCACTCTTTTAATTAATTACTTTAGTCATAGCAAAGCACACACTATGGATATAATATTATAACGCAACCATTAGGATATGTACATATGTTTGCAGTGTATATAGACATTACAATGGAATTAAGATCGGTGTGAAATTTCTAACCCATAACTTATACCAAATAAACAATGTTCACTAATAAACAAGCAGTGTTAAAGTTCAGTGCCCGTTACTCTTCTTAAGACATGTCAGTTGAGACTTGGGCTAAAAGGTTATATGAAGGGAATTTGCGATAAGCTACAGTATGTTTTTAAGTAAGGCATATTACAAGACAAGTTGACATATTTATATAGACGTGAATGTGACGACAACAATAACTTATTTCGTGTAATGCACGGACTGACTATTTCAACTTCTCAAATTAATATAATATTTCTTTTTATTTTTCTAATTATGCTTTATTTACTTTAATGTGCAATAAGTTAAATTATTGTACGTAAGATTATAGTTTGAGTGCTACTAATTTTTTATTTTCTGTATTTATGATATTTGCTTTCCCTCGACGTAGAGTCAAGTGACTAACATGTATCTATTTTGAACACAAATATATAATTTTCTTAGAAATTCTCGCATACTCAGACCGAACATATATACACATGCTAAATGAAATAGATCTCTTCATAATCATTATAGCCAAACAAGGGCAACATGTGAGCAAAACTGTTAATCAAAACTCCTCGTCGACTTTATTTTTCGCTGCAGTGGGGTCAGACAGTTTCGTTCTATAAGGAAGTTGGAGCGAAAGACATCAACAATTAACATAATTACTAGCCTTAATACGGTTGTAGTACATCTATAAGTACATACACTCCAATTCAACGTACTGTTTATCCATCAAGAACCTACAATTATATTACATTTCTGTATATAATCTATGTTTACAGCTCCAAATTCCTTATAGCCTGAAGCTCTCAAGTGGTTAATTCCTAGCCTGATCTAGCGGGCGTGCATTAATTAGACAGTGGACTAGAGTTTATGGTGGCGGGGTGAAAAGGGCTAAGTTGAGGAGTCATGGGAATCTCTCTCCAGCCACGTATGCACTGTACCGAGATCAAACATTATAAGCTATATCATCCGTATTTCATTAGCTCTACTTTCATCGCTGCAATCATTATTATCTAATATAAAAATTATCGCTTCATCATAAGGAATTGAGACATGTTTCAACATCATAACAGAATCATCTTATTGCGGTATTCACCTTTGTATTTACACCTGTTATTGACCTTCGCCTTTATATCTTAAAGGACTGTATCATGGACATATGTTAGTATATGGGCTTGATGCCAAAATTGTACTATCCAAAAGAAGCGAATTTTCTTAAATAATATGATGAAAAATACCCAACTCGATTGGCCTACGAAGTATATGCATGTTTGTGTTTGCTGTAGTATGTGTGTGTGTGTGTGTGTGTGTGTGTGTATGTATGTGTGTGTGTGTGTGTGTGTGTGTGTGTGTGTGTGTGTGTGTGTAACTGCGCTAGTACTTTGCATGTGTTACCCTATGAATACATACAATTTTACCTATCTTGAGGTTTACTAATGCGTTGTTTCAAAGTACCGGTAACTGAAGCAAAACTATAATCTTACCATATTGTCTACTCCGAAACTGTATTGAGGATTATGATGCATTTTATAGAGAGTTAACTGAACTAGTTTTTACCCTTTTATCTCCTAGAGAGCCTTCCTAATATATATATAAAATCGTTAAACAGTCAACATTGCAAAATAATCAAGGGGTTAACTGTAAAAAAAAGGTACCCATAAACAGTTATATTCGGTTAATCTATTCATATTAGAACACATAAACCATTAAAACACTCTTTATGTGTACCATTTGTGTTAAAATTGAGTGTTAATTTTTAAAGTGTAGGTGGCGTGAGCTCTTCCCTTCTAGAAAATAGTTTTCGACAATTTTCCTCAAACCCATCACACACATCTTCATAATCCTCCTTTAGCAGTGTTGCCTTATCGTGAAACAAGCTAGTGAACCAGGCCTCTTATTCCCTGTCGTAGTGATAATGAGTCCTCCACGACCACAACTAAAACTTGATCTTTGGCTGGTTACACTGCAGAAAGCTGTGTTCAAATGTAACACAGCCGATAACCATACTAATTATGTGATTCAGTCGATTACGTGCTCAAAATAGCACACATGAACGATTTAACATGTGCGTGTGTGGGTTTTTGTCCTCGTCTATGTGCGTTATATTTTGGCACACAATTTTTACAGTGTGGTCTTTTGACTTCAACGTTACTCCCATTTCAACATTTGTATTTTAACCCTTTAATTACCTGCAAGTTTTGTTTTCTAGTTATGCTTAGACGATTTTATGGAGCTTAAGAAGAATGAATATTGGATAAAAGGGTAAATCGAGCGAGTTGGAAGCCGTATAACTGTTTACGGCCCTTCCTAAGCTGAACACATTAGTCTAGTAGTATCCAGAATATTATGAAAATAACGTCATCGTTGCTGAAGGGGTTAACATTGGAGTTCATGTTGCCTTATGCTGCATGAGTCTGTACTCCTTTATTTTGCTTGTAATTGTAATGCAGTTCGATATCATTCACATAAACTTGTATACACTTATTATGTTTTGTCTTTTTTTTGTCTCTCTGTTTATTGTGTAACACGCATACATTATATCAACACCTGTTCTAAAAGGCGGGTGCCCAACCCCGAAAGGGGTTGAAATAGGGGAGCTATCCCCTCGCCTAAGGCGGCTTTCTAGGGCCTTTCCTAGCTGATGCTGAGAGGATTGGGTTCTAGTCATGTGGTGATGGGCTGGTCTATCAGAGTGAGAACTGAGCGATCTCTGCCATACCCATAGCTTACTCTGACTGTTCCTTTTACTTATATATTTTCTAGATCTCAAGTGACGGCGTCTCTAACGTGGATTGACCTCCCAATCTACCATGATTGGAAGCCAAAGCGTCACATTCTTCCTTTGCCCCTCAACTTTCTCTTTATAATTGCTGAGGGGCACAGGGCCCTGGGTGGGGCTTTGGTTTCCCGGGCGTTTCCGCATCCTCCTTAGCTCCCCGCCATGGAGTGGCTTCGGTCACCCAGGCTTTATTGTGGTCGGCGGGGAGGGTTCTGTGGGGGCGCTCGGTTATGGCCTTGGCCTTGCTCAGGGCCTTGGGGCTGTTCGGCCAGGCAGCTTGGGGCACAACAACAACAACAACAACAACATTGGAGTTCATGTTGCCTTATGCTGCATGAGTCTGTACTCCTTTATTTTGCTTGTAATTGTAATGCAGTTCGATATCATTCACATAAACTTGTATACACTTATTATGTTTTGTCTTTTTTTTGTCTCTCTGTTTATTGTGTAACACGCATACATTATATCAACACCTGTTCTAAAAGGCGGGTGCCCAACCCCGAAAGGGGTTGAAATAGGGGAGCTATCCCCTCGCCTAAGGCGGCTTTCTAGGGCCTTTCCTAGCTGATGCTGAGAGGATTGGGTTCTAGTCATGTGGTGATGGGCTGGTCTATCAGAGTGAGAACTGAGCGATCTCTGCCATACCCATAGCTTACTCTGACTGTTCCTTTTACTTATATATTTTCTAGATCTCAAGTGACGGCGTCTCTAACGTGGATTGACCTCCCAATCTACCATGATTGGAAGCCAAAGCGTCACATTCTTCCTTTGCCCCTCAACTTTCTCTTTATAATTGCTGAGGGGCACAGGGCCCTGGGTGGGGCTTTGGTTTCCCGGGCGTTTCCGCATCCTCCTTAGCTCCCCGCCATGGAGTGGCTTCGGTCACCCAGGCTTTATTGTGGTCGGCAGGGAGGGTTCTTTGGGGGCGCTCGATTATGGCCTTGGCCTTATTCGGGGCCTTGGGGCTGTTCGGCCAGGCAGCTTGAGGAACAACAACAACAACAACAACATCAACACCTGTTCTAAATTATTAAAATAGTTTGGAGAAATAATGAAACTACAAGATGAAAAGGGAAAGCAAATTGGATTAAAAGAAGGAAAAAAGTAGGACAATGGATATACAAGTATATATTACGATTAACGCCGTGACGTAACACAATATATCTATTCTATTCCGCTTTCAGTTAAAATAATTAATGGTTTGACAGCAATAATGCGAAGGAAAATAGATAGATGATCAGCAACGATGCAGTATTTCAAGGCACCCAAACTTAGCTCTTCAATTATGATTGTTTATTTGATGGATGCGTTCGGTGGTTAAACATTTAATTTACTATAGTCCATGCAATATAAGTAGGCCAGAAATCGAACCCCATAACCTCTGTAACTCAAACTAGGCTATACCAAATAGTCTGTACATTTCCCCACAGATTCCTTGGCTGAGTGTTCCCAAATAGTGGAAATATTAGCTCGATTTCTCCAGTCGTTATTTAGTTATGGAGGTTAGAGGTTTGCTTGATGGATGCGTTCGGTGGTTTAAAATTTACTAGGTTCGCCAACTTCCATCGACTCAGGGTCTAATATTTATCGTTACTGTAATGAAATATCTTTCATATATTGCACCTCGTTACACAGCGCTCTGAGCTATCATTTCTCTCCCGGTGAACCCGTAAATTTCTCATCATCCATAACCCCTAACGAGTCTTGAGCTGCATATTCCGGGACGCGGAATTCCATTTCGGGCTCGTAATTCCCGGGGTTAACTCTGATTGCTGCCATTAGCGCCGATGTATTTCTTGCTAGTTTTCTGCGGTTTTATGTAAATGGCCTGGTTCGGAGGGAGATTAGCTAGAGGAGAGGGTCGTAGAGTCCAGAAAAGTACAGTCACTCATAAAAGTTCGTGGACCTCACCTATTTGTAATTATGGAAGTATATCTGTGAAAACGAATGTATGCATATAATTTCCTATGCCTCTACTACAAAATTATATTTACTAATAATTGAACAGTAAGTTTCCCCCCAAAAATCAATCCAGAGAGGTATACTTGCATAAAGAAAAACATATGGGATCCACAATTGTTTATAAATGACTGTACGGCTGCGCTAATAAGTCATGTCCCAGCTGTCATTACGTTTGGCTTGCTCTGTGCTGTATTAATGTCTATCAGATGTTGAATAGGGCGGGTAAGTGTAGGAAAATGTTTGTATATTTCACTCGATATGAAGAAATGAAGCTTAGATATTGCTGATACCGATTATTGATCAAAACATACTTGGTGCCCAGACATCACTTATTAGCGCGACTGTACATGCCCCTCGTGGGTGTGCCAGGGTGTGTGCGGGTCAGGAGAGATTTAGGAGGTGTGTGTGATGGGGTATCCTGTCTGATATAAGGTCTTGGCATGTGGACGGGACTTTTTCTGCACCCCATAAGCCATAAATGATCTTAATCCGGTGCTATTTATAGGAACACACACACACACACGCGCACTTTGCGAACCCCGCCTGACAAGGCAACGTATAATCAATACATAGACATTAGAAAGCACACATTTTCCATGCTTAGATTGCTCATTACTTTTTCCTACAAGAAAATAATACATCTCGACAAAAACTGATAAATATTGAATATAAGGGGTTTAGTCACGTACGTTAAAGATTTACTAGTTTTCTTCGTATTAGACATACAGCATAATCGTTGTACATATGCAGGCAAAACATGAACTTAGATCGCTACGCCCCCCCCCCACCCCCCCTCTCTCTCTCTCTCTCTCTCTCTCTCTCTCTCTCTCTCTCTCTCTCTCTTTCTCGACATGGGAGCGTACTGTGGCAATGTAAACAACCCTAGCCATGTAGTTATCCTGGCTGAGGTAGTCGAAACCTGCTGGGCGCTCGTGTGCCCGGCATTAGTCTCGCCTTTCAACTAAAATATTAACCCGCTTGGAGAAAACAGGCTGGCTATCCTCGTCGTTTTTTAAATGTTGGTTAGTGAATGTTGTGAACATTTTAATACATGTAGTTTTAGATAAGGGTTGTAATCCATTTTAGTTAATACTTAATAATATACATTCCATGTTATGCCAGGGAATAATCGAAGTGTTTAATCCAAGCTGCCAAACGAGAGATCATTAACCTTCTACTCATAAACAGAGTCTTTTGATTTTAGTCATGAATATTAAATATACAAAGATAAAGTTGTGCTCAACAGTTGCCTGGGAATTATTTATTTACCAAAGCAATGCAACGTATTTAATTTGTTTGTATTACATCTCAAATTCAATCCAGTCCCAAAATAACATTGCTCCGGTTGACACCCTGGTACTATAATGGATGTCTATAATAGTCCAGTGCATTCAATTAATCATACAAAAAAAAAAAAAAAATTGTAGGCTAATTGCAGTACCGAGACTCGTTTATGCAAATAATAATTGTTAACTGATATTTACAGCAAAAACGCATATTTACAAGCTTAACGTTGTGCAGATTTGTCAAGTGTGTGGAAAGAATATGCTAACTATCTTAATCTGTTGATTGTCATTAACATCGACACCATCCATTTACCCATAGTGAGAAGATTCACCATCGCCATTCACATATTTATCAAAGAAAAGTGTATCTTACCGACAAAATATATACATACATTGGGGAAATGATAGGCATCACATAGAGTATAGACCGGCATTTCCAAAAAGACTAAACATTTAAGTGATCGCCATGGCATGATAAGGTATTCAGGATAAGAAATTATATTAATGAAAAAGTATCATAACCAAACAGCTACCACACACACACACACACACACACACACACTCACATACTTCTATGATACAACACTAAATACAGTCATATGAACAAACACAATTAGATAACATTATTATACTTAACAAGTGTATAATATATGTGAGAATTTGTAATGTCTTGCATTTGTTTCAGTTAGCTTGTGGTCTTGACTAAATCACTTAAATTGCAATTGTATTTAATCAATCAATAACAAATGAGTAGTGAAAGGGGGTTAGGGGGGAAGTGGGGATAGGACAAGAATTAGTTGGATGAAGTGAATTTTAGCAGGAGAAAAAGAGTCCAGGCTTAACTGGAGCTGCCTGATGGTTTTCAGAGTTTGGGGGATCGGCATCACTAAGAAGACGGCTGGACCCGACCAGGGAGGCACTGGGTCGAGAGCTGAGAGGCTGGAACTGTGGGCTATTGTAAGGGTATGGAATTTAAAGCCATATATTTATCCTCCCGGCCCGACTGGGAGTCCTGTACAAATAGCCCGCTGGTGATGAGGTGTTGGTGAGGGTGATGGGTGGTGGTGGTGATTTTACTTCCTCGGGAGGTCCAGGAAGCCTTGCATCAGAGCTTGCTCCACTGTTAAGTGGCACGACACCACGTAGTTATTTTTGTCCTTCTTGTGGAAATAGCAATTGTAGCCGTCTCGTTTCCATTTATTCATACAGAAGGACAGGAACCCGTGGAATTCAGGTGGGACACAGTCCATATAAGCATAGCTCATGGTCATGTTGAAGTCCTTATACATGTGTTTTAGGCAGACTTCCTCGAATAGTTGTTGAGGAGTCTTGGGGGTGTCTGGTTTCTTCTCCTATAACTGCCTTGCTGGTTCGATCTCGATGATTGGCATGGAGGCTCCTTTTTCAGGTTTTGAAGGAAAAGCTGAAGGAGGCTCTGCAGGTGGGTTGGTGTTGACTGCAGGGGTATCCTCCATCACCTCTTCTTCTTCTGCTGCAGTAGTAGTTGGAGTTGGAGTTGAGTTTTCTTCTTCAGCAGCTCCTCCAGTAGCTTCTACAGGATCAGCATCTGGAGTTACTGCTTCAGGTTCAGGGGGACAGTTGTTTCTGTTTAGAGGTGCTTTGATGGTCAAGCGCCTCTGTGGAGTAGGTCTCTGTCTGACAGGACCCCTCTGGGCATTGTCCATCAACCCTCCTGGTACAAGAATACCTGGGAGATTGTTGGACTGAAGGAGGGCAGGTAGGTATTGCTGGAGGAGGGAGTTGTTTCCTCCAGCAAGAGCCACGGCCGTCCTGATGATAATATCAATCTTAATTGATATATCATTAGGCAGGTCCATGCTCTTTAGTCTATCAACTTTTTTCATCATACCCTGCCTCTCCTTCAAGTCTCGGGCATGATGTGAGCCCTTGACTGTTTTGCCCTTGGGTCCTGTGACCAGAGTGGCCTCAGGACCTCTTGCCCCTGTTTTGGTGTGGAATTCTACCCTCTCTCCGTCACCTAGAGAGGGCACAGACTTCCTGGGGTTGTTCTTCTTAATATTTTTGTGGTGTACAAAAATATCAGTGCTGTTGTCGTCCCTGGTGATGAATCCAAAGCCCTTCTTCACATTAAACCACTTTACAGTGCCGGCAACGAGTGTGGAAGTTGCGGGAGGCATTGTGGTGAAGAGAGGAGGATATGTAACTCTGCTCGGTGTGGCTGCTCAACTCAGAACGATGATTGTATTTAAGTGTAAATTCCAAGTTTTATTACCGTAGAATGGAATAAATATTTAGTACAAACATAGTTGTGTAATAATTCAATCAAATAATGTTCCATCAAAATATTGTATATATACAGTATATATATTTTGTTTTTGCTTAACTTAAAAAATCTGAATAATCGAATCCTAATAAATTACAAACACTACTAAACGCTTCTGGAAATACATCTTCATTTCTTTATAATTCAGCACACAGAACAGAAAGAGAGAGAGAAGGGGATGCAACTTTTTATCTAGCTCAAGCTTTTTACAATTCATCTGTTCTGGCAATCATGCATTAATTTGTCTTCCCTCAGCAGCTGCCACACCAGTTCGTCAAGACAGCAGCAAGGAAGCTATGAAGAGAGAGGCATAAAACAGGCTTTCGCATGCCAAAAAACTGGTTAAGGGGACAGTGGATATTTGTTGGCGTCTATTTTTATATATACGGTGTATATATATATATATATATATATATATATATATATATATTGATTTATGCCTTAGTTTCCTCCCTAGACCTCCATCAAAACACCTAAAACAAACATCCACTAGATCCCCCTACAAGATTAATTTGTGTTTTTTTTTGGTAGAACAATTTCCTAGTCAAAGTACGGTTCCTCCACAATTACGGGCTCGCTATAGCTCGTCAGGAAAAAAATCGACACCTAAAGGGCATGAATGGTCCTCATATTGACAAAAAAATGAGGCGAAAGGTATTAAAATCGACAAACTAATTGGGCAAACGTCTAAAAGTCTCAAAACTAATGGGGATAACCATGAGGAAAAAAGGGGACCAGAAATACAGCCCATCTCCCTTTAAGATAAATTACTCTCAACTTTAGCGTGGGCGAGGAAAGTTAGCGGTGATAAAATTGGCTAATGTCGAGGCGTGGGCAGCGCTGGCGATGGATAAACAGTTGAGGGCATTGAAAAAATTATAGTCTCACTGTAAGTAGGCGAGAAATCATGACCTCTAAGCTCTGTAACTCAAAAACGACTAGAGTAATCGAGCTAATGCTTCTACCATATGGGAAGAGTCAGCCAAGGAATAGATGTGGAAATTTACAGCCAATTTGCTTTCGCCCTTTTTGAGTTACAAAGGATAAAAGTAATAATTTATTGCCTACTCACCGCAAATAAACTATAATAGCAACGTAAGTCCAAGTGACAGGTAAAAGTATGCAATAACTGGCCTTAGCAGTTGCAGACATTTCGCTTGAATGTTTGTTTGCAACAAAGTACAAGTGCGCTACTATCACGCACCCATTGGGGGTTTACGTCGTGGAGGTGCATAGTTGCACTCGCCCTCCGACTCCATTTACGGGAATATCTCCACGCGAGTTCACAAGCCACGACTCGATCCACCCCAAGCAGATCCTGACATGAATGGTCGACTCTCCTCATCCATGACTCACATGGTCTTCCTTGAGGTCCACTCTAGTCAGGGTAGTCACTCACCAAAACCACTGCTTGAGTGGGTGCAACTTCAGGGAGGCCGGCCAAGTGCCTATGTAGTCGAAGCTGGTGCTCACGGACTACGCACCCAATATGTCTCAAATAAGTTTCAGAGGGTAGGTGCTGGCTTGATATGTAGTCATACCAGTGGTACCCCATGATCCTGTGTAAACACTTGGTACCAAGGGAGATGCTGTGTCTCTCCAAAACACTGTTAAGTGTCCGTGTCTCACAACCATATATCAAGACAAGCAGTACTAATGTTTTAAAGATCCGCAACTTAGTCCTTCTACACAGGTATCAACATCGCCATATATTGAGAGAATCTATAGCCCCATTTGCTAGGCCGAGGCAGAAAACATCATAGCCTGAGCCACCACTGTTATGGGGGTCACTACCAAGATTAGTGAATTATATCCAAGACCTCTATGTTCTCGCCACATGCTTGTACAGATTACGCTGGTTCACTCAACAATTGCCTCACGTTTGAAGCTGTTCCACAGTTCTACAGGGCCCTCCAGGGATCCATGTACTTCAAACCGATTGGAGACAGTCACGCACACTATATTTGAGCTTCTCAACATGAAAACCTTGTGCATAACATTTTGAGATTGTTTTGGTACAGAACAACCTCAGAGGAGCAACAACAAGCTTTTGGTCGGTAACTTAGAACTCAGCACTCCTATATACCCTGCAGTTCTGAAGGATTCACCAACGAGTGTCTATGAGAATGTAATCAATCTCTTTCATAGCATTGCTAGCATTGGAATACCAAGTCCAGCAATTTATGTTTGGTATTTGGAAGCACGATCCAGTAGCCCTCAACTTCCTTGACCTTGCAAAGTTCAGGAATAGAGCACTATTGACATTCCTGTTAGCAGAGCCATGAAGATCTGCTCAGTTCTCGTAGCCAACTCTGTCATTGCCAGTAACTGTATTGAAATCCTTAAGGACAATGAGATTGTCCCGAGCATGGTAGTGGTCCACACTAGAGTCGAGTTTAGCATAGAACATCTCTTTGTCTTCTAAATCATTTCTCTCAGTAGGAGCGTAAACTGCAATCAGATATATGAAACCTAATGTTTGCTTCAGTCTCATCAGCATTATATGTGCATCAACTGGGGTTGCACACCACCAATGAGAGAACTAGAGAAGATGAAATCAAAGTATATATACTCTAACGAGTAAACCCACCCGATTCTCGAATTCCAACTAGCACCTCCAACTTGGGCAGTCTTATAAAACTATGACGTCACATACAAGTCAGCGCAGACGAATACACTGAGAAAAGATCTAAAATGTACTTTCTTTTTTCACTGTTAATTTTATTTTGGAGACATTTTGTTTGTTGTATGGTTTTGTATATATAAAACAAATATTTCTAAGTAAAAACAACATCAACTAAGACCTATCAATATTAATTGAATTGAAAATAATGGTGAACTGTATCTATTCAGAAAAAAAACGAAAAATTTCATTTGTTCACCATTATATCATTTGGATAATGGGTAAAATGTTATAATTTGACCAAATATCTTATAATGTTTGTATCTTAGGCCCCATTTAGTGCTGTATTATAGTCAATAATTCAGTTCGAAAAATGCTACTTGGCTACCGACATCATTATATTAATCCACTGAATATTTCGGCATATATAATATATTCTATATGTACATATAACTCGAACTTACCCTTTGGTACATGCCCAACACTATGGGGAGCTTTGTTGATGAAGGTGTGTGTTTGCAACCGTATTCATTGACTGTGAAATACATTTTTATCTGACTATTGTGTTAGTCCTAAAATTATAAATTTCCCGTTCTCTTTACTATTTATCTAAAGAAAACGTTGATTAGCGACGGCTTGGGAAGATGGAGGCAAGGATTTTTTATGTAAAGTAATGAATGTTTAACAGCAATAACACAAGTGAAGTTGGTCCTAGTACATAATTAGAAACATACATAAACACATAAACCTGCGCAAGATTGCTTACCAGAATATCGGGACTCTTACTCAAGTGTACAAATGAAAAGGAACAAATCACCAGGCCTTGATGAAATCCAGCCCAGGATTTTAAAGGAAGTTACCGAAGAAATTCTAGAACCACTTAGGATGATCTTTGAAGGTTCCTTCAGAGACGGAAGAATACCAAACGACTGGCGCATCGCACACATCACTGCAATATACAAAAAAGGTGACAAACAGGGCCCTGGAAATTACCGACCGATCAGCCTTACAAGCGTAGTGAGTAAAATCATGGAAACATTGCTGCGAACAGAAATCACCCAGCACATGAAACGACATCACCTGTTCAGTATAAAACAGTTTGGTTTTTTGCCTGGCAGATCAACTGTTCTTCAGTTAATTAAAGTGCTCGATAAATGGACAGATGCTATTGACAATGGCAAGCCTGTTGATGTAGTATATTGTGATTTTGCCAAGGCCTGCTACCGTGTACTACACAGACGCCTGTTAGAAAAGGTGGCGAGTTACCGGATTGAAGGAAAGTATCTTGAGTTGATCAGAGACTTTCTTACCAGAAGAAGACAGAGAGTACTTGTGGATGGAGTGGCATCAAGTTTTAGTGAGATCATCAGTGGAGTTCCGCAGGGATCCATTATTGGTCCACTATTGCTTGTTCTCTTTATTAATGACTTGCCTGAGGAAATAACACATGGTAGTCAACTGTATTTGTATGCTGACGACACTAAGGTATTTCATAGAATTGATAAGGAAGAAGACTGCCAGAAATTGCAAGCGGACCTTAGGGCAATGGATAGTTGGACCGATAAATGGATACTGCACTTTCACCCGGACAAGTCATAACACATGAGGATTGGAAGGTTGGAGGCCGACGAACAGATGAGTTACAGCCTAAAGTCTGAAATTCAGAAATCAACAGCTGAGAAGGACATCGGAGTAGTTATTGACAGCAAACTTTCGTTTTCTGAGCATTTATCAAACAAAATCAACATGGCAAACAAACTACTTGGCATGATCCGTCGGACCTTTACCCATATGGACGCAGATATTTTCAAAGGGATCTACACAGCTATTGTAAGACCTCACCTGGAATACGCTAATCAGGTGTGGTGCCCACACTTAATAAAGGATATTGAGGCTATTGAAAACGTCCAAAGACGGGGAACCAAGATGATACCAGAACTGAAGGCCATGGAATACGAAGACAGATTGAAGAACTTGAGCCTTCCTACGTTATCCTATCGGAGATTGCGTGGTGATATGATTGAAACCTTCAAGTTCATCAAGAATATCTACGACCCGGACTGTACTGAAAACATCTTTAGCAGGAGAGCGGACGACTACACCAGAGGGAATAGCTGTAAACTGTTTAAAACGAGGGCCCGATTGGACATCAGATAATACTCAATCCCAAATCGTGTGGTTAACAACTGGAATGATCTTCCTGAGTGGGTAATCGAAGCATCTACTGTTGAAAGTTTTGAAAGACGTCTCGATAAGTATTGGAAGAACCAGGAGCGCAGGTTTCACTATAGAGAGCCAATATCCGCTACCCGCCACAGTCGCCACAATCAGTTGAGTGATGAAGAGCATGATCCGGAACCACAGGCCTAGCGGGCCTCTTCCGGTACTATGTCTACGAATGTCTACGAATAAATAAGGAAACAAATATGATTAAAGAGTGTATTTTCCCCCTCTCGGCATTTTGATCATATTTATTGATATATTGCAGTAATCTAGGGGTAGACTGCATACTCATATGAAGTCAATTACTTTTGTAATATCCTTACTTATGATATAATGTACAAGCTACTTCAGAAGTTATATTTCGATAATTATATGTAACAGAAGCCCAGAAGTTGCTGAGAAAGGATTCATTAACACCAACATTATCGATATATACGAACTCATTGGGACTAGTTATATACTGGAATTAACTTGTTCAGTCTTTTACATGGTTTTAGACGATGTCGATCAACTGCAGACATTCTTTGCCTTCTTACACATCAAATCAACCAAGCTACAGACCAACATGGTGAAACACATACAATAGCACTGGATATATGAAATGCATTTGATAGAGTCTGGCATCAATTCTTATTGTCGAAGATGTCACACTACAGCCTTGCATCATTAGTTCCACTAATTTCTTCTTATCTTCATAACAGAAAAATATGTGTAATGGTAGATGGCCTTTATTCTCAATTTCACTCAATAAATGCTGGTGTTCCCCAGGGATCAGTTTTGGCCCCAACTCTGTTCCTCATTCATATCAATGATCGCATATCTACCACTCATAATCCAATACATTCCTACGCAGATGACTCAACACTCCACAGTTCCTTCACATTTACCAATTCTTTCACCCAACCCGATCTTATAAATTCAAAAATAAACACTGCAATTTCTCTGAACTAGGACCTTTCTAGAATTAATGAATGGGGACAAAAGAATCTAGTTTCCTTTAATGCACAGAAAACCAAGTACATTCAATTTTCTAACCGACAGAATCTCATTGACTCCCATATATTTTGTAATGATGTAAATATTCCCACTTCCCCTAGTATTGACATTCTCGGTGTAACATTAACTACTAACTTGAGCTGGACACATTATGTTAGAGGCATTGCTAAGAATGCCTCTAAAAAACTGGGACTCCTGTACAGAGTTCGAGAATTCTTCACTGACGAGCAGTTGGCCGTAATATATAAAAGTCATGTGCGTTCTCAGATGGATTACTGTTCACCTCTGTGGAGTGGAAGTGGAATGGTTGCATTGAGGCAGTTGGACGAAATTCAAAATAAAGCTATTAGATTAATCAATAACCCTGCAATCACACAGGACCTTCCTGCATTATCCATACGAAGAAACGTTGCATCCCTTGCATTATTCTACAGATATTTTCACAGCAATTGTTCCGAGGAACTTGCTTCAATTGTGCCGCCTCTCCACATCTTTCCCCGTAGAACTTGGGCAGCTGAGAGCGCCCAGGAATTTACACTTTCTCCTCCACAATGCAGAACTTCTGCTTATCAAAATTAATTTATCCCTAGAACTACTACTCTTTGGAATTCACTTCCCTCGAGTTGCTTTCCACAAACTTACAATCTACAAAAGTTTAAATCCAGTTGTTACAAACATTTTATGAATTGAGCATGCCTTTAGGCACATGGACCTTTTTGTTTGATCTGTGTTTTTCCTTCCTCCGTTCATGGTCTCTTTAAAAAAAAAAAAAAAAAAAAAAAAAAAAAAAAAAAAAAAAATCATTATAACCGTTGTTACAAAACCGTAAATATCAGTATTCCATATGCTTTGACTTTACCAGAGCCACCTTCAGTAAATAAGGAGGTAGCAAGCGTGGAGGCTACCTCGTGACGTCACAGGTTCCAATATTTTGTTGATAGGTTTACTGTTGGAGTGTATATACTTTGGATTAAATTGCCACAGCCAGCCCTATAGGGTTAACTAATGAAGCCCAGTATTATGATCATTGTGGGTAAAGTAGGTTTTCCAAAACAGTTCGCCACCGTGTCATATATGTGCTTCCAAAAACAAATCCAGATATTCCTGACTACGACTGTGCAATGGTGTTGAAAATGAGCCCAACCTTCAGAAGAAGAAAAAAAACACACAATTATATAAAAAAGTGACCAGTTCCAAGGCTCTAAAGACCCACCGATTTTCTCCCGTCAATGAAATGGACATTAATTATGTTGGAGCCTAAGAAGCAGAAGATTGATTGTCGTTGGTTAACCCTTTCAAGATAATATTACGCATTTATTTTCTGTCTTTTGACAATTATTATTAAACGATTTCATTTAGATTAGGAATTGTATATGGAAGGCAGAGGGTTAATCGAGCTCATCATAACCCTTATAATTCCCATAGATCCTCCCTATGCTGTATATTAACGTCTAGGGGATAGACAGAAGAAACTGTCAAAATGTGTCATGATCCTCAAAGTGTTAACCAGACCAGATGGCTGGAGTAAAGTACGAAAGATGAGTAATTGGACAGAGGAAGAACAAGCTGAGAAGTGAGAAGTACAGTAGAAGACTGAAAGTTCTCGGGCTCAACCAAGTTGCTTCATTGTTCTATTTAGCATGCTGTACTATATCAGTTATTACTGAACAGTATCTGGTCCAAAGCGTTGTAAGTTATTATGATATTTTGTTTGTTAAATTAACTTTGAAATGACAAAATGATTATAAACACAATATGAGGAGGACCACTTTATTGACATTTCCCAGATAGCCTCTTCAGGTCACAGGTGTTTAATATTTATGGAAGATTTTGCTAGTTTTGATCGTTTCCGAATGATATATTTTAGTTTGTCACTTGGGTTAATGAAACCAAGTGCTAGAATAAAAACTGATATGAGCTGCCATATTCAGAGGGTATTTATGGGGGGGGGGGTAGGAAGGACGTCTATTAATGAAAAGGCTACAGACTATCTCGATTAATTCTTTTAGCTACCATATATCTTTCCTAAGCTTCATAAAATCGTCTAAATGTAGCTGAAATCAAATACAACATACGTCACCGGTACTGTATGGGTTATATAAAAGAGTTAAGCTGTTGTAGAGATTCCGACAGAGAACTAAGGATTAGTGATGATTAGGGCGGAACTCCTTCTCCATCAAGTTTAGCCCCTTTACCTTTGAGATTTTAAGACATGCAACCCTTTAGGGAAATTGTAGCCACTAATCGAGCAGGGCAATACCCAGGGGAGGCTTCATAGTCATGTAATAAGGAATTGCTGGAACTCCTGTTTTATTTGTCTGGCTTCCCACACTATCTATGTTAGTGTCTTAACCACAAAGAGAGTAATCCAAATAGCTCTCAGAAACATCCCATCCTCCTATATATTTCACTACACTTAACAAGCACACCACACTTCTTTCCAATACACCAACATTTTGTTTTGAATTTGCCTCTCTGTCACTCTTTCAACTTTGGGGGAGACACTTGTTTCAGGCAGCTTTGCCTTTTGTTTCATCCACACAAAGCAAAATAGAACGCAAATTATAGTTGGACAAAGTTAAGACCATTCGGGCATTTGTGTTTCTTCTTTATTCTTTTCTTTTTATTGGCGAGCGACATCGAGCTTGCAATTTAAGAGGAACCAGCCTTCAGCCTTAAACATTTTTGGTGAACACAAATACATAGATTTATCTCGAAGGGGGACTTTCTTGAAGGTATTTTCTTAAACCCAATGCAGGTCTACGGAGGAAACTTTAAACAATATAATTGATAATAAATACCTAAAAATTTCCCCTTATAATAAGTAGCAAAGTGAAACTGCTACAGGACCCATGATTTTTTAATGAGGATCTGTATATGAGCCGTCAAACTCATCACTGCCCTGCCGGCCTTCCAGATAGTGCCAGTCATCGTAGTCAAGACCAACGAGATAATTAGAGGGGGGATACCTGGGAGTTTACCTGAGAAATAGGACACCCAGTAAAGAAGTTATTGCCTAGTTATTCTTTTATTTACGTCTGCAGAACTAAGTATGTAAAAGGATGTTCCGTAAAGAAGTTGATCCTTAGTTTTCTTATTATTACGACTGCATAACTAATTATATATAAGGATCTTCAATAAAGAAGTTGTTCCTTAGTTTTTCGTATGTTTAAGTCTGCAGAACTACCTGAATATACACATGAGGATAATCAGCAAAGGAGTTGTTGCTAATTTTAAGTTTTAATTAACGTCTGCAGAACAAACTAAATGTATATCAGAACACAATTAAAATGAAAATATGCAAAAGGCTATATACTGGCCCACACGATGCAGACCCCTCCTTCCCCACATTCCTATTAGTTCTTCCCAACATTACAACTGTCTCTCACCACAATCTATATCCCTTACACTTAATCTATCTTATAGCTAACTAATAACATCTCCAAATACAACCATATTATTATCTGCTGACTAAACTATTTGTAGCCAATAATATAGCGATGTGATGTTCTAGCAATAATTAAAGTTCAGGTAAATGTCAAAGAAAGTTAAAACATGTCTCACTACAACCTATATTCTTTACAGACAAAACTAGTATAATTTTCTGATTTCATGTTTTGATATTTGTCTAGCAATAAATAAAACTTAAATAACTGTTAAATAAAGTTAAGGAATGGAAAAAACAATGTCAGTGAATATCATAGTGTAACATCACCCCTAAATATACACGATTTTCTGGTTTAACTACAATGTATAAATTAAACGCTTCCTGTTACCAAACAATTATAGACATACAATAATTGTTTTAATAATTTACGTGTTCAAATTAGTACACGTAAACAACAGAATACTTAATAGATGCATTTATGTTCTGACAATAAAGTGTTTGAATTATTTGCAGTATAATGCCTCTCCATTCTCGATACTGGATTATTAGCGATAATCTAATAATTCCGATACACAAGATAGTGTTTATATTCTCAAATATCAGCTCGTGAGACTGATCGCTACCCTAAATCCTGATATTGTTGATAAGGCGAACTGTTGGGTGTATCATGTGGCTTTCAGACATTTTAGTAAACAGAGACTGACCAATTGAAGACATATCGCAGCCGTTGTTAGAATTATTGGTGGATAGGACACAATGGGGCCCCAACAACGTCATGTGGCACCTTATAAGCTCAAATTGCCACTGGTGATATTTTCCTCTCTTTACTCTGCAATACCTCCAATATACATTTGACAATAATGTTTTTGGGATATTTAAGCTGGAATCATACGAGAGCTTTTATACTCAACATTCGATGATAAAAAAAATTCTGGTAACATTTATGGGATATTTTGCAATGGTATCGAAAACTAGACTGATGATGGATGAATTTACGTAACCGAAATATATAAAATGTTTACATCATAAGCTGCCAGAGCAGTGTTGAGCATAAATGTTGAGGGAAAAAGCGCTCGTGTGATACCGGCTTTAGTTTGGTCTTCAGGTATGAAAACGATATGACCAAAAGTAAAATCAAATAAATAAATAAATAATAAATACATGCATAATAAATAAATACAAGATTAATTAAACCCGGTACTATATAATTAATTCACCAAAATAGTGTCCGAAGTAAGAGATGACCGTTGTCTCTGACTGCAGAATTGCTAGCTACCACCACGCCCAACATTATCTCCGTAAACTTCAAGCAGCATCTTTTAGCAGCCAAATGGTTCCACGATGATAGACATTACTATAATTTTTCCGGGTGTTAGGTTCTTGGAGCAGATAACACCTCCTTGGGGCTAATAGACTTTCTTACATTCACCTGCTGAGCTCTGGAACTCTCTCCCATAATCAGTCTTTCCCTCTTCCTATGACTTAAATTACTTCAAACTCCATGTGTCCAGACATTTTAGCTCGAACGTCCCTTGATGTTAGACCTGTCGCTCTTTCAACTCTGGGGGAGGCACTCGCTGCAGGCAGTTATGCCTTTTGTCTCCCTCATTCACATAGAACAAAATAAATAAACACAAATAAGGGAGGGCTTTTGCAGGGAGGTTTGTTGTTTTCTGGACCCCCTTCTCTCTAATGTTTAACTCGATTAGTTTCGATATTTCAGACACTTGCTCTATAAGTTTGGCGATGTTAAGACCTTTAATGCCATTTAGGTGTCGACCTTTTCTGTTCCTGGCGAGCGATAGCAAACCTTTAATCTAGGAGGAACTGGGCTTCGAGTTGGACGTTATTGTACCGAAATATCTACAAATTTACCTTAATGGAGGGTCTTGGGTGTAGCTTGATGAAGGTCTTGGGAGGAAACTAAAAATAATAATTAATACATATGTATATTTATAAATAAATACTAATTTCCTCTTAACCCTTTCTGTACTGGTGCCGTCCATCTAACCTTATTATGGCTACTATTGGACGAGTTCATTCAGTTTAAAAAGAGCCTCCAGCAATTAACAGGCTCCGAACTATCTCTTTTAACCCAGTTTACTGTCTCAGATCCTCTTTAAACTGCGCAAAATCAGCAAAATATAGCAAGAACAAAATTACAATGATGATGCCGGTACAGAAGGGGTTAAGGGAAGCTGAGAGCACTAATTTTGAAGGTCCTGCTCTAATCATTGAGGGGGAGTGATGGGGTATGTAGCTTTGGTGATCTGGGTGACGGTTTTCTGCTGAATCATAAGATGTACATTTACAACATTATGGGTTACATAAGATGTACATTTACAACATTATGGGTTACATAAAGGAAGCCAATACATATTTGCTCAGTAAAATTGTTAACCCTTTCAAGATCCGATGACGCATTTCTCGTTTTCTGGCGATTATTAGACAGTTTTGATAAGATTGGAAAGAGTATATGGGAATCAGAGGGTAAACTGAACAAGCTTTTACCCTAACAATACCCACAGATCCTTCCTAACCTGTATAAAATCGCATAATGGTAGCCATAATTGACTGCCATGACGTGTCATAATCCTCAAGGGGTTAAGAACAAAATATTTGGTTGTAAATCCCCTTAATCAAAATGTTGGTACTTATATACTAGATTTACGGACTCCATATTGTTTCTACTTCAACCTTTACCCCTTACCACGCCACTACTTTTACACGTCTTGATTTATCAGTTTATATAACTTTTATTATTCTATGATTAGATTATTAGTCCCCGGGCGCCATGTTGTTTCTGACTCACGGGATTCCCTATGTTGCCACTCTCTGTATAAAGGCACTCTAGCCACATTAAAGGCACATTAGCGAAGGAAACAAACAAACCCATGTTTAAATCAATAAGTACGTAGAATTAGGCAAACTAGTTGGCAAACATATGAGCTGCGCTGAAATATGGATACACCTTGGAAAAAAACGTATATATTTTGATCAAATGGACCTCAGATCGAATCCACGCCAAGCATCCGGGGTTTTTCTTGGGGGAACTAATTGTTCCCGCTGTTCTACACATATCCTGGCTACACCAGCAAATCAAGAAATTAATCCCCATATCGTCACCAAATAATTGCATAATAGATGCGCGACCATATTCGAAGATGCTGTGACCGACAGTATAGCCGTTCTCTCCAAATCACTTAACGTGTATTGATAAGGTGTTGTCATATACAGTAGTGCAACAGAAAAGAAGCACCCAACACCTTGAAGCTCCAATGTCACCATCTAGTGCGACACATATAAAGCAACAAACACCTCACAGTTTTACTCAATATTCTCAGGGTCTCACAAGAGTTAAAGACTACTGACAACCTAAATTCCCAAGGTAGAGACATAGGGGAAACAAAAAAAGGAAAAAAGCACACACACACACACACACACACACACACACACACACAGAAAAAAAACACCCTCACCCCCACACTAGTAGATATAATATTTGTAAATTACACTATGTTATCAAAATGACAGCAACATGCTTGCGTGTGGCACAAAGTTGGAGACTGAAACGAGGCAACAAAGTCTCCCCAGCGACTGGCAATAAACAAGTGACAGATAAAGCGGGACAATAGGCTTACAGGCCCGAGAGATAAGAGGCCAAAACAAGTCTTGGCGAGACACAGATAAGGTAGGAGGGACTGGGGTTTGGCTCGCATTACCTTGTTAAATACCCTCACAATGTATCCCCCAGCCTCGCCCTACCCTCACAGCACAGTAGGAGGTCGTGTTAAAGGTGTGGGACACAGAGACTCTAGAATACAGACCCAGGACAACCCAACTATATATATATATATATACCGGTATATATATATATATATATATATATATATATATATATATATATATATATATATATATATATATATATATAAAATGTGTAATTATATAAATATTTATATTAGCCTTCAATGTTGTAAAATTTAGTATTGCAAATTGCAGGGCATAATTATTAGTAGTAACATATAGCTCTTTTATATGAAAAATCCACAATGTGTTGACAGTTGCGAAAACTCTGTATAATTAAAAAAAATCAAGATAAGTATTTGGTTTAGGCAGGTAAATGAGAGCCACGGAGCTGTGTGATTGCTAGAAATAATTGTATGAATTTAAATCGTTTACCAGTTTAATTGTACAATCAATCAATCTATTAATCCAGTTTAAGCTATATATTTACATAGACAAACAAGATTACGAAAGTAGGTATGTACAATAAAATACATATTACTAATTAAGAAAAGAAAACATTTAAGATTACAATTAATAAGGTTAATAGGATAGTGTATAAGTAGTTACAAAACAGGATTATTTTGGGTTTGAGAGGCTATGTTGTTCATCACATACGTTTTAAGCAAGAGAGGAATGAAATATGAATTATCCCATAATATGTATTACAATATTATAGGATTTAGAAACTTGACTATTTACGGGTTGAACGTATGAGAGGACCTAAGTTGTGTTTATCCTAATCTGGGTGTGTGGTAAGTGAGGGTGTTTTTGCCGCTGTGGTTCCTATAAGGTGTGTGTGTGTCAGAGGTTGGCTTAATCCCTCACCTCACTTAACACCCACACACGCCACGACACACACGGTGACACACACACACACACACACAGACACATACACCCGCCCCCCCCCCCACACACACTCATACACAAACACTCTGATACACACACACACCTACTTCCTTCCTTCCTTCCTTACATATTTTTTACTGGCACAACATTTTAGCCGGAGGAAGCGGAAGGTGGGGAGAGAGCCTTCTACTGTGCTGTTCTATTTTTCTACTATAAACTGTCCAGTAGTACGATGTCTGTCTCTAGTAGGGACCCCAAGGTTTGTATGGTCTGAGTATCTGTGTATAACTCTCCCGCTACATTTTACCTACAAATGCAATGTGCTGTTATTAATTGACGTATATAAAAAAGGGAGAATGCAAGGGAAACCTTGGCATGACTAAGACAATAGAGAAAACAAATTTCTGTCTGAAAGTCTAAAGTACACAAGGACAATATTGTTTTTGTTTCCGTATTTATTATGTTGTATATGAAAAAAGAAAACAAAACCAAATAGTGAGTAAAGGTTTACAAAAAATCGTAAACCATAGTGCGAACTTTATATTTAAGTAAAACAAGAATCTAAAAATTAAATGTGACACTATTATTTCTGAGAATTGGTTAAGATAATATCGAATGATGGTGGTATGTTTTCATTGCTGGATCCACCAATGTTATCATGGATATGTTATTACTGCAAGCATTTTTCTCGTCATTTTGTTCTCTTATATCGTGTGAAGGTTATTGAGCCCGCAAATTATTCAATATCTTCCATAGTCATAGACAAATTATACAGTCGCAGATATTATATATTATTCACACACACACACACACACACACACACACACACACACATACACACACATACACACATACGCACACAAACGAGGACAGCTACAAATTATTTTGGCTATGATATATTTAGTCTCTTGTAAGTAAGATGTGTATTTAAATTTATTTTTAAGATTCTTGGTAATTACATTAATACGTGTGTTGAAATTTACGTGAATTATATCCGGGTCCGTACTTTTGTGACATCATGTTTTATTCATAATTATCAATCATATATTAAGCCGGTTTCATATGACCGCTTTTTCCAGCAATTTCCTATGAGCAACTTTTTCTCGTATTATTTTGAGATTCTGTCACAGTGGAATCGGGAACTCAACTGGAACTAGATTATCGGTATTCTAGATGGCTGATTTATGATTGAGTTTTTATTTTGTAGATGCCAGACTACAATTGCCCGTAAAACATGATGGAAAAAGAGCTCGAGTGACACCGCCTTTGTACCATAAATGTCCCTTTTAGCAACAAAAGTCAATGACTAATATTTGTTTCATATCTGTTGCAATACTTTAGATATTCAATAGGATGAGACATTCATCTTATACCCGATTATTATTCTAGTTATTTTTACTATTGGCAAGGTAACATTTGCATAACTAATCTTAATTAATTATATTTTTAATGGGCCTACTGTACACACATTTTCCCTGACATATTCATCTTTGTATTTTAATGTTGTTTACCCAAGTTATGGTCAATGTTAATAGACAAATAATAATGTGTATATAATTATTTCAATATAACCAAAATTCAGCTTCACCTCAATAATGTTATATTACTATTACAGACATACTGTATTAAATATTGTAACCTTTCACACTTCAGCTTTCCCTTGGATATTGTTGCTGAGCGTGCTCTCTCTCTCTCTCTCTCTCTCTCTCTCTCTCTCTCTCGATCCTGCGTCTGTATATACTGTATATATTCCATTATTTGAGAAATATAACATACGGTATATATATATATATATATATATATATATATATATATATATATATATATAATACTAATCAATATTCTCATCTCTCCACCATTTGTTTCCCATGTTCCCGACAGTAACGCTCCGCGGCAGAGTGTGTGTGTCTGGTAATGGTCAAGCCGAGCGCTGGGTGGGTCCTTGGCTTGTATCACAGTAACATCGCAGACCCCAGACACAAATTGCCGGGTGGGGGGTAGGGTACAGTCATGAGCCATAGTACATGTACACCCATATGTTTCGAACCCATGCCAGACAATCCAGTGTTCTGTTATATTCATATTAGTTTTCACCAACCCACCAATTAATTTACAAATTAACTTAACTAATGAAATCAATGAAAGTAAATAATGCATTTAGTACTCCAAGGACTCGAACCTAGGATACTCACACCGAAATTCCCCACACTAAGCATTATGCTATCAACAAAGTTAAAGGTTGTTATCCCTGAGGCATCACAAATTATCTTTAAAACTTCAAATATGTAATTGGATGTGTAGGTATTATGGTTCATGACTGTGCCTGTATAAAAGCGGGATGTCAACTACAGTTAAAGGCGCTATATTGTTTCTACCTCACGATTTACCCCAAACCATTATACTGATACTTAATGTTTCAGCTTATATACCATTTAGTAATTTCCTATACATCTTTTTATTTCACAATCCATCAATCTAAGTCTATATGTGCTTAAATCCCCAGGTGCCATGTTGTTTCTGACTCCCTGGACCCACCTATATCACCACTCTCTATATAAAGGCACTCTATATCACACTACCATCGCCGACACGGACACACATTGCTGGGTGGGGTCCCATCACTTCTAGCCGCGATGTCCTTTCTCCGGATTTGATTATCATAGGCCGATATGTAAATGTTGGCTGCGGTATCTCCAGATTCTACCCCGCAGATCATGGAGTTGTTATTTACGGTGTACCAACGAATATTGTTGTTGAAAATCCTCACCGTAAAACTCCACCTCTTCCTATCTCTGTCTCGTCCTCTCTCTCTCTCTCTCTCTCTCTCTCTCTCTCTCTCTCTCTCTCTCTCTCTCTCTCTCTCTCTCTCTCTCTCTGAAATAGGGTAAACATGAATAGATCAGTAGGTAAGTGTAAATTCCCTTCCAAGCTAAACACATTCTATAATATAAAAACAAATATTGTCCTTTAGGGCATTTCCTGACCCATACGGTTACACTTTATCCTATTTTCCGGTACGGCTCTTTAGCCAGAGGGAGCGGAGGGTGGGGAGAGAACCTTCTACGTTGCTGTCCTATTTTTCTACTATAAACTGTCTTTGTCTAGTAGTACTTAGGCCGGACCACCTAGTAGGGACCGCAAGGTCTCTGCGGTCTGAGTATCAATGTATCTTTGTACAACTCTGTGTAACTCTGATGAATAGGAGTTTTCAATTAGATTTAGCTGTCGTTGCATGCCAGTAGGGATATGAAATGTTCTTCAAACGAGTTATATAGTAACAATAATTGGTAGAAACAAATTCTATGAATGTTTATTGTTCAGTCTGTCGCAGATTTGTTTTCAAGCAGATATTTTATTTGCTTGTTAAATTCGTCAGGCATAGAGATAATGTATATATATTTGTCACCTTGTCACATATATCACTGATTCAGATTGTGAGAGTTCTTAAACGAGTTTAATAATAGTTCATTCAACTCCCATGACACCAATAATATGTTGATTTGTTGTTGACCAAATGTCATTGAGGAATATTAGAATAGGAACTTGTTTATAACCACTTCCTCACACTTTGCTCTGACCTAATGTCTGGCTTAAATGTTCCCACCCACACTTCTGGCTAATATGATAGTTCACTTGGTAACAGCAATTTGTATCAAAGTTCTAATATCCCTCTGGTGTATTGATCGTGTAATAATTACCATGCCTCATTATGGGTAATAAACGTGAACCAAAAACTGTTGCCAATTTTCGAACACCAATTCGGGTATGATTCCTCATACGTTGGCAAGCTGTAAAAAGTGTTGAAGGTTAACGTTTATAGCTGGTGCTTGCATGCAATAACACTCCCTTCAACTGTACTCATGGTTGGGATATAAATTCTACACTGTAAAAATAGGAACGCATATGCGTACAAAATAACAATGTTCTTCGAATTACCTGTTGATAATGCAACACATACATTATTGGAACATTCACGTGTATAATTATTTTTACAGTAAAAAATTTAGTTTTACTATGTACAATTATATGAAATCTTGACCTTTCTATATCGAGAAAATAGATATACTTTGAACGAGTTATTGTCATCCAACTCATACAAGTAAGAATATTCTAACTCCAATGAATCATATTGTATAATAACCAGCTCACCGACCCTCCCATCCGGCCACCCACACTCACTTAATCATTCCGTAATCCTTCATTGACCTCGCTCACCCCCATACCACCCACCACTAACCTGCACCACGCCCACACCCACCCTCCTCCTCATTCGCCCTACTTTCCGCTCATCACCGCTATCATCATTCATATCTCATGCATAACTCACTTGCTACAACGCCCACTAAATGACTGTGCCATTAATCTGGTTCTCTCCCTCTCTCTCGTTCTGTGTCTCTCACTATAACTCTCTCTCATAAACACATATATATATAATTAGATAGGTAGATAGATATATATTTAGATAGATAGATATAGATAGATGGAGAGTCAGAAAGCGAGAGAGAGAGAGAGATAATGTGTGTGTGTGTGTGTGTGTGTGTGTGTGTGTGTGTGTGTGTGTGTGTGTGTGTGTGTGTGTGTGTGCGCGAGTTGTGAGAGAGTGTGAGTGAGGGTAAGAGTGAGATGGATAGATTTTTTTTTTTTTTTTTCTATATTCCAACTTACTTCCTCTCGGGCATAGGCTGAGAGCCTTAACATTCACCGCTTTACAATGAACAGTGAAGCCCGTGAGGTCTTGTTTCAGTCTAGGGAGTGAGACATGTGAAGCACGTAGAGTACAACGAGCACCTGCCATCTTGCCTTCACATGAGGCACGGTGCTCACTCATGGCCCGAAACGACCCCATCTCTGAAGCCACCTCGTTCCCGTGCTTCATTGTCTCAACCCCTACACTCGGACTCTCACACTTACACACACACAACGCCACCTGTTGAACAGATAACTCACCACTAAGGCTGTTCAGACCTAATTATAACAAAATTGGAATTACAATAGTACAACATTGTCAGTGTATATGATATAAATTAATTTTAGACCTCTCGTAACTGATAACAATTCGAGTTCTATCCCCGAGCAGGAGACGACCAATGGTCAGTCTCCTTAACTCTGATGGCCCTCCCTGTTCACGTAGTAGGAAATGGGAACTTGAGTCAATGATGCGATCGAAAGACAAAGTAAACTCAAGATCACTTTGGCTACAAGTAAATTCGTCCATGCCAAACCAAACATTGACCCTTCTGTAACAAAACTGAGCCTAACCAGACGAAATGACCGGATGCCCCACAGTCCACACATCATAAACTCCCACGCCCACCCCCACCGCCACACACAGGTCAATCAGCTATTATCCGCGCCATCCCCGCCCACATATCAAAAGGGGAGTCCGTCAGTAGCTCCCCGCCCTTCCGCCGAAAGTTAATGGGGAATAGGCGTATTTATTTGCTCATTTATTTACGTTTCTATTGTTGTCCCTAGACCTCCACCAAGCTTAAAAGTTATTCCCCCTTTCGGTTTTTAGTTTCCTCCCTGGACCTCCATCAAGCTTAAAAATACACCCTCTAGACCCCCTTTCGATTTTTACTTTGTTTCCTAGACCTCCGCCAAGCTAAAATTACACTAGACCCCCTTTCAAGATAAATGTGTACATATTTCGTTAGAATTACAGGCTCGCTATCGGTCGCCAGGAAAAAATCGACACCTAAACGGCACGAAAGGTCTTAAAATTGACAGAAATGGGGCGGAATGTTTTAAAATCGCCAAAGTACCGGAGTGAACGTCTTAAAATCTCAAAAACAATGGGGCTTAACATGAGGGTAAAGGAAGGGGTTCAGAAAAAGCTCCATCAGCCTCAGGTGGAAATCTCCCCTAGCCACCAAACAGCGAAAATCCATATGCTATTCCTGTTAACCCTTTCAGTACCGAAACCATCCTTTTAACTTTACTCTGGCAACTATTATACGATTTTGTTAATCTAAATTAGTGATCAAATTAATGGAGAAAAACAGGGGAGCTCCATAAAGACCCCTCGAAGACCAAATAGAGTTAAGATATCATTATGACCTGATTATGTCATCATGCTGAAGGGGATAAAGACACAGAGCTGATAAAGGGTATGAGATGGTGATGAAAAAGATAATAAAGAGAGAATACATTTTTATTACCCCACGTATTTGCCGATAAAACTAGTTGAATGTTTACAACTATATGCATCTCTCTCTCTCTCTCTCTCTCTCTCTCTCTCTCTCTCTCTCTCTCTCTCTCTCTCTCTCTCTCTCTCACACACACACACACACACACACACACACACACAAACACACACACACACACACACACACACACACACACACACACACACACACACACACACACACACACAACGGAAGCCTCCCTCAGAATGTGACTAATGAGCTATAAAACTTTCACTTCCCCTGGCCCTCCCACGCCATTTGCGGGTTTTCATATTTCAGTCCTAATTAAACGATTACCTCATACCTGGTAATGCTAATGAATGCAAATGAGGATTGGGAGGGAAATATTTGGCATTTAGGAGAGTAATAGTAATTGGATTCAAATTTGATTAATGTTCAATGGCTTGGTTGGAAAATGAACTTACTAATTTAGTCATCTGACATTTACGTTTCGTGATCAATTTGTTGGATGCCCTTTTCCAGTATTTCTTCGGACATTATGCATGTAATGTTAAACAAATAATTTATGAAAGATTTACAAGTACTTGCATTGTAATAGCACGGCATTTATTCAAAACAGTATAATTATATCAACAGAATTTACCAATTACATTACATACAGAAGTAATTATATTATTATATCAAGGAATGAAAATGTCAACAAGTAGGAGTTCAAATAATAAACTGTATTTTAACAATTCAAATTAGTTACCAAAATGTACTACATTCCATCTATCTATCTATTTGTTTGCTCTCTCTCTCTCTCTCTCTCTCTCTCTCTCTCTCTCTCTCTCTCTCTCTCTCTCTCTCTCTCTCGTAAATCACTTAGAGGAAAATAACATACTTAAAGATACTCAACACGGCTTTCGTAAAAAACGTTCCTGTTTAACAAACCTCTTAGACTTCTTCCACGATATCCTCAACCTCTACGATGAGAGTAAAGCTGTAGATATTATATACCTTGATTTTCAAAAGGCCTTTGACAAAGTTCCCCACAAACGTTTACTGCTAAAACTAAAAGCACATGGAATACAAGACGGTGTGTTGAAATGGATAGAAAATTGGCTCAGCGACAGAAAGCAAAGAGTAGTCATAAACGGTAAGGCATCTAAATGGACCAATGTAAGTAGCGGGGTACCCCAGGGATCGGTACTAGGACCAATTCTCTTTATAATTTACATCAACGACATAGATGAGGGCCTCACCTGTACAATCTCAAAATTTGCTGACGATACAAAAATTGCAAATAGCGTACTCTCAAAAGAACAAGTTGACGATATGCAACACAATCTAGATAAATTGTCATGTTGGGCCCAAATTTGGCAAATGAGTTTCAATGCGGATAAATGTAAAGTACTACATATCGGATACCTAAATGAGAAAGCAAACTATTCGATGAATGGCACTCAGCTTAAGAATGTAAACAGAGAAACCGATCTGGGAGTAACAATATCGAGTAACCTAAAACCGAGTCAACAATGTTCAGAAGTTGTTAAGAAGGCAAACAAAATAATTGGCTTTATAGGCAGGTCATTTGAGCATAAATCCAAAGAAGTTATCCTAACCCTTTAAAATTCCTTAGTCCGCCCTCTTCTGGAATACTGCGTTCAATTCTGGTGCCCTTATTACCAAAAAGATATAAACAAGCTAGAACGAGTTCAACGTAGAGTTACCAAAATGATACCTAGCCTAAAGAACAAACCATACGAAGAGCGTCTTATAGAATTAAATCTATTTCCTTTAACCCAGCGCAGATTAAGAGGTGACTTAATTCAAGTGTTCAAAATCATCAAAGGCATCGACAATATGAACTGTAGTAAGTACTTCACTATCGACCAATCTAATTACACGCGGGGGAAACGGTTGCAAAATTATTGGTAAATCTTTTAACTCACACGAATCTAAGAATTTCTTCTTCAATCGAGTTGTCAACTTGTGGAATGGGCTTCCCCGAAACGTTATAGACTGCATCACCGTTGATTCATTTATACTCCGCTTAGACAAATATCTCGCTTCAAACCCGCGACTGACTGCGTTTGTAAATGAATAACTTTATTTTATCCCCCCCTCAGTTACTAACCCATCTGTCCCCTACTAACTTCCTAATCCTGCCACGGACATTAGTTCCAGGGCAGTAATTCCCTTTCCAATGTTCCCTTACCCACTCTAAACCACTGTTTGGACACTTGATCCTCAGTGTTTTGGAGGACAAGCAACCTAGAAGGGTCACTAGATCTGTTGTTGCTTGATTTCCTTTGTACTCCTTTGTACTCTCTCTCTCTCTCTCTCTCTCTCTCTCTCTCTCTCTCTCTCTCTCTCCTTCTATATATCTATCTATCTATCTATCTATTTCTATATATCTTCTCTATATATCTATATATTTATTTGTATAGTTTGTATTATCAAAAATATATGATTCTCACTTAAGGTCGGTGCACTGTAGGTAAAGTCAGATGTTAAGTAAAAAAGGCGTGCCAGCTTGGGTCCACTAGAAGCTGAGGGGCGGTTGAGAAGAACCAAGAACGACATAGGTCCCCAAAGGTCTTCTTGCTTGAATAGTTTCCAGCGCTGTGTTTGCCTTTGCTGGTGCAGGCAGAGCTTTACACTAGCTGGTCCGACGTCATGGGTGTTGTTATGATATTTGATGTAATTATTTTTGAGGATTCTGCTTCTGTTTGCTATTTTCGAGCAATGCATAATAGCTTGCCCCCTAGGCTAACTAAAATGTTTTCCAAGACTTCTTTCAATCTAAACCAAAAAATTACCACCCAGACCCCCTTCAATCTAAATTTACTCATTTGCTGATAGAAAAATGTCCGGCCAAAGGAAGAATTATTTAAAATTAAAGGCTCTCTATCGCTCGACCAGAAAAATATGGACACCTGAATGAGGCAAAGTGTCTTATGTTCGCCAAAACTAATGAGGTGAAACGCCTTAAAATCTTCAAACTAGTGGAGCGAAACAAGGGAGGATAAAAAAGGTTCCCCTCTGACCATATAGGTTTACAGGTAATACTGTGGGTGAGTGTATTTAGGAAAATATTCAAAGGATAAACAGATTTGGGATGCAGAAGGATGTTGAAGCAGAGCATGCAGAAATGCCTAAGGGAAATATTTTTTGTTTTTCCTAAATTGGTAACTGGTGATCATATTTGTATTGTTTTCATTTCATTAATGTACTTTTTGTTATTCGTGATGGTTACTCTGCCCATATTAGCGTAACTAAAACCAAAGGGAACCTTGATAGCATATCACTAATACACAAATAACAACAAACTTAGTAGCCTGAATGTTTCATCCATAACAGTGGCGATTACTGTATTAAATTAATTTAATGGAATCATTATTATCCTGTCTGAAATCAAATGATACTATTTGTCCTTCATTATCAAATTTTTCGGGAAACATAACTCTCTCACTCAAGTGGTTACACATGTTCTGCATTGCCTTACAACCACATACTGTATATCTAATGTTTATTTCGATTTATTTTTATTTTTCCCCCTATGGGATTTACTGCAGTTCGCTCTGCCCATTTATATATTATCGTTTAAATGCACTTTATAATGATTAACTGCTAACGTAATAAAGAACACCTTTTTCTTTTTCATATCCATATCCTCCCTCCAGCACTTCATATCTCCGAATAAGTAGATTACCTAGGAATATTCATGATGGTTGGAAGCTGCGTGTTGAGAGGAGGGAGAGTTAATGAGGTCATACTTAAGGTGACGTAATGCGAGGCCACCTTAGCAACTCCCTTTTCATACCTACCCACGCGCTTTTGTTGTCATTCTGTACATAATGTTGCACTCGTTTATAATAATTTAGTTCTTAGCTAACATTTGGTACTCATCTTTATATTTAATAAGAACAAATCATAACATTTTATCCTCCATCTATGCCTATGGCATAATTATTTACTATAAACACTATTTGAGAAGGAGCATTTAATCGAAATAAAAACCAAACTTCATTCATAGCTCCATTGTACTGATATATATATATATATATATATATATATATATATATATATATATATATATATACCGGTATATATATATTTTTTTCTTTAATACATACGAGGTTGAAAGAAATGGCAATTTCTGCGTTGGAAATTTTATTATTCAAAGTTTCCAGGTCTCTGATTAGTTGTCGCTGAGTGGCAGGAAGTAGATGAATGAGATGAGCAAAATTCATGGTGGTACAGGGTTACATAAATGTACATGATGATACAGGATATACGACGCGTTTCACTGGACAACCAGCATTATCAAGTAAGGATAGAATGATATAAAAGGTAAACAGGAAGGGTATATATAGAGGGTGGAGGATCAGAGGAGGCGAAAATATATATATATATATATATATATATATATATATACTGTATATATATATATATATATATATATATATACTGTATATATATATATATATACCGGTATATATATATGTAACATAGCTATATATGTTGTCTAGAAAATATATATTACAATCTCCTAATCTTACTTGTCACTAATTGTAGGCAGCAATTCAGTATGCAGTTGGGTCTGAATACATGATTAGATAAATATCCAGTATTCGATAAATGGATATAAAATCGTAGCCATGTACTTAATCTTTAACTGTCTTGATGGTGTAATGGTTAGAGTGTTTAAGATCTGTATGTGGTATCCCAGGTTCTAATCTTACGAGGATCAATCACATGCTTGTATCAATTCCATTGGGAGGTGTTTGGTGTTGGGAGTGGAATTAATAAATTAGATTATACAAATGTCTCTGTTACCGTTTGTCTTTGCACGTGGCTATTTTCTAGTTAATTATATATTTAGTATTTCAGTTCCATCTCTGCAATTAGTTCACCATTTATCTTTCGTTATATTCCTTTCGTGTTGTTATTATCTTATCCTGAGGGAGAACCACTTTAGCTCCGGTTACGAGGTCATAAATTCACTAATTGCCTATAGAATGAAGGCCTATGGGGCTTAATTGTCAATCTGGGCACCATGAAACTATGTCTTAATGGGATAATAAAGAATGGTGATATGCGAACTATGCTTCCTGGAATTAGGATGATTTATAGTTTTGAAAGAGCATGTCATCTTAAGTGTCTTTATTATCTATACACTTTCTATACTTTGATGTTAGTGTATGTCATATTACCATTATATTATTGATCATCATGGACAAAAAAGCAATACATATTTCGATATATTCTACTTGTATGCATGCTAATTTTTACTTAGAGCAATTATTCTCTCTTGCTAGGTGCATAAGGGATGATTTTTTCACATCCATACAACGATACTTTAATTATAATGTTAATTTATTGTATATATTTACTGCACATTACTAATGCACAATTTTACGAAACGAAAGGTTAATTGAATATTACTACGAGGCTCTCTTTATCCAATCGTATTTCCTCTCTATCATCCGCCCTTTCAGCTATTATGTGTTTCAATCCTCCACATGACTATTGCACTATTATAAGAAAGGAAATTTAAAGTGAGTATAGTTCTGATACCCACCCTATCCTCATACAATACTTTGCTCCCCTACGCTCCCTCTCCCTCAGCCGTTCTCTCCTCCAACCTTATTAACTCTGCCAGGTTAAGTATAGGTTTGATCACATAATTGAGTAAAGATTGATCCCTCGCTAGCTTCTCATATTCATCACTCACCTGTACCCTCTTTCTATCTCCCTTTTACTCTTTTCCCATCCTCCCTCTACCTATCGTAGACCAAAATCTTAACTATTTACTTAATATAACTCAAACAGGATTGAAGCAAATGAACTGTAAATAGCTGCACCTATTCCCTGGCCCACTCATCCCAATTGGTAGAACAATTAGTTCGATTACTCGAGTCATTTTTTAGTTATAGAAGTCAGTGTCCAACATTTCTGGTCAAATTACGACTATAGTTGAGTATTATTTTGATCCCACGGTAGCATCTCGCATTTCTTCGCTCATTTCTAATTATTCGTTACATGCACCCTGCCTTGTGTCTCCTTCATACACATAGAACAAAAACAAACAATACAAAAAAATATGAAAAAGAAAAGAAAAACAATCCTCTCCTTTTTTTCTGCTCCCATCTCTGCTCTCCCCAGTGTGTGCGAGGTATGCCCCTGCCCCCGGGCTAAGGAATGACAATGATCACCCTCCAGCCCCCCTGGCCTAGTGGTGGGGCCCTCTGGTATGTTGCCCTGGTGGTGATGGCAGGGGGTGGTGGTGGTGGAGATGATTGTAGTAGTGGTGATGGTGGGGGTAGTATAGTAGTGGTGGTTGTGTTTATGTGGTAGTGATGGTGGTAGTGGTGAGGAAGTGGTAGTATAGTAATAGTGGTGGTAGCAGTGATGGGGTGGTACTAGTGGTAGTGGTGAGGAAGTGGTAGTATAGTAGTGGTGGTGATGGTAGTGGTGATAGGGTGGTAGTAGTGGTAGTGGTGAGGAAGTGGTAGCATATAATAGTGGTGGTGGTGGTAGTAGTGATGGAGTGGTAGTAGTGATGGGATGGTAGTAGTAGTGAGGGTGTTAGTAGTAGTCTATAAATATTAAACATGATCACCCTCCAGCCTCCCTGGGCTAGTGGGGCCCTCTGGTATGTTGCCCTGGTGGTGATAGCTCGGGGTGGTGGTGGTAGAGATGGTAGTGGTAGTAGTGGTGGTGATGGTAGTAATGATGGGGTGGTAGTTGTGAGGAAGTGGTCGTATTGTAGTGGTGGTAATGGTATGTGGTGATGGGGTGGTAGTAGTGGTAGTGATGAGGGAGTGGTAGTATTGTAATGGTGTTGTTGGTATTATTGATGGGGTGGTAGAAGTAGTGAGGGTGGTAGTAGAAGTAGTAGTCTAAATAATGACAATGATCATCCTCTGGTATGTTGCCCTGGTGGTGGGTTCGGGAGGATGGTGGTGGTGGTAGTGGTGGCTTTAGTGGTAATGTTGGTGGTGGTGGTGGTAGAAATGGTAGTGGTGGCTGTGTTTATGTGGTAGTGATGGTGGTATTGGGGTGGTGGTGGTAGGTATGGTAGTGGTAGTAGTGATGGGGTGGTAGATTGAAGCATTGTAAGTTTAAAGTAACCCAAACTTGAGGCTGTCAAACAATAAATCTACCTGCCATGAAATGGTAGAGAGGGTAGAATATTATTAGCCCCCGTCATGAAACAAAGGTGGGACGCATTCTAACTAACTGGGTTTACTTCAGTTAATGGTATATTGAATCCCTTAACAACTGATTTCTCGCTACTTAATGGAAAAATATGAATCTACTAATTATATCTGCGTCGTATTAATGCTAGGTTTTCATAATTAACAAAACATTTCGCCATACAATCTAAGTAATAGCTGAGTGGCAAAAATAGTAACGTTACATTTTACCGCCAGCTGGAAACAATTAGACTATTTTTTACTATGCAAGAAGCAGTGGGAAAGAAACCCAGGGTATGTGATTGATAATGGCTGGGTCAAGAGGTCACAGATGGAGGAATGTCATACTGGAACGTCTAATTTGATGGTTCGTACCTCGTTGGGTACACGTTTCATCTGCTTGGAGGAGTTCTTTATGGTACGAGATTTATGCAACACCTGTCATATTCGTGTTTCTTGTCATTCTTTTCCTAGCTCTCTGGCTTTTTCTCTCTCTCTCTCTCTCTCTCTCTCTCTCTCTCTCTCTCTCTCTCTCTCTCTCTCTCTCTCTCTCTCTCGACGTATGCTACATATATTTTATATATTTGGCACCACATAATTATGTAGTAGGTAGTAATCTAATGCAGAACAGCACTGGATGTATTTTATAATATAATTCGTCTCCCTCTTTCCATCAAATAGTGTTATGTTGCGTAATAATGTAATCAACGAATATAGTATGCCTTTTATTATCGTTCAAAGGTTGTATTTATGTTAAGTGTATACGACATCAGTATTGACATTTGTATAAGACTGAAATATTCTTGCATCACTGTGTACATAACTGTCTGTAAGAAATCTACCTAAGTTTCGCTTGTTAGTTTGTGAGATAGTTTTGATTTCGGATTGAATTTAGATAAAAGGGTCAAGTCGACTGTGTTTTTGCTCTATTGTCCTTTTTTGTTTCTGATGTATTAATCGTAGTCATGTACTCAATCTGTAACTGTCTTGGTGGTATAATGGTTACAGCGTGTAAGTTCTGTATGTGGTGACCTGGGTTTGAATCCCCGGAGGATCATATACTTGCATCAATTTCATTGGGACCTATTTGAGTTAACCCCTTCTGTATGGGCGACGTATTCTTTACTTCATTTCAGCTACATTTTGACGATTTCATGAAGCTTAGGAAGGCTATATCGTAGCTAAATGGATTAATTGAGATAATCTTAGCCTTTCAATGGGTAAATGTCCTTCCTAAGCTGAATATAATCATCTAATAGGGGCCAGAATATAATTATAAGGACGTCACCAGCATTAAATGGGTTAAGCACGATATTAGTTAACCTCTTCTATACCGGTGACGTCTTTTTAATTTATTCAACCTATAAATAGACAAGTTTGTGCAGTTTAGGAAGGATCTGAGGTAGTAAAATGGGTTAAGTGAGATAGTTCGAAGCCTGTTAATTGCTGGAGGCCTTTCTTAAACTTAGGAAAATCGTCGAAACGTAGCCAAAATAAAGATAACAAACGTCACCGGTACAGAAGGGGTTAAAGTGAAACCTAAGTAGTACAGTAAATGTTGTACAGAGAGTTGAGTTTCATATGATCCCCAGGTTGTGAGTCGCCAGAGGCTTCCCCTAAGGCTCACGGAATTACTAAGCTCCCTTTTATGGTTTGGTGCCTCGCGGTGAGCCTGGCCCACCGGAGATGGAATTGTTATTTATGATGTCTTCTAATTTTAGGATTATTATCTTATTTTCGTAACTCTTACAGTACCATGGTGGTGAGACAGTGAAGCACTGGAGCGAATCAGCTTCAGAGATGAGGCTGCTTCGAGCCGTTGGTGGGTAACCGGGAACCGTGCATTTTGCGAAGGCAAGATATCGGGGGCTGGTTGTATCCCAAAGTGCTTCACATGTCTCACTCCCTAGACTGGAACGAGACCTCACGTGTTTCGCCGTTCAATGTACGGTTGAATGTACAGGCTCTCCGCCTATGCCCGAAAGGGATTAGTTGGAATATAGAAAACAAAGAAAAAAAAAAAAAGTTCAATTTTATTCTGGCTCATATTAGGCAATTGTAATCAGCCTTCTAATGCATCAAGCTTAAGAAATACCCACAAGATCCCCCTTTGAGATTGACGGCAGCAACTTTCGCAATTAGTCAAGCAAAACAAACATACTAGACCAATACTTGCTTGACGTGAATTATAAATGACATGGTCAGTCTCAAAGTTACATACATTCCCCCCCCCCCCCATTCTCTCAAGACATCCTTAAGTAATGTAAGTGAGCGTAATTTTCCGACATAAGTAACACCCCGTTCTTAACATTAATCATCAATTACAAACTCCAATGTACTTGCATACACTAATGAAAGCATATGGTCCTCCCGGGATTCTAACTCGGGACACCACACCCAGAACATAAGCATCTAAACCATTATACTACCACGACAGTTAAAGGTTGAGTACACGATCACGATTAATATCCATTTTCGAATTTCCAATATCAATCTAATCATGTAGTCAGACCCAACTGCATTATGGAAGGGGTAATGTTTTAGTGAGAGGAAAGAACATTGAATGAGGCCAAGATCACTAAAGGCCGGCCTCGCTACAATCAATTACAACCCCCAATGTACGCGGTCGCGCTAATAAGTCATTTCCCAGCTGTCATTACGTTTGGCTTGCTCTGTGATGTATTAATGTCTGTCGGATGTTGAATAGGGTGGGTAAGTCTAGGAACATGTTTGTATATTTCACTCGATATGAAGAAATGAAGCTTAGATATTGATGATACCAATTATTGATTAAAACATACTTGGTGCCGAGATATCACTTATTACCGCGATTGTACTTGAATAAACTAATGACAGCATATGGTCCTCCCGGGATTCTAACTCGGGACACCACACCCAGAACATAAGCACCTAAACCATTACACCACCAAGACAGCATATGATGAATGTGATACCTTGCTTGGGGATCCACCAACGACGTGTGTGTTCTTCTTGGGGCGAGGAAGGAAAACTCTATTTAATTAAAACTCGATTTAAGGGGCTATTGTTTGTTTTTATGGGCTACTTATTCATATATTTATTTAATGTTGAGTGTTCTCTTTAGACCTCCATCCAGCTTAAAAAAACACCCCCTATACCTTTTTCCAAGATATATTTGTACATTTTTCGATAGAAAAATGTCCAGGCCGAAGGCCTGTCCCATCTAAAATTAGAAGCTCGCTATCGCTCGCCAGGAGAAAATTGACACCTAAAGGGCACTAAAGGTCTTAATATTGATAATATAAATGAGGCGACAGATCTCAAAATCGCCAAACTAACGGAACGAACGTCTTAAAACCTCAAAACTAATATGCTAAACATGAGGGTGAAGGGGGGTCGAGAAAACGCGAGGACTACCCTCTTAATGGGAATGGAAGATGGAGAAATTACAGCAGTAATATGAGATCATGATAAATGCCTTACAAAGAACGATATATTCAATATTAGCTTATTATAAATTTGCTTCGTAACCCCCCAAATAACTATATCCAATTTTCAGGAGGGTGTCCATTTATAAGTACGTGTCATCAATATGGATACAATAATATCCATCACAAATTATTACAGAACAAATTTTACATTATTTGTGAAATTTTACCTGATTTCTGGTGCATTCTTATATTAATTATAATAATGTAACCTTCATAATCATTGTTTGAAGGTAGTGTTTTTATTGATCTCATGAGTTAATTGGACAACTGGTATACATCAAATATCCTTATCTGTATACCGGTACACTTATTTCTTTATCTCTATTCTGCATATACTCTTAAATACTGTTAAGGTAGCCCCATTAGCAATGTTTTGGGGGTCTATATATTTATATAATAATTTATCTTTTAGTTTCCTCACTAGACCTTCATCAAGCTTAAAAACACTCGGTAGACCCACCTTCAAGATAAATTTGTAAATTTTTCGATAGACAAATGTTCCGGCCGAAGGCCAACTTCTCTTAAAATTACAGGCTCGCTATCGCTCACCAGGAAAACATTGACACCTAAATGGCACGAAAGGTGTTGATATTAATATATATATGGGTCGACAAGTTTATATATCGACAAACTAATGGGGACAACGTCTTTAAATCTGACAACTTTTGGGGCTAAACGTGAGGAAGAAGGGGGACCACAAAAATGACCCATCTCCCCTTAATCGAGCTAGGAAGTCGACCAGTGTCCAACCTGAGCTTGTATCAGCTACCCGCGGCAACCCAAGCCACTTATTACCGCGGGGGAAAAACCGGCATCTATGTCAAGCCTGCGTCGATAGCAATCACTGGGGCCTGACGAGGAAAATGCCAACAGCGTAATTGCCTCGTAAATTGTGGGCGAAAAGCAGCATAATTGTGTTCATTGACTGCCGACCGACAGGTAATTTGAGAAACAATGCCACCAGCTTCTGCACGGAAATTTTTGTTACTTTTGTAATTAAGTTTGAATATTATTAGATGGAAGCAAAACACCTTAATACTATTTTAGTTTTAACATGTTTATGTTGGGCTAAACAAAACTCCTAGTGTTAGTATTCATAAAATGTATAATTTTGTTATTAGTGTTTTCATTATTAATAATATATGGATTGTATATCTATGATCTGTACTCTTCCTGTTATTGTTATTATTATTATTATTATTATTATTATTATTATTATTATTATTCATTTAGAACATTATTAGTATTATCTCTTCCTTGTCCTATACGAAATAATAACTATTTACTTTTGTAACGAAAATCAAGTAGTTGAAGAAATTGACGAGTAAAGCTACAGTATTCATCGTCCTAATTATTAAGTCACGAGGAATTACACGAACAACCTATTGACAAAAGTAACACAACCAATTCATAAACCCATTACAAATATTAACCAATCTAGATATTTTGACTCTAACATATAGTTGGCAAGATTTCGAGCTAGCCCTGGGTTTATTTTATTTATGATGCTTAAGCTATTAATACATATATAATTGAGAAACCCCCAAACAGACATTAACAAATCAATGGATTGATTAAATGTGTATATCATGGTTCCCGATTCTCAATTTATATATAGGATAAAAAAGAGAAGCGCTGGGCCAGTTGGGATCTTGCTGGGTGTACCTGGAATTAGGCTCTGTCCACCTTTCATTTTAGTGGGGACACTCGATACAAGCAGCTTTGAATTTTGTCTCCCTACACATGAAAAATAATAATAATGACAACAATAATAATAATAATAATAATGTGACTGAATACTACAACATCAATATACAGTTGTGTTGACCTTAGCGTGATCAGTCCAACCAAACGCTAGCACCACGGGATCCTGATTGATTGAATCATGTTAGCTTACTGAGCCTCCTATCACATCTGTCCTGGATTCAGATCTCAACTATGAATCCTATTTGGAACGAGATGGAGAAGGAATGGAATGGGGGGAGGGGAGGGGGGGGGGTATTTCTGGATCTCACCTGTTTTGCTTCATTAATTCGGAGATTTTAGGACGCTTCACCCGATTAGCTTGGCAATAATAAGACGATTCACCCCATACAGTTGTCATGTTTTCTAAACGAGTGTTAGCGAGTAGTAATTTATAAGAACTCGGCATGTGGCCGGGACAGTTTTGTATCGAAACATTTATCAATTGGGTTCGAAAGGGGTCTGGTTGAACATTATCTGTTTGAAGGAAGTTTGGGAGGCTTTTTAGTAGGAGAGAAAAATAAATGCATTGTGTAAAAATGGCCAAAACAAGCATCGTTCTTAACGCTAATTAAACAAAATATCATCTTAGTCCAGACTAGGCAGATCATATAGTATTATTCTCTCTTCTTATAGGCTGCCATATGCACTGACGTCTGATTGGTAGATGATATATTGACTCTGAGGCCCATCCCACGTTAACCCTTCCAGTACCAATGATGTCCTATTCATCATATTCTAGCAACTATTTGACGATTTTATGCAGCTTAGGAAAGATATGTGGTAACTAAAAGGATTATTTGAAATAGTCTGTAGCCATTTCATAGTTAGAGGTCCTTCCTAATCTTCATAAAGTCATCTAATAGTTGCCAGAATATAATTAATAGGACATCAACGGTACTGAATGGGTGAATTTAGAGGCAATCTATTTGATGTCGTATGGGTTACACACCATTATATTGGTTTATATAATATGAAACACAGCCAGAGCTAGAAAAATATACCCCTACGAGTTTCAAGCTATTAGGAAGTTGGAGCTGTAAACCTTTATATTAAATGGATATCCAATAATAATATAATATAATATGTTCAGTATACTAAAGGTAAAGGCCTTCGTGCTCTCAACCTCCTCAGAAAACTATCCCATACCACTTGGGGTGCCAGACGTACCACTATGTTGATGCTCTACAAGGCGGTGGTTCTTTCCATCCTCGACTACGGCTGCCCCATTTATGAGTCTGCCTCTGCTTCCGTTTTGAAGATGTTGGACCCTGTTCATACGCAGGGTATGCGTCTCTGTACTGGAGCTTTCCGTTCCTCCCCAAATACCTCCGTCTTAGCTGAGAGTGGCGAGCCCCCGCTCTCCCTCCATCGCGATTTAGTTACTATGCGCCGTGCATTAAAAATTAAACATAGTGACTCTCCCACTAATTCCCTTTTCAGTGATATCTTCCCCCTCCTTTCCGATTCGTGCTACAATTCTCCTCAACTCTCTTGACTTTCACATTGCTGTTTCGCAGCCTGTTGTCTCCCCTTCCCCCCCATGGGTTATCTCTCTCCCCAATGTTTGCACTCACCTCTCCTTCCTCTCTAAGAGATATCCTTTTGTCCCTAGCCATCACTGCCAACACGCACTCGAACACATACGTCGTAAAGGCCCCCATTTTGCCATCTTCACTGACGGGTCTAAGACTGACTCTGGGGTGGGCCTCGCTGCTGTGTCGTCTACTAAGCTCCTTCAGTTTTCTCTCCTGCCCCAAGCCTCTATCTTTACTGCTGAACTTTTAGCTATCCAATCTGCTATTGACATTATACGTGACACCCCTCAACAGCCCTTTATAATTTACAGTGACTCTCGTAGTGCCCTCGAAGCGCTCCGTGCTTATTCGTCCTCCCACGTAATAGTTTTAGCCATAAAACACGCTCTCCACGAGATGAGCCTACGTGGATTCCAGGTCCAGTTATGTTGGATTCCTGCTCACATTGGTGTCCGTGGCAATGAAGACGCCGATGCTGCGGCTAAGAATGCTATTTTAATGATCCCTCGCCAGCCCCACCTTCCGTTAGGTGATTGGCTGTCCTTACTCAAGCCTTCTATTCTTTGCACGTGGCAATCTCATTGGGATGCTCTACCCTGCAATAATAAACTCCGTGCAATCAAACCTTCTGTCCGTCCTTGGCCCTCGTCTTCCCGCTCTCACAGGTGTGAGGAAGTTTTACTAACTAGACTTAGGATAGGCCATTCCCGGCTGACTCATGGTTATTTGATGTCCACTCCCCGCACTCCGCCCCCTACCTGCTCCTCCTGTCATTCCCCTCTAACTGTTCGCCACGTCTTTGACTGCCCAGATACTGCCCGTCTGCGTACGGTTTGTTTTGGTACTAAATCATTCACTGACCTTTTATCCGATTCTCCGTCATTTTCCTTCCCCCCTATCGTACGTTTTTTGCGTCGCCTTAAGCTCCTTTCAGTAATCTGATCCAATCCTTCGGGCCAGACCTATGAGAGTTCCGTATGGAGCTCAGTGGTCTGGTTAATCTGCTCTACATAACTAACTGTGAAGAATTTAAGTATGTTAAATAGGATTTGATGCGTTTGTAAATGCACAACAACCGCATTTTAGCTGGCAATTCTGCTAAATATCGATGTGTACAGCTCCAACTTCCTTATAGCCTGAAACTCGCAAGTGGATAGGAAAACTCAACCAGGAGAGTATTTCAACCAGTAGCTCTCAACCAGTGATAACCCAGTCAATAATATTAGCCTAAGACAAGCTAGTATGTTAAATTGGCACTGGTTTAACCCTAGTTGGTCCGAGGCAGCTGATTTTGGACATCCCTGTTTTGCTAGTTCTACTAATCTGGAGATCTTAAGACGTTTCATCTCATAACTTTGGCGATATTAGGACGCTTCACCCTAATCAGGTGCTGATGTTTGCTCTGGCTGAGCGATAGCGAGCCTGTAACTTAACTTAATTGGGCCTTCGCCCGGAATATTTTTCTATCGAACAATGTACAATTTAAGCTTTAATGGGGGTTTGGTAGGACATTTATATAATTTAACGGAAGTCTGGGAAGGCGTTTCTGTTTCTGAGACAAACTAAAATACAGTGCTTGAAAATGGCAAAGTAAGCAATATTTAAACAATATTTAAACAACATATCAAAATAACCACCCACAGGAGGTAGGACAAGATAGTGATAATTGGTCCTGGTTGATTTGTTATTGAACAGGATATAATGATTGGAATGGTCTACTGGATTGTTGTCCGGGAAACAATAACAACTTACAAATCACCTACTAAGACAATCATTGGTATCTGAATTACAGTAGATGTGCAGTAGTATCTGTATTATGTATGTTGAATTGTGTGTGTGTGTGTGTGTGTGTGGAGAGACCTAGATATCTATGGAGTAGATCCTGATTTTCAAAACACACATTAACGATTTCACGTATTCCTTTCTAATTAATTAATTATAATTAGTCTCGTTCTCACTTCCTGAGGTGAGGCTTTGGGTACCTTCCAGTGTAACATATTTGTCGTTATATTATCCCTGTTGTGTGTGTCGACTCTTAAAGCAATATTATTTTAATTGCGTGCGTGTTTACCTTTGTTTATGAGCGCGGTTCCGTCTTCTCATTCATATAAGAAAGTGCAAAATGTTCATTAACATTCATGAGGCTAACGGTGCTGGGGTGTTATAAAAGAGGTCATGATGACGACAGACTTATAACGTGAAGAACTTGTAAACAGCTACAGTCGAGGTCAATGAAGTATTATACTCCAGTAACAAAAGTGTACTAATTAGTCGTACCTATTTTCTCCTTCTGTTCTAGGATCTTTACCTACACCCGTTTTGTTTTTGTTTAATATTTTGTTTATCCTTAGTTGCCGTTGATTTTCTCCATTGCTTTCAGGTATTATACTGTTGTTTCTGCACCCTATTAGGAGGCTTCGGTAGCTTATATTAGAATATTATTTATAATTAACTCTAACCTTTAGTACCGGTAAATAAGGAAAGGTTGGGGTAAACCGGCTATATTTTCCTATTCTTATTCCAAACGGTATACATTATTGAAGTCCTATTTAGTTATGAGAGGTTGTGAGAGGAATATTTTGCCTACTTATAATGAATAGGGTATAGTAGTTTCGAAATGTTCAAACAATACCAGTAATTAAGTAAATCGTCATCGAATGATTCATAATTTAGCTTGATTACAATGTATAAATATAACCGTTACACAGTAATAACTGATTTAAGAGTCAATCTCGAAGGTTGCTCCCTGCTTCAATAATTTAACTGTTCCTAATTGTATAGTAAAGCATACATAACATTCTTAACACATTTAGAACATGACTCTTATGTTCAGGATTTGATCAGTTTAATTAGTATTGACAATTGTGCTTACATATGTCATTTTTGAGCTATGCATTATAGTTTGTAGTTTTTTTGTGACATTGGTACGCAAATGTTAAGCATGACTAATCGTAGTTGAGTGATTGTTGTACGGTCATATTTTCTAGTAAGCTGATAAACATCAGAAATTAGTTACTTGAGAAGCGCCTGCAGAGTTACATGGAGGGATAGACAGACGAATCAGGAGGTGACAAGGAGGTGTGGTGTGGAGTGGATGTGCTAGAAAGTGTGAAAGGAACACCTTGAGATGGTTCGGCCATATGGAACGTATGGGAAGCGAGAGAATGACTAAGAGGGTGTACGAGAGCGAGGTGGAAGGACAGAGTGAAGAAGTATGTGGATGAAGGCGGTGCTGGGTGGGAGGATGGGCGTCGACCGACTGGGGACAGAGGTTCGTGGCCATCCCTTCAGGGATCACGGCGTCAGTCAATAGATAGATAGATGGATTAAGTTAAATCCTAGCAAAGTTTATTGACATCCCTTAATTATTTGCAATAGCCTCATACGCAATACTATACCGTTGAATCAGTACAAGTGCTAAGTTAAGTGTTTTGTTTTTACTTTACATAACGCTTCAAGGCATTGCATGATCTATGCATCCTTACCATGAACAGTATATTGAGGAAAGGCTAAGTAATTATACATATTCTATATAATTTAAACGGCTATTATTGATTACATAATCAGTTATTATATTGATGGAACCGCTTCTCCGCAGGCCTTTTTATATGTAAAAGCCTCCCAATATGTAGTGGTGATATTGCTGATAACCGTATATGTGACCTAAATACCAGCCACTCAATTAACTGATGAATAATGAATCTGACCATTTTTCCCCGTATTATCGTCAATCTCCTTTAGCAGGGAGATTGAAGTATGTCTATCAGTCTTCCTCATCGCCACGCAGAGTTAGAGAGCCTGTAGCAACTGAGATCGGCCAACTTCCTCCTCCATTTTGGTACCCCTGTTGTTATTATTTTTCCTGTACACTCATATATCTCAATACCCATAATATATATTCGGGAATACTAGTACAGGATATATACCGTATATATTGGTCTTTGGGTATACATTTCACATGATAAAAACTATACTAAAACCACGTCGTTTAATATTTAATATGTTTGTGATATGAGGCCAGCCAGGGCTCGAATCCAGGCCAGTAGTGCAGCACTCCAAAACCTTAACCACCAGGCCACCGAGGAGCTTAAAAGTAGTGGCTTCATTTGGAATCGGATTCCATCCACCACCACCCGCTCCGACTCGTGGTCACGTAGCTTGATGCCATACACACATACACCTCACACACAGACACTAGCAGCTAAGTACTAGAGAAGGATACTTGTAATCTGAGACACATTAAATGTTAAGGCCTCTCTGAAGAAACTACTAGAGCCCTAATATTTAAAGCACCAAAATGGCGGCCATGGCAAAAGATAGCCACCCTCACTTACAACAAGATCTCCACGCAGAGTCACAGGTGAACGCGTCTCCCGATTTCTCCCTCCTATCATAAATTAAATCAAGGCAAAAAGGTGACCATAAATCTAATAAGCCTGCGTGAGAGAATATAGGTGCGCTTCAAAGGCCTACCGCTAATGAGACCCGGTCGGGATTATTGGGACTTGGGGCACTGGTAAACTTTGGATACTTATGGCGGCCTACCTCGTTTTTTTGTTTGTCTCTCTCTCTCCGTTTATCGCTGGGTTGTATCCATTCGGCCCCATTTAGCCTACTGCTTTAAGACGTTTAACCCCATCCAGGTGTTGATGTTTTCCTGGTGAGCGGTAGCGAGCCAGCATATTTAAAAACAAAACTTGACAGCAGGCTAAATGTTATACATTTTTCGATAGAATATTGTCTCCGGCGAAGTCGGATTTCTTAAAACAATGCTGGCTCGCTATCGCTCGCCAGGAAGAAATCGTCACCTGGATGGGGATTAATGTGTGGGGGGGGGGGAGCACCCGCCTTACAACATACTCCAACCCCCATTCTGTCCAGCTCTCTAACCTAAGAGTGAATCGATTTTCACAGACTTTCTTCTACTTAACAAATAAGCTTTGGAACTCATTCCCTCAATCTGTCTTTCCCTCATCCTATGACTTAAACTTCTACAAGCTCCGTGTGTCCAGACATTTTCACTTAGTCTAGAGTACCTTGAATTTGGCTCTGTCGCTCTTTCAAATTCGAGCGAGACAATTTTTACAGACAGCTTTGTCTTCTGCCTCCTTCGTTCACAAAACAAAAATATATATGTGGTGTTCATAAACAGTGTTCATCGGTTAATATATATGTGGTGTTCACAAACAGTGTTCATCGGTTAATATATATGTGGTGTTCATAAACAGTGTTCATCGGTTAATATATATGTGGTGTTCATAAACAGTGTTCATCGGTTAATATATATGTGGTGTTCATAAACAGTGTTCATCGGTTAATATATATGTGGTGTTCATAAACAGTGTTCATCGGTTAATATATATGTGGTGTTCATAAACAGTGTTCATCGGTTAATATATATGTGGTGTTCATAAACAGTGTTCATCGGTTAATCTATTCAAATTAGAAGACACATTGTCTACTATTTATGGACTATCGACCGATTTCTGTAGATCCGAAACTAGAAAGCTAACACAAGTTAAGCGGAGCGGAACAGGTTAACACAATGAGAGAGAGAGAGAGAGAGAGAGAGAGAGAGAGAGAGAGAGAGAGAGAGAGAGAGAGAGAGAGAGAGAGATCATGTGGCGAGAAGAGAGTGGGTAAAACGTTACAGAGAACTCCGAAACGTTGTCAGAAAAAGTACAAACACCATTTGAAGAGGAACACTTTATTGACAGCGTTTCGTAGATAGCTTCTTTAGGTCACTAACAAATAGTGACCTGAAGAAGCTATCCACATAACGTTGTCAATAAAGTGCTCCTCCTCAAATTGTGGTGATATTCATTCTGACAACTATTTGGAGTTCACTGTAACATACTACCCACTCTCTTCTCGCCACATGCTCTCTCTCTCTCTCTCTCTCTCTCTCTCTCTCTCTCTCTCTCTCTCTCTCTCTCTCTCTCTCTCTCTCTCTCTCTCTCTCTCTCAAAGAGTGTGTAGAGTAAAATTCTAGTAATCCGTAACCCATTAGACAAAGTTGCGAACAAAATATATATATACAAATAAATTACGAGAATAACATGCCAAATATTTGCAAAGTATCGAGAATCATTGGTACTTACAAGGAGATCATTTTGTAATAATGATACTGACATTATGCACAGGTGCAGTAATTAAGTCTGATACAATTTTAAGCCTCGACCAATGTAAACGAACCTCCGAATTACAAATACCAGGTAAAAATTGATAAGCAGTTTCAATGCAACCCGACACTGCTTCGAAATTATATATTTATCAGCATTAATGACCGCGTGCTGGTTAACTCTTGCAGTGTGGATGACGCGCTTATTGCTTTATTTTAGCTCTATTTGGATGGTTTTATGCAGCTTAGGAATTATCTGTGGTAGCTAAAAGGGTTAATCGAAATATTAATGTATCCTTTTAATTACTATAGATCATTTGTAAGCTGAATAAAATAGTATATTAGTAACTAGACTAAAATGAATGCTACTGGTACAAGGGTATAATAATGTTCCCTATGTCTTCATCAGTATATATGCAGTGTTTCCCTCTCAGCCTCAATAAACTCTCCCCTTCCCCGTATCCCCTTCTCAGCAGATTGGTCTTGACAGGCTGATCTGTGCTCACCCTCCTACCTGCCAAACACTTCCTTCTCTGCCTGCATGTTCACCCAGTCTGAATTACTTTTTCTCCGCTAGTATTTTGGAGAGCAAGTAAAACTAATACTGATATATATATATATATATATATATATATATATATATATATACCGGTATATATAATTATATATACATTAAATTATTTATATATTTATCCTGTATATACAGCTAGGGGACATTTTAAATACATTAGTCGAAAATGATAGATGCAAGCATAATTCTCTATAATTTATTCAGCCAAATATCATAGCAGCCTACAGATGCTCTTCGACAATTACCTGAATCCCCGAGCGTAATGCAAATCAAATTACCTGACCAATTTCCCCAGCTTGTCCATGATTACTAAGGGGTTGCAGGTGATGACGGCGATTGTTCCTTCATTATGAAGTGACTTGTTGCTTGCCCTGTTTTGGACCACACACCGCGAACGCTTGTACTTGTTAGGTGGGTGAACAAGCTAGTTTCACGGGTGTTAAGGGGGTAGTGTTTGTTCTTTGGTCTATGTATATATTTATATATTAATTTTTGAGTTTCCTCGCTAGACCTCCCTCAGGCTTAAAATAGCACCCCATAGACCACCTTTCATGATGACAAATTTAAATTTTTCGGTAGAAAAATGTCCCCGCCGAAGGCCGCTTCCTTCTAAAATTACAAGCTCGTTATCGCTCGCCAGGAAAAAATCGACACCTAAATGGCACGAAATGTCTTAACATTGACGAAGGCGAAAGGTCGTAAAATCGTCAAACTAAAGGCACGAAAATCCTAAACCTCAAAACTAATATGCTAAACATGAGGGAGAAGGGTGTCCATAAAAAGCAAGTATTACCCTCCTAAGAGATCCTATGGTAGCAGAGATCGACCGACCTCAGGTATCCTGGTGTCACTGGTGATATTTTCCTCTCTTTACACTTAAGGAGGATGGGCGTATATATTTGCACTTGTATATATTTTTATCATATTACGTTTTTAATTTCCTCCCTAGACCTCCATCAAGCTTTAAAAAAATCGCCCCCAAGACTCTCCTTCATGACAAATTTGTAAATTTTTCGATATAAAAATATCCCGGCCAAAGGCCGGTTCCTCTTAAATTACAGGCTCGCTTTCGCTCGCCAGGAAAACATCGACACCTATATGACACGAAAAGTCATAATATTGACAAAGAAATGTGGTGGATGGTCTTAAAATCGCCAAACTAATGGGCCGAACGTCATAAAATCTGAAAACTAATACAGGTAGAGCTAAACATGGGAAAGAAAGGGGATTAGAAAAACGTCCTATCTCCCCTTAAATATATCCATACCCACAATATACATTTGATTACAAATGTAATTAGAAAAGTAGACATAATTAATAAAAAAATCATATGAAGAGGATGACTTGATTTGACAACATTTCGCATATAGCTTCATCAGACCAGTTCATTGGACTGATGAAGCTATTTGCAAAACAGTATCAATAAAGTGCTAATCCTCATATGGTGTTAATGTTCAATAAACATTTGGGAATGCTTGTATTGTCCATGATATATAATTTTGTCTTTGGATATACACTATACATGATCAACAATATAGCAATACCTTGTTCTTTAATAGTTGAGGCACCGGAAAAGCGTCCAAAGGAAAAGATGACCACTCGATCTTACCATAGCATCTCTAAGGTGTACAAGAAAGATGCAGGGGTGAGTGTTCTTGCCTCGTGAATCACCGATATTACTTTGGAAATCGTTGGGTTCTTGGCTTCCGGTGTGCTACCTATATTACGGCGTGTGTTTAATATCTGATTAGGGAACAAGGTTGTATTTCTGTTGATGAAGTATATGTTTTCTCCTTTGTTTCCTCACGTAATTTTTAAACTGGCTTTCCTTGCATGACAAATGTTTCTATTTGCAAGTTTTGTCTTTTAAGTTCTCCCAACTATGTACGGTAGCTTTGGGTGTTAATCAATGGTCCGTGTAAACAGCTCGCTTGTGCTAGCATGTTGGTTGCGACATCAAGGGCACATTGAGGCGCAGGCGACGCAGACCTGAGTTGGACAGAAATCAACAGCGATTACTTTGCATTAGTCTACGCATATTGGGACAGAAGGCAGCGCGGGCCTACGTCTAATTCAAAGTATCAGTATACCATTTTTCGTCTTGTTTTGTGTTGTGTCTGCCATTCACGACAGGGGTTGGCTTGGTGCCTTCCCATGTACGGAGTTTGTCAATTTTATCTTCACAACATCATGTAAACGAGCATTGAAATGGTCCATGTCTTGTTTCCACAGACCAAGAGACTTGACTGTGTCAAAACATATATAAACCGACTATTCACTGAAACCGTATGTATATAGATAGCGTAAATTATATGAACAAATAGTTATACAATTAATGAGGAAAACAGTAAGGTATACATAAAGCACTACAAGGTGAACAGGAGTACTGTTTAGTCGCTTAGTAGTTTCATTTTGTAATTCATCCTTCACTCATCATCACCCTCAACTTTTCCCTCCACAGACACGATCGTCCCCCTTTGTGACCACCTATGACCCAGGGAGGCAGGGGTCACCAGCCATCAACATATCATAATAACCCGTTGTATATCTCATGAAGAATAGGTTCGCTACCAGGGTCTTGAGATACTGTCTAACCATGTTGCAAACAGTTTGCCGAAACTGTGTTGCGCTAATATTTGCAAACTCATAAATTTTTGCTTTTAAAGTGATTTATGAAACTCGGCTTGCTTATCAAAATTAGGTTGGAACGATGATCGCCGCACTTTAAGATAAATGCATTATAATAATTTAAGAAAATACAATTATCTGTTGTTATATTTACGTATTATTTTCTATTATAGTCACAGTTCCAAACGTTTTCTTTTTCCACTGTACAGGTAAAACATGAGTTATAAATATATAATCCAATAGTTTTAGTAACATATAATCCTACACTTCCAGCACTGATGTCACCCAACACTAGCCACTCCAAAAATATATATATATATATTTTTTTTTATGCATGAATCCATGTTAGTCTCAAATATTACAAACATATAAAGCGTAGGGTTAACTCACTCAAAATCCGATGACGCATTTATTTTCTGTCTGTTGGTTATTGTTACACGATTTTACTCAGATTATGAAGGGTATATGGAAGTCAGAGGAATAATTGAGATAGTCTTCACAAATTGCTATGTCCCACAGATCCTTCAATAACTGTATAACATCGTCTGATAATAGCCAAAGGAAACTGCTTGAACGCGGCCTGATCCTCAAAAGGTTAGTTTGAGATCATTCTATCTACAATATGAGAAGTGCAATACAGAATAAGCACATGGCCCAATCTGTTCCGATTTTTTTTTTTTTTTTCATGTTTGTTCCATTAGATAGGAGATATTAAGATTTTTCACCCTAGTAATTTGGGACGCTTTACCCCAATCTGGTTTCGATTATTTCCTGGGCGAAAAATAGCGATATTGTAACTTATAAGAAATCGGCTTTCGGCAGGGAGAATTTTCTATGAACAAATTTCCAAATTTAGTGTGAAAAGTGATTGAAAGGGCGTTTCCTAGCTTGAAGAAAGTCTGTGAAAGTGTTATTGTTAGACTAGGGGACCAACTTAAATACATTGATCGAAACTGGCGAAATGAAGCCAAATCCTCAATAATAGTTATAGACAATTTTAAAAATAACCTTCAAGACATCCGACTACAGTCACTAGATAATGTTGATGGTCAGGTAAGGTATATAATCAAGATCTTCATTCATTTAAACAGCCTGTACCGTTAAAGCAAGCATGACATGACAGAGAATTTAACCCTTTGAAATTACATTTTTGCACTTACATTTTGTATAAAGAAAACAAATATAAAACAAAAAAATATAAACGAGAACATTCAGGCCTGCATTAGATAAGTTATATTTTCCAAAGTCAAGGAGCTATTAAACTCCTATTTTGATAACATGAATAAATCCTATGTCTTAGTAATATGAAGCTATTTATTATTGAACTTTAACATAAAACATTCAGAGAGGATCAGTACTAACTCCGCAGCTAAAATACTTATGAAGTGCTCGATAGTATGACCCTGGTTAGCAGCTCTTTAAGTCTCCTCAAAACTGGAGAAATTACATTTAATGATAGCATCCCCACTCTGTAATTTCATGGGTAACTGAGCACGAACATGCAATGTCTTTAGCTTGTGGGGAGAACAACTAAAATCATATGTAAATCTAAACAGAACCACCTGTTTAGTCACTCACCCCGAAGTTGAAATGTTCTCAAAACATGTCATGGTTTGTGTATATATTTACATATTTAAGCTTAAACACAACCTGGTCATATCAATATTAAATTGTATTTGTACTACAATATAAAAACAAATCCCTGAATGTATCTAATTGCCTATATTACAATCTAACCAATACATTTGTGTTGTACGTATTCGAATAAAGAATCAATGAACTTTGGTTATCTCACTAGGAAAACAAGATGACAATGACAAACCTAAATATTCAAGTATTATTCAGTTTCATAATGGACTATTTTGGTATATCTAAGGTAAACTAAATACATTTGATGTTCTAAAGAGGAGTCAAGACTTGTTTAGGGTAATCGGACAATTCAACCGTTAGACCAAAGACCTTGATCTTTACAAACACAACTAGTAGTTATTTCAGGTCAGGTTAAGGCCTTAAACTTTGTTTTATTTGTTTTTGTATTAAGAAATACATATGTAAGGTAACGCCCATTTCCCATTCTTATGGATGCCAAACAATATTTACAGAAGAGCGTCTGTTACTTACGTGATTACTTACGTGATTACATTACTGGTATGGTTGGAACTGATTGAGATCTGCTCGTTGAAATGCTATAATCGTGTCCCTGTGCTTAACCTTTAACTGTGTTGGTGGTGTAATAGATTTGATGCTTATGTTCTGGGTGTGGTGTCCAAGGTTCGAATCCCGGGAGGATCATATGTTTTTATTAGTTTATTTTGGTGGATTGAGGTTTGTAATGGAGGATTAATGTTAAGAACGGGGTCTATCTTAATACTGGTTGAGTTGTCCAAAAACCTTCCTTGCCCCTGACCGTACTGAAAATGAGGTCGGTGATGGCCCAGGGAGACTGAGGGTCCTGGGCACCAAGACAAACACCCGGGTATTACTAGTCATTAGGGGGACCTGTGGCACGCGTCCCACCATCACCTCTTGCTTCTGGCTACGGTCACCGCTTCTACCACCTACCCGCCCAGCTACGCACCCATCCCTTCCACTAGCTTTCTTAAGGGGGTAGTAGTCTCTTTTTCTCGACCTCTTTCTCTCTCATGTTTAGCATATTATTTGTATTACTAGTCATTAGGGGGACCTGTGGCACGCATCCCACCATCACCTCTTGCTTCTGGCTACGGTCACCGCTTCCATCACCTACCTACCCGCCCAGCTCCACACCCATCCCTCCCCTAGCTTTCATAAGTACAGTTAAGAGCATAAATGGTGACGCAACCATTTGAATCCGTATCAAACACAGAAGAGACAATACAATTCATTATTGCAGCCCATATATAGCTTATGAGATTTGCATCTACCGTGATTGTCATCAACATCTCCCTTAATCCCTTATGTATTCTAGCTACGTTAAGATGATTTTGTGCCGTTTAAGAAGAATCTGTGGTAGTAAAAATGGTTAAATGAGATAAGTCAAAGCCTGTTAATTGTTGGAGGCCCTATCTAAAGTGAATACAATCGTCTAATAGTAGCCAGAACAAAGGTAAAAGGACGGCTCCGGTACTGAGCAGTTTAACCACACTAAATGCACCGCACCCTCTGCCATTACAAAATGCAGAGCTTAAACCCCTCAAATAATATGAGTACTGTACAGTTGACTGCGGTATATATATAGTCTTCTGCAATTATTCTCATACTTGATGCTGGACCTCTTAATATCTTGTTTTACATCCTTGCTCAGATTTGGTATTACAAAACAAATATATATATAGAAAAAGTTAATATATAACATAAATTAAGAAACAAATAAATTAAATAAATACAAGTACATTCATTGTTAAATAAATGTAAGTACAAATAAATGTATAGTCTTTTCACTCTTCGCAGTATAAAATTGTGACAATTAAATTGCTGTAGCTCAAAAAGAGTGAAAGTAAATGGGCTGTAAAATATCTGCACCTATTTACTGGATGACCTTTCATATGGTAGAATTATTAGCTAGATTGTTCAATTCCGTTTTGAGTTATAAAAGGTTGGTGGCCATGATTTCTGGCCTAATTTTAGTGAATCAACTACAGTAATACATAGCGAGATGGAGTAAAACTAATATAGCAAGTTGTTTAATTGGTAGACGTCCTTCCTAAGCTCAACCAAATCGTCTAATAGTTACCAGAGTATAACGAAAATGACGGTGGTAGAATAATGTTTGTGCTATATAATGTCCAAATCGTTAACGTTACTTTCAAGTAGTGGAGTAAACACTTGTGGAACCGTGTTCGAGTATTCTAGGAGTTTAAACAAAATATCATAATGATATTACTGTAATGATTTAGGAAGCAACACCAATGTTCTCTAAGCTTAACATCTCCCCTCTCTCTCTCTCTCTCTCTCTCTCTCTCTCTCTCTCTCTCTCTCTCTCTCTCTCTCTCTCTCTCTCTCTCTCTCTCTCTCTCTCTCTCTCTCTCTCTCTCTCTCTCTCTCTCTCTCTCTCTTAAATCGAGCATAATTTATCGGCAACTGTGGAATGAAATTTTTATAAGACTCCAATCACTAGTAACAGTAAGCTTAGGACCCAGTAAAGCATTAATATAAACAACATATGAGGAGGAGCACTTTATTGACAACGTTTCTCATAGAGCTTCATTAGGTCATTGGCTTACTGAAGCTCTAAACGAAACGTTGTCAATAAAATGTTCCTCCTCATACGTTGTTTATATTCATTCTGTAAACTTTGCTGAGGTTATTCTTATCAGAAAGAATAGTATTCGACACCAATAAAAAAGACACCCCCCAAGCAAAAAATAAAAACAAAAATAAAAATAAATACATAAGGATAAAATATATCAAATTAATATGAAAACACATATAAGCTGCCAACAAATTGTGACGATTGAAAATCACTGCAAAAAAAAACGGTCTTATGAACTATAGATCCTGCAGTAAGAGAGAACCGCTGACTGTTTCCTTAGGCGTCATATTGGTGCCTTAATCATCATACAACAGGGCGATATTGTACTGTTAATCAAGTATAATTTAGATTACAAAATAAACAAAATATGTATACATATATACCTGTATATATATATATATATATATATATATATATATATATATATATATATATATATATATATATATATATATATATATAATTATATGCATACTGTATATATTCATCCCATACCAGAAGTGCTGCTTGTGTATTATGGTGTGGACATGTTTTAGTGTAAGGCCTATGTCACACGAACGTTTTTTCCGCCAATCATTCCAGGCAATTTTGGTCTTGAAATATATCGTAGGCTTGTGCATAAACCTTTAACTGTCTTGATAGCCTAGTGCTTAGTATGCGGAATTTCGGTGAGAGTATCCTAGGTTCGAGTCCTTGGAGTACCACATGTATTCATTATTTTAATTGATTTCATTATTTTGGTTTACTTGTAAATTAATTGGTGAGTTGGTGAGAAAAAAATATTAATTTATCCAGGTTCAGCAGTAATTTATAACGAGGCCTTCCTCTGTGGTTAAGTGTCCCATTAATTTCCCCTTCCATTCGTCTAATAATTTCGTTATCAGAGTGCAGTTGGGTAAATGTACAGGCTAAGAATAATAATTATGCAGTATTCGAGAATGCATAATATATCGTAGGCTTGTGCATAAACCTTTAACTGTCTTGATAGCCTAGTGTTTAGTGTGTGCAATTTCGGAGTGATTATCCTACGTTCGAGTCCTTGGAGTACCACATATATTCATTACTTTTATTGGTTTCATTAGTTAAGTTTATTTTTAAATTACTGTAATTGGTGAGTTGGTGAAAACAAATATAAATTTTCTGAGTGAAAGTTCGTTATGATTTCAGTAACTTACTATCATATAAATTCAGTCTAGCTATCGATTCCAAGGAAAACATACCAAAAGATAGTAAGACAACAACAATTGTTCATCGAAATTTGACGGAAGAAGCGCTCCGGTGATGTTTCCTTAAGGTGAGGAAAACATCACCAGTGCCAGCAAGATGGCGGAGATTGGCCGATCTCTGTGTCTATAGGGTCTCTACGTGTGAATCCGCCCTAACGGAAACCCGCGAAAAAATTACAAGACACGCGCCGTGGCCACCCTGCCTTCGGACACGAGCCAATGATCGATGGGCCGAACTGGAGTGTGGGGCTGCCGGGAATTGAACCACGGGCATTACCATAACACAACCACACGGTGAGAAAGAGATAGATTTACGTAGATGTACATATACATACTGGCCACATAGCTCTTATGATCCCAGCGAGGTGGCCAGGACTTAATCTTAGTAGAGATAGTAACCCTAAGATAAAGTGAAAGGAAAGGATAGCAAAGATGAAGACTCTCTCCCCACCCTCCGCTACCTGAAAAACAGTTAGAAGTGAATAACCTTACAGGGCTTGGAAATCGTCTGAACGAATTTATAGAATAGTTAGAAATGCAAAGGAAATGTCAGGCAAAACTTCGCCATTTTCTATGTATTTACATATTTGTTTTCAATCTCTCTTAAACTGAAAACCGTGTTAATTTCTGCCAGGTTCTCGTCAGTAATAATGTTGTACTCCAGACCAATTATCTGTGATATGAGTCTTAACATTTGTTTTACATGTGTATATAGAGCCACTGTCTATAACTTCATTAGAGAGCTCATTCCAATCATGAATTATACTGTGGCTGAAGACATTTTTAATTGTGTCTAGGCTCGCTTTCCTACCTACTAGTTTTAATTTGTTTCCTCTTGTGGTACTCTCTTTAGCTATCTTAAATAGATTATTGGAAATGTCCTTACTAAATCCTTTTAGTATCTTAAAACACTCTTTTCAGCTGCCCCCTTATTCTCTGTTTCTTAATCGATGAACAATTGAGTTATCTTAATCTCTCATTGTATGCTTTCTTTCTAAGGGAAGGGATAATCTGTGTTGCTCTTCGGTAAACGGATTAGAGTTTTTCTATGTTTTTTTTATCAAGTAGAGAGACCAAAACTGCAGAGCATACCCCAGATGCGGTCTCACAATACTTTTGTATAATGGTATAACTGTTTCTTTACTATGGCAATGACAATTTCTGCCAATGAATCCTAGTGCTGCGTTTGCTTTGTTAGCTGCTGTGGGGCATTGTCTTGTAGATTTTAAATGTTCATTTATAAGCACTCCTTGGTCTTTTATATGTGATACGCTCTTTATTTTTTTTCCATTCAAGAGGTATTCGTATTTATTGTTTAAGGAGTCTATTTGTAGTATCTGATATTTGTTTACATTAAAGGGCATTGGCCAATTTTCAAATAACTCCGTGATTTTGTTTGGATCTGATTGGAGGATAATTCTATCGCTATCCGAGATGATTGCATTTCCTATCTTAGTGTCATCGGCGAATTTGGAAATTATATTATCCGTGCCGTTGTCAATATCATATTATATACACTGTGAACAATATTGGACCCAGTACTGAGCCTTGGGGAACTCCACTAATCACTGGAGTCCAATCAGGCTCAACTCCATTAATAATTAGTCTCTGCTGTCTTTCATTTAACCAGTTACTTATCCAATTGCTTGTTTTGCCTTGTAGCCTATTCCTAGGCTCTCGACCTTCTGAAGTCATATATTTTGAGGGACCTTGTGGAAGGCCTTCTGAAAGTCCAAGTACACTATATCAAGACTTGGTAAACAAAACTAATTTTAAATAGGCTGTCATAGAATTCGATAAGGATCTTTAGGCATGTGTATATATAATTGTCTTTAGTTTTCTCCCAAGACCTCCATAAAGCTTAAACAATACCCCAAAGACCCCTCCATCGAGATAAATTTGAAAAACAAATCGGTAAAAACAAAAATTGTCCCAGCCGAAAGGCTTTTCAGTTCCTCCAAAATCACTGGCTTGCTATCGCAGGCCAGGAAACAAATGAAAACCTAAATGGCACATGAGGTCTTAAAATCGCCAAACTAATGGAGCGACCGTCTTAAAATCTCAAAACTAATGGGTCTAATCCTTAGGGAGAAGGGAGTCCAGATAAAAACAAACCTCCCCTTAAAGGTACGCGACTGAGGCATTCCTTTCATATAATGCTTGTTTTACCCTACTGCAAGTAATAGGTTCATAACTACATATAGCATCACTGTTTTCTATCAGACTCGCTTGTTCTATATACTCAGGACCATTGTGACTTTCTCCCTCGTACTAATATATTGAAGACCCAATCATATGGGAGATGTTAGCTAAGTATTGACGTGGTTTGATTATGTTATGTTCAGCTGTGTTGATAGTGATCAGTTGGATTATATATCCCGTACAGCCTGATGACGCCTTTTGACCTTTTATTCTGGCAACAATTAGACGAATTTGTGCAGTTTAACAGGGACATAATATTATATCATTTAGAGGGTTTATTGAGATCGTATTTACCCTTTTGAGTCCTAGTGGTAGATTATAAGCTAAAGAAAATCGTTTAATGATAACCAGTATGAAATGAGCATTACGCCATCGTGCTGAAAAGGATATGTACGAACTCTCCCATCTGTATACCCCCCCCCCAAAAAAAAAATAAATAAATAAATTTAAAACAAAAAAAAACACATACATAGGCCTACATACACACAAACAAAAAATACACATAATAATAATAATATTAATAATAATAATAATAATAATAATAATAGCAATATTAATAATAATACTATTATTAAATAAATATATAAAACGAGCGAGCTAAACTGGGTCTGTTCAGTGGTTCATACAAGGTACGTACAATTACCATTCCAGTGACGTGGAAAGTGGATAACTTGAATGTATGTAGGTATTTCCCGTTGGAGTCCGCTTCTGGCACCAGATTCCTTCACCTTAACATTACACAATAGCTGGTCGCAATATGATTTCTGTTTTTGTCCGATTACTTAAACATATAATAAATAAATATATTGTAGAGATATACTAAAAATTTTCTTAGATATATCATTAATTTTTCATGGTCCGATATAATCCATGGATCTCTTTCTATCTGGACATTGAGAGAGAGAGAGAGAGAGAGAGAGAGAGAGAGAGAGAGAGAGAGAGAGAGAGAGAGAGAGAGAGAGAGAGAGAGAGAGAGAGAGAGAGAGAGAGAGAGAGAGAGGAGAGAGAGAGAGAGAGAGAGAGAGAGAGAGAGAGAGAGAGAGAGAGAGAGAGAGAGAGAGAGAGAGAGAGAGAGAGAGAGAGAGAGAGAGAGAGAGAGAGAGAGAGAGAGAGAGAGAGAGAGAGAGATAATTAACTTAATTTTTGCTACCGGTTTTCGTATGGCTGTCCACACGTTTAATTCCCCATCAGCTATTTTGTTATTTTACTCATAGTTTTACTTGTTTGTACTGTACAAATTTGAACACTTTATTGTAACACAAATGGTAAAGATAAACCATAATCCAGTCTTTCTGAAGATGGGTTTTGCATAGCCCGAAACGTAAGAGTAATACAGAATTCAAGACTTTTTTTGTGTCTCCCTTCCACCTAATTCATCCACAAACATTATTATTTTGTTTATCTATTCATATCGGAAAACATAAACAATTAAAACACAAATTTTGTGTAATATTTGTTTTACAATTAAGTGTTCATGTATGCAGTGTATTATTAGAGGCTCGTTTGCCCACAGGTGAAGACGATTTGTTTTAGGGATGAGCTTGCATAATCACTGGAAAAATATAACAACACTGATTTAACTTAATATTATGCACACCTAAGATAGTTTTACATATGCCAATCTATCGCCAGACTATTGTAATGAGGATAGTAAAAACCTAAATTAGGCTCTCATATTCCAAGAACTAAACCCACAGCGAGGCAGCGATGACCGAGCGATAGCGGGGGGCACGAAGGGGAGGAAACTAATGGTGCCGAGATAACAGTCTGAAGACCCGAAGACAGTTTAGGTGTGTGGTCTGAGGGCGACAGCTGCAGTGCCAGGGGGTTCTTAAGGGGAGGTATTTAGTTTGTTTCCTACGTTTTCATCAAGCTTAAAATTACACCCCCTAGACCTCCTTTCAAGATAAATTTGTACATTTTTCGGTAGAAAAATGTCCCGGCCGGAGGCCGGTTGCTCTTAAATTACAGGCTCGCTATCGCTCGCCAGGAAAAAATCGACACCTTAACGGCACGAAAGGTCTTAAAATTGACAGAAATGGGGCAAAATGTCTTAAAATATCCAAACTACTAGGGCGAAGGTCTTAAAATCTCAAAAGCAATGGGGCTAAACATGAGGGAGGAAGGGGTAAAGAACAAAATCCCTCAAGTGGATATCTCCCCTTAATGCTTCACTGGCTGGCTGACATATTGCTTGAGAGTGCATACATTATTGCATTAATTGAGCAGTAAGGGACACATAAATATAGAAAAATGCAACACAACAATGAACATGTATTAAGGAGTACAAAGGAGTACAAAGGAAATCAAGCAACAACAGATCTAGTGACCCTTCTAGGTTGCTTGTCCTCCAAAACACTGAGGATCAAGTGTCCAAACAGTGGTTTAGAGTGGGTAAGGGAACATTGGAAAGGGAATTACTGCCCTGGAACTAATATCCGTGGCAGGATTAGGAAGTTAGTAGGGGACAGATGGGTTAGTAACTGAGGGGGGGATAAAATATGGAGATAGCATATGTTTTCTACTAATGCTGGAAAGCTGGTTCAGAAGAACACATACCCTAAAATATTATCGGACTTTCGAGATGGGAATATTGTGGCAAGCAATTGTACTTAACAAAGTGTTTGAGTGTACAAATGCTCGATCTACAGTATATAGCAAACAGATATTTCAAGGAATTATACTATTCTGTTTATATTTTGTGCTGAGCATAGTATATAACTTTACCATTAACCCCTTCCTTACCGGCGACGTCATTATAATCTTATTCTAGCTGTATTTAGACGATTTAGTGCAGTTTAAGAAGGATCTATGGTAGTAAAAAGGGTTAAGTGAGATAGTTCGAAGCCTGTTAGTTACCTGAGGCCTTTGTTTAACTAAATAAATTTGTCAAATAATTGCAAGAATATAATCAAAGAGACGTCGCCGGCACAGATGATGTTATTTTACCGAAATATTCAGCAAATCCAGGTAACGGCATATGTATTTTGAATGTGTTCACATCTGAACGCCATATGTTGGCTAACAATACACCTCGAGGCCTCGCAGCAGCTACACGCTACAATAAGACCTGTTCTGAAGTTGACGCATGTAGAAAAATACCTCCTTCATATGATCCTAATTGTGTATTTTCTGTAGTTATAGGGAATTATGTGCTCATTACTGGAATGTACCTCGTCCCTGGTACAAGCACGATGAGCCAAAGAAAGAGAATTACAACCATAGTTATATAGATTAACCAAGCATAGTAGGAGACCAGTGAACTATGTACAGTCACTTATAAACATTCGCGGACCCCCTATGTTTCTCTTTATGCAATTACAACTATCCAGATTGATTGTTGGATGGAACTTGCTTGCCATTAAATAATAGTACGTATTGTTTTGTAGTTGATGCGTAGACAATTATATTCATCAGTTTGTTTCCAGAGATATACTTCCATAGTTAACAATAGGTTAGGTCCACGAATGTTGATGAGTGACTGTACGTGATAAGCTGGTCAGACTCAGGAAAGGATGAACATATTAGTTGTATGAGGTGCTTGGATGGATCGACGGAACAATAACTCATCGGTTAATAAAGTTTGGTGACACAACAAAAGATCTATTATATATTTTATCAGAATCCTGACTTGTAATATTGCTAACAAATAACAAGTATTTGGCAATTATATCAATGAGCTTGTATTTTAAGCTCCAGCTACATTTGGTGGCAGTACAAGAATCAACTCATTTATCCCTTTAACGATCCGATTACACATTTTATTTTTGTTTTCTGGATATTATTTAACGAGTTTATGCAGATAAGAAAGGGTACATGGAAGTCAGAGAGTTAATTGAGATAATCTGTACCCTTTTAGTTTCCACATATCCTTCCTAAATGGTATAAGATCGTATAATGATGGCCAGAAAACAGAAAGGAAATGCGTACTCGGATCTAGAAAGGGTTAAGTGATGTATAAAGGTGAACTAATTATCGGAAGTCATGCAGGTGTATTAATCTAGATTGTGAAGTTCCACGATGTACAACGCAACCAGTATCGTTTATTGGAAAATTTTGCTAGTATGTCTTTTTTGTTCTGTTTTCTTAGTTTCCGTAGTCTCTTTCCAGTGCCTCCGGGTGTTTTGTAAGGATTCATCTTGTTGGTGTTTCTGCACCTTGGTTGGAGGCTTTGGCATCTAATAATAATAATAATAATAATAAAAATAATAATAATAATAATAATAATAATAATGCAAGTATACCCTAGCTCTGTAAAACTACTTGTAAGCCCTTTCCATTTTGCATGTATTTAAGGGGGAGGTAGTCGCTTTTTATGGACCGTTTTCTCCCTCGTGTTTAGCATATTAGTTTTGAGATTTTAAGACATTCGTTCCGTTAGTTTGACGATTTTGAAACCTTTCGCCTGATTGTTTTTGTCAATATCAAGAAGCTGGCGAGATATAGCGATCCAGTAATTTTAGTCGGGACATATTTCTATCGACAAATTTACAAATTTATCTTAAAAGAGGGTCTAGGGGGTGTTTTGTTAAGCTTGCTGGAGGTCTAGCGAGAAAACTGAAAAAATATATTAATAAAATAATATATAGACCAAAAAGGAAGTACTACCCCCTCAATAGCTAATGTTGTACAGTAGCTTTCGAATTATAAAAGTAGACATATACCAGCGTTTTACTTGGCAACTATTGATAACATGTTCGTATTTGTCCGTTATTTCGTATGTAAAATGACAGTAAATTGCAATGTCCTTACCTTATTATTCAGCTATTACGAAGATTTTGAAGCGAAATATGTTGTAAATTATGAAAACTTGAGTATCCTAGGTTCGAGTTCCTGTAGTACCACATGTATTGAGTGGTTCGAGTTCCTGTAGTACCACATGTATTGAGTGGTTCGAGTTCCTGTAGTACCACATGTATTCATTACTTTCATTGATTTCACTAGTTAGGCTTACTTGTAAATTAATTGGTGAGTTGGTGAAAACACATATGAATACTCAGCCTCGGTGGGCTTTGTGGTAATGCACTGATACTAGGTACATCACACATACCATCCCAATAATATCTTCCCATTGATACATCGGGATTCGAACCAGGGACCATTGGATTACCAGTCCAGTGGCATGACCATTCTACCACACCTCCCCTACATTCTATTAATAACACCTTCCCCGACTGCCTTTAAAATAAGAAAATGCACACCCAGACCCACTTCAAGCTAAGGTTACACATTTTTCGATAAGAAAATGTCCCGGCCGATGGCCAAATTCTTCTCAATTACATGCTCCCTTCTCCCCCCCCCCCCCCCACAACAAATAATCGACACCTGAATGGGGTAAAGCGTCTTATTATTGCTAAACAAATGGGGTGAAATGTCATGCAATCTCTAAACTAATGGGTGAAATAGGAGAGGTTAAAACAAATCCTTCCCGGATCAAATAGGGTTACACCTAGTTGTGGTGGTGTTATAGTGCGCGGTCAGCTGTACTACGTATAGCTCATTGGAACCAGTCTAAGTCAAAACGGCCACACTCCGAAATGGCGATAGTCAGAATGGGCAAAGTCTCCTCATCTGATGTACTCAGGCCCATTCCCCATTTTTCCTTTTTTATATTGGGGGTGGCCGACTCAAAACAAAGCTAGTCTCCTAGTATGAACAAATTCAACTTAGCCTAACTAATGTTAATTTACTCTAAACCAACCTCATTTAACCTAGCCTACCCTAATGTAATTTAATCTAACCGATGCTGTTAACCGATTAGGAGTGTGACCGTATTTGAGTGTGGCTGCTTAAGAGTGTGGTCGATTAAGAGTGTGGCCACTTAGGAGTGTGGTCGATTAGGATTGTGCCTGCTTAGGAGTGTGGCCCTAATGGAGCATGGTCGTTTAGGAGTGTGGCCGCTTAGGAATGTAGTCGATTAGATGTACGGCAGCTTAGGACTGTAGCCGCTTAAGAGTATTGTCGATTGGGAGTGTGGCCGTTCAGGAGTGTAACCGTTTAGGAGTGTAGTCAATTAGAAGTCTGGCCCCTTAGGAGTATAGTCAATTAGGAGTGTAGCCGTTTAGAAATATGACTATTTAGGAGTGTTGTCGAATAGGAGTGTGGCCGTTCAGGAATGTGGCCGCTAAGGAGTATGGTCGATTAGGAGTGGGGCCGCTTAGACCTGCCCCCATTGAAACAGGCGTTTGTGTGTGCTGGCCGAGGCGAGAGTGAGCAGCAATAGGACACTGATCAGATCATGAGGAAATTTGCATACCAGGGCGGCGGAGCTTGTAGGGTCAGTGGTGGGGCCTCGTTACAGACCCTAATGGAAACAGCTACGGGGACAACTGTTAAGGGGGTAGTACTTGCTTTTTCTGGACCCCCTTCTTCCTCATGTTTAGCATAATAGTTTTGATGTATTTAGACGATCGTTCCGTTAGTTAAACGATTTTGAGACATTTCGCCTCATTTTGTTGTCAACTTTAAGACCATTCGTGCCCTTTAGAGCTTTAGGTGTCGATTTTGTCCTGGCGAGCGATAGCGAGCCTCTAAATTTAGAAAGAACATGCCTTCGGGCCGGATATTTTTCTACCGACAAATGTACACATTTATCTTGAAATGGGGCTCCAGGGGGTGTTTTTCTAAGCTTGATGGAGGTCTAGTCTTCATGATAAATGTGTAAATTTTTCGGTAGAAAAATGTCCTGGCCGAAGGCCGGTTTCTCTTAAAATTGCAGGCTCGCTATCGCTCGCCAGGAAATAATCGACACCTAAATGGCACGAAAGGTCTTAAAATTGACAACAAAATGGGTCGAAAGTTGTTAAAATCGCCAAACTAATGGGCCGAACGTCTTATAATTTCAAACTAGTGGGGCTAGCTATTAGGGAGATAGGGGGTCCAGAAAAACGGTCTGCCTCCCCTTAAACGGTCTGCCTCCCCTTAAACGGTCTGCCTCCCCTTAAACGGTCTGCCTCCCCTTAAGTGCTCCACAACACAAGAGGGAAGGGTGGGTCGGGTCGTGAGTGGCACGGATGTCGGGGTGGGTGGGGTGGAGCCAGTCAATAAAGGATAAAAGAAAAACGGTGACCTATTAAGCTAGAGGTGATATGAAGGCGGAACAATTATGGAAGAGGGTCATGAAATGAAATGATAACACACAAAACAAAATTAGAAAGGTTTTTTGAAGGTACAATTTGGAAGTGAGTGATGAGAACAAATATTAACAAACATAAAAACGTTGAATTATGAAGCTAGAGGCGATGAAAAGGTAGAATTATGGAAGAGGGCCATGAGAAGAAATAATATACAGAAAAACGTTGATCTATGACGCTGAAGGTATTTTGAAGGGAGAACTATGGATGAGGGTGATAAGAAGAAATATTAATCCTTTCACGCACGTACAAAGGAGTACAAAGGAGTACAAAGGAAATCAAGCAACAACAGATCTAGTGACCCTTCTAGGCTGCTTGTCCTCCAAAACACTGAGGATCAAGTGTCCAAACAGTGGTTTAGAGTGGGTAAGGGAACATTGGAAAGGGAACTACTGCCCTGCCACTAACGTGGCAGGACTAGGAAGTTAGTAGGGGACATATGGGTTAGTAACTGAGGGGAGGATAAAATACAGTTATTCATTTACAAACGCAGTCAGTCGCGGGTTTGATGCGAGATATTTGTCTAAGCGGAATTTAAATGAATCAACGGTGCTGCAGTCTATAACGTCTCGGGGAAGCCCATTCCACAAGTTGACAACTCGATTGAAGAAGAAATTCTTAGATTCGTGTGAGTTAAAAGATTTACCAATAATTTTGCAACCGTTTCCCCACGTGTAATTAGATTGGTCGATAGTGAAGTACTTACTACAGTTCATATTGTCGATGCCTTTGATGATTTTGAACACTTGAATTAAGTCACCTCTTAATCTGCGCTGGGTTAAAGGAAATAGATTTAATTCTCTAAGACGCTCTTCGTATGGTTTGTTCTTTAGGCTAGGTATCATTTTGGTAACTCTACGTTGAACTCGTTCTAGCTTGTTTATGTCTTTTTGGTAATAAGGGCACCAACATTGAACGCAGTATTCCAGAAGAGGGCGGACTAAGGAATTGTAAAGGGTTAGGATTACGTCTTTGGATTTATGCTCAAATGATCTGCCTATAAAGCCAATTATTTTGTTTGCCTTCTTAACAACTTCTGACATTGTTGACTCGGTTTTAGGTTACTCGATATTGTTACTCCCAGATCGGTTTCTCTGTTTACATTCTTAAGCTGAGTGCCATTCATCGAATAGTTTGCTTTCTCATTTAGGTATCCGATATGTAGTACTTTACATTTATCCGCATTGAAACTCATTTGCCAAATTTGGGCCCTATGTGACAATTTATCTAGATTGTGTTGCATATCGTCAACTTGATCTTTTGAGAGTACGCTATTTGCAATTTTTGTATCGTCAGCAAATTTTGAGATTGTACAGGTGAGACCCTCATCTATGTCATTGATGTAAATTAGAAAGAGAATTGGTCCTAGTACCGATCCCTGGGGTACCCCGCTACTTACATGGTCCATTTAGATGCCTTACCGTTTATGACTACTCTTTGCTTTCTGTCGCTGAGCCAATTTTCTATCCATTTCAACACACCGTCTTGTATTCCATGAACTTTTAGTTTTAGCAGTAAACGTTTGTGGGGAACTTTGTCAAAGGCCTTTTGAAAATCAAGGTATATAATATCTACAGCTTTACTCTCATCGTAGAGGTTGAGGATATCGTGGAAGAAGTCTAAGAGGTTTGTTAAACACGAACGTTTTTTACGAAAGCCGTGTTGAGTATCTTTAAGTAGGTTATTTTCCTCTAAGTGATTTACGAGTCTGTCTCTTATGACCGTTTCTAGCATTTTACATACAACTGAGGTTAAGTTAATTGGACGATAGTTACTGGGTAGGGATTTGCTGCCTTTTTTTAATATCGGTGTTACGTTGGCTAGCTTCCACTGATCAGGCATAGTTCCAGACTGCAAGGATTTATTGAATAGTAATGTCAGTGGTTTGGAGAGCTCATCCTTAGCTTCCTTTAGAACTCTAGGCGAGATTGTATCAGGTCCAGGCGTTTTATTTACCTTGAGTTTATCTAAACAATTCAATACTTCTCTCTCTGTAACGGTGATATTGCTTAGAACATCTGAATTATCAATCTGAATCGGCGATGATGTAGGGATATCACTGAGGTCTTCTGTTGTAAAAACTGATGCAAAGAAGGTATTGAGGGCATTACTCATTTGTACTTCGTCTTTGGTGTATTCTCCATTTTCATCGACTAACGGTCCAACAGTTGAAGTAACTACTTTTTTCTTTCTGATATAACTATAGAATTCTTTCGGGTTTGTTTTACTTTGATTCCCAATATGTAACTCAAGGGTCTTTTTACTTTGCTTAATTAACTTTTTGGCTTTGCGTCGTAGCTCTACAAATTTCACCCGTTCTTCGTCATTTTGTGAGGATTTTAATCTATCATTAGCAAATTTTTTAGCAAGCAGGCAGTTTGAAATATCTTTATTCCACCATTTGGGCTTATTATTATGGCCTGGACGCCGTATTTTCGATGGTATGCAGTCTTGCACTGCTTTTAGGTAAGTGGTTTCGAATAACTTCCAAGATGTATTTATGTCGTTATTGTTAATTAAAAAGCTCCAGTCAGTTTCTTTAAACATAGCTCTAAGTTTATGAAAGTTTGCTTTCTTGAAATTAGGGACTTTTTCGATGCTACTATTTGGTTCGTTACTAGTAAAGTTTAAAGTGAAAGTTATCGTACGATGGTCGCTGTTACTGAATTCATCACCAACATTCAAATTCTCTATTAATTCTTCTTTTGTTGCAAGTACAATGTCAAGAACGTTATTACCACGGGTCGGTGTTCGAACAAATTGATAAAGCGAACTCTCTTGCAAGTTCGTATACAAGTCATGTCCGGAGTGTGAAGTAAGAGTATCGCCCCACTTGGTCACAGGTAAATTAAAGTCGCCAAAAAATACGGTATCTTGTGAGTTACTTACATCTGCAATTTGTTCATAAATTTCTCGGTCAGTTTGCACTGATTGAGCTGGAGGTCTGTATATTAATGCAAGTATTATTTTTGTACCTTTATTATTCTTTATTAGCACAAAAGATGTGTCGACGTTCACAATTTGAGGTTTTGACAAGAGGGTCGGGTTAAGACTTTCTTTGATATAAAATAAAACGCCACCTCCATTTTTATTTACTTGGCTTTTCTCAAACATTACATAACCGGGAAGTGAATACTCTGCTAAAAAGTCTCTATCTACTGTATTGAGCCAAGATTCTGTTATACCAATCACATCATAATTTTCAGTAAACACTAGTTCCTCTAAATCTGAAAATGTATTGCGTATGCTACGAGCGTTTGCATAGAAAACCTTTATAGTTGCGGTTTTAGATCTCACAGAACTTTCTTTAATCAAATTTTGGGTTCTGACACGTGTGGATACAGGGGTTGCTGTTTAGCATTCATGAACAGAATTATCTCAATCTCATAATTACCTCTCCAAAATTAGCGTACTGCCCACAACACACTCAAAGACAAATGCAGAGGTTGAAATAACTTCACTAAAAGTTTCTAAACATCCATGATGGTCACAAAGGCTTTTAAGTAACCCAGCAGGGGAGCAATTCGCGTCCTGTGTGAGAAAGGGATAACAAACAACAAAACGTTGACCTATGAAACTGGAGGTGATGAAAAGGAAGTGGTGAAAAGAAATTATAATAGCGTATAAGGAGAAGGGAAATTATTGACAACTGGCGAGTTTTAGGCTGCAAGTAAGTTGAAGCTATAAACATCGATATTTAGCAGCATTAACAACTAAAACATGGTTGTAATGCTTATATAAATAGATAAATCAAATTCAACATACTTTCCATCGATCACAACCTTACAATAATATTACATTTCTGTTATATATCGATGTTTATAGCTCTAACTTCCTTATAGCCCAAAACTTGCAAGTGGTCACCTCGACCAGGATAGCTATGAAATCTTGTGATGCAAGGGGACGTGTACAGGTCATCATACTGACAAGGCTCTTCTTTATAGTATGGACTATAATCCCTCTCTGTCAGCATTTACTCACATTTGTAAACCTTGGTGTAGGATTCCGTTCATGACCAATAGGGATGAGATTTGATAGACGCAGTACCAGCGTTCTGACCCCAATCTGACCTTGCATTTTCCTTTTCCTCGTCTCTTATCTGTTCCCTTAAGGGGAGATGGACCGTTTTTCTAGTCTATCACTTCATGTATTCCTTTGTTTCTTAGTTTCCTTTCTAGACCTCCCTCAAACATAAAAACAAAAACATTAGATCCCCCTTCTAGATTACTTTGTACATATTTCGGTAGAAAAATGTCCCGGCCGAAGGCCGATTCTTCCAACATTACAGGCTCACTATCGTTCGCCAGGGAAAAAATTGATACCTAAATAGCACGAAAGGTCTAAATATTGACTAAGAAATGGGGGGAAAGGTCTTAAATTTGACTAACTAATGGGGCAAACATCTTAACATCTGAAAACTAATGGGGCTAAACATGAGGGAGAAAGTGGTCCAGAAAACCGGCCCCTTAACTTGACCTGTCAGTACAGCAGGGGCGAGGGCAGTGACCCATTATAAAAGGGGCTGCATATAAAGTGACCGCCGCCACCTATGAGGTCCATAAGCCTCCCTCACGTCAGAACCCATTTCTTCCCTCCCGTCGACCTTTTTTTCCCCGTGGTGGAAAGATGTAGGTGGGGGTGAGGTGAACGGGGTCACCGGCTTTTTTTTATCTTTATCTCCTTTTCTCTCTTTCCCTGGCTTGTATCCATTCGGCCCCATTCAGCCAACTGTTTTAAGATGTTTATCACCATCCAGGTGTCGATTTCTTCCTGGCGAGCGATAGCGAGCCAGCATTGTATGGAGAAATCCGGCTTTGCCGGGGACATTTTTCTATCGAAAAATGTGCAAATTCAACTTGCTGTCAAATATATTATATATATTTATTCTGGCTTGCTACCGATCGCCAGGAAAATATTGACACCTGGATGGGGGTAAACGTCTTAAAACAGTAGGCTGAATGGGGCCGAATGGATACAAACCAAAGAGAGAGGGAGAGAAGGAGAACAAAAGCGAGGTGGGCAAGGTTAAGGGTCATGGGTGGGGCGGGTGGGAGAAGTGTGTTGGAAGAGCCCATATATCTGGCGTCAATAGAAGGGGCTGGCAGGGTTGGCGGGGTGCGGGTAGCCTAATGTTCTGTTGAACACGGGACACTCGGGCCCGTACCGCCTCACACACACACACACACACACACACACACACACACACACACACACACACACACACACACACACCACACACACAATACAACCTTCGCCAGCGGACCATAAAGAACGTTTCAGAGTTTTCGGTAAAGATATTGTGTTTGATCCGAACTTTGAATTATTACTTTCCTTCAACGGATGACAGAAAAATTAGAAAAGTACAACTTCTGCACACATGAAAATATATACTTTTAAAGTGTTGGACATTAGCTTCCTACATAGATTACTGTAAAACACATTAGGAATTAGCTGGGCAATTATGAATAATTTAACGTAATTTTAGGATACGCTTACATCCTTAGCAATTGATTATACAGCCAATCCTATTCATAATAACATCGACCTTTTCAACTATATGTACAGGCTTTGGGTCGCAGGAAATGAATGCTTATGTTAGAGTTCAGTGTTAATGCTTGTTAATCGTATAATTTATCAAATACACATAATTAATTTCTTCATGAATTTGTGTTAAAGTCTTTTAGTATTGTCACCTCCTCCACAAGGATTTACATATATCGTAAAAGATATATGTTGTTCAACTGTAGAAATATATAAGTAGATTAATGTACGAATAATTGTCGTAATCTCTGTCGACAAAGCTAGCCCTTTGCCCCCCAAATAATATCAATGTTTTCCCGCAACGTCACAACAGTATCTCTTTGGATTATTCGTTCTTGCTTTTGGCGATTTGAAGCGAGGTTTATCAGAGAAGGCATAAACATCAACCTTAAAGCTAATCTCAGATATAACGCTCTCATAAACTCCGAGACAAGATTTCATTCTGCACCAATTTTGGGCAAAGAAAGTAAATGTCAGAGTGACAAAATACTATAATAGGAGACTTATCTCGGCTGGTACAAGGGGAAAATAGAAACTTCGGCTTAGCATCTATAAATCACAGCTGAATGTATTAGATGTGGGACAGGGCAACATTTTCATTCGTGATCCTTTGAGATACGTGGCCATAAACTATAAACTCTTTATATTGTGGACCCACAGGGAGTAGATTATATCATGATAAGAAACATATGATGACGGAATCATACCGATGAGTATATATATATATATATATATATATATATATATATATATATATATATATATATATATATTCTATACTTGACGATGATTCTAATCTAGAACATCAGGGTTCACGTGTCGGCTACGATATGCAGTATACCATGAGGTCATAACACAGTTTAGAACCATTATTCTTTACAGAATCTGGATATATCCCGCATGAAAATATTCTCCAATCCAAACTGGACGGAAAATATATGAAAGATGCCATTTTTAACAGTATCTTTGGGAGAGAATATTATACATACTATGCAGTACATAATATGCCAGTGTAACCCGGACGTTTTTCCGGCAATTATAGATGAGCAAGTTTTTTTGAGGATCTTTCACATTGAAGTCGGATACTAGACTGAAAGTAGACTATGCTAGGAAGCTGATTTATGATAAAACATAAATTTTGAAGATACCAAACTACAATGGCCCGTAATAAAGACCAGAACAAGAGTTTGTATGACACTGCCTTTCCCTGTGTTAGCGAGGTGTAGGAGATGATGGGCAGAGAAACACAAGTGCTTTCTGGAGGGTAGAGTGAGAACAGTGTAGAAACCCTTTCAAAATCATGATATTTTGACAGTTTATTCTGGCTATTATTAGACGATTTTATCTTAGGAAGGGTTTGTTGGAATTTGAAGGGTAATGACTATCTCAATTAAAAGAATAAATACCTATCATTAAAATAGGTCGAAGGATTAAATACTTAGCATCAAAATAGGTTAAAAGGAAACAAAAATACCCTACATTAATATAGGCCTGATGATAACTAACATTAGACTGTACACAAGTAAGTGATACTATAGGTACCACCAACGAATTTGACAAACATCTCGATCCCTGACCTCTTCGTAACTCAAAAGAACCTTGCACAAACGGGCTGTACATATTCACACCTATTTTCTGGTGGAGTCTTCCAAAGTTATAGAAATGTCAGCCTGATTGCTTTCATTCATTTTGAGTTATAAGAAGTTAAGGGAAAGAGATTATTGTCAAGTTCGTTGGCGCTACCTTTTTTGTATAGTATATACCTTATCAACGTGATCGAACTGATTACACTGGTTACAGACTACATTCACATCCACAGCTATTCCAACAGTACAATAGTATTCCTCATGCACCCCTATACACTATACACACCAATGAGCGGTCGGGCTTAACCCCTTCTGTACCAGAGACGTTTGTATAATTTTATTCAATCTATATTTAGACGATTTCTATGCAGTTTAAGAAGGATATGTGGTATTAAAATGGGTTAATTAATATAGTTCGAAGCCTGTTAGTTGCAGGAGGCCCTTTTTAAGCTGATTAATATCAGAAGACATACTGTAAAATAGACGCAAGCCAAAAGCGAACACTCTAGCATTCATAACGCCATTCATTCACCAGCCCCCAAAATCATTAGCCTCAGTGTTTATTGCCAGATAAGACTAAAACAAAAATAAACAAATACATATACACAAATATATATATATATATATATATATATATATATATATATATATATATATATATATATATATATATACACCACTTTTAGTATCCAGAACACCTAGGGGCCAACCAAGACCTCTACTTATGGACCTCTTACAAATTATGGGCTATAAGGAAGTAGGAGCTATAGGCAACGACATTTAACATAATTACGAGCTATAATATGGTTGTAGTGCATTTATAGATACTTCAAATAAAATTCAATATACTGTCTAGCCTTCAAGAAGTTGCATTATTATTGTTGCATTTCTATAGCATATCAAATTTTACGACTCGAACTTCTTTTTAGCCCCTTCTGTACCAGCGACGTCTTAACTTTATGCTGGTTACTATTAAACAATTTATTAAGTTTTCAAAGGGCTTACAGCAAATAACAAGCTTCAAACTATCTCACTTAACCCTTTTTACAGCCACAAATCTTTCTTAAACTGCGCAAAATTGTCTAAATATTGCTTGAATAATATGAAAAAGACGTCGCTGGTACAAAAGGGGTTAACTAGAAACTCGCAAGTGGTCAATTGAGAGAGCGCCCACCTGAACACCCAGCACCGCTCGCATGATCGTGGCCGGATTTGCATTTTCCATTCTCAGCTGGCGGGAGGTGTGCATGTTTCCCGAGTTTTATAGTCTTCGCCGGCGGCCGGGGCTTCAATATGCCGCGATACCGATCAACGGAGAGGAGTATGTAGAATCTGTGTGCGTGGTTCTTGCGTGGTCGAGTATTTTTTATTTTATGACGACTTGCGACAGGTTTCTATAGTCTATTTATTGTATTAAGGCCAGAATCCTTAATCAGTAACCTCTCTCTATAACTAAACAAATAAATCGATTGGTCAAACTAATATGTCTGCGGTTTGGGAGGTGTTAGTCAGGGAAAAGGTGTGGAAATTTACACCCCTTGTTGAGTTATAAGAGATTAGGGGTCATGGTTTTGCCCTCATTATATTGAATAAATTACAATCAATTTTCACCCCATCCCATGTTTTCTGTATTCTCACTCTTTACATCTCTCTGTCTCTCTGTTCTGCTTCGGCCACCAGTACTCGCCTAACAGCTTTTTCAGGAATATTCTTATCGCTGTATCCTATGCTTAACGCCTATTTAGTGTTGGCAAATATTTACAACAAACTTTAACAGACGAAAACAATACCGCAGTTTCTGGTGCTCAGTATTAAAGGGGAGACTATTTTGTGTTAATTTATTAATGTATATATTTATCTATTATGTGTTTTTGTTTCCTCCCTAGACCTCTATCAAGCTTACACGAATATCCCCAAGACGTAACTTCGAAGATTTCAGGCTCGCTATTGCTCGCCAGTAACAAATCGAAACCCAAATGGCACGAATGGTCCTAAATTCACCAAGCTGATGTGGTGAATGTCTTAAAATGTCAACACTAATGGGTATGAACATGAGGGAGAAGGGGGTCGAGAAACTCCTTCCCTCCTTTCAATGTAGATATATACCGTGTATAATGTACTACACATATATACCGTGTATAATGTACTACATTTATATTATCTACAGTAGATGCAGGTGGTTTTGAAGATTCCTTTGTTTTCCTCTCTGGACACATTGAAAATATCTGCATGACTCTATAGGATTATTATGAACTGGAAATCGTGTTATTGCAGTATTAGTTATCATGAGTCTCAGGTGTACAGATGCTAAGCTATAAAACCGTGATCATATACAGCAAATTGCATTATCATTGGACAAATACGATAGAATACAATATTGCAGAGGCATTTTAAAATTATGTACCATAAGTTCTCTCAATTCCACAGTGTATTAGTAACAACCAAGTTTGCAAAAAAAAAATATATATATACAGTATAGCCTACTTATTATTTGTATAACGCAGGCGAAATTGAAAATAATGTCATGAGTGTCTCGTTCCAAATTGTAATACACTAACAGCTAATCCTTGAAACATTCTGCGCGTCACATATTATAAACTATTGCTCAAAACTATATATATATACAGTATATATATATATATATATATATATATATATATATATATATATATATATATATATATATTATATTTATACAGAGAGAGAGAGAGAGATCAGACACGCTGCGCATCTGCGCATGCGTGTGCACGCTTATATACAAACAATATTTCTAAAATAAACAATTTGAATTTTTTTGGGAGAGAGGTAAAATCTCCTGTTGAAATAATACATCATGTAATTTATGATTTGTGCTTATGAACGCCATAATAATATCCTATCGGCTGAGGGAGAGACCCGACGAATTTGACGTGTAGGTAGAAAGTCATCAATCATTTGTAATAAGAGGCCTTCGATCCTGTGCCAGTCATCCTCCCGAGCACGCTAAGTTCTTCTTTTCAAATGTCAGTGAGATAATTTATTTCTAAAACGGTAGATTCCTATTGTGAAATAATACAGAAGGGATAAATAATATTATAATATAGCACCAATTTCGATGAGCAGGTTAGTAGTTTTATATAAAGCCTTGTCAACGGGAAGCAGTAACAATACACAATAGTTATTTACCCTCCTGTTATGGTATTTATAGACTTATAATATGTAATAAGGTAGGTAAGTTAGGCATAATGTTTAGATAATAATACATAATTCTACACATTCCTTTCTAACTTCGCACCTGGTTGAATTTATTGACCTCCAATTTCAAAGCAAGTCATAGAAAAAAGTTGCAACACGGCACACCCCGAGGAGAGGGCAAGCCAGGGCAGCCCATCCCTAGCTTAAGCGGAAGAAGACCGTTTTTCTGGACCCCCTTCTCCCTAATGTTTAGCCCCACTAGTTTTGAGATTATTAGACGTTCGGCCCATTAGTTTTGCGATTTTAACACCTTTTGCCCTATTCCATTGTCAATTTTAAGGCCTTTTGTGCCAAGTAGGTGTCGATTTTTTTCTGGCGAGTGATAGCGAGCTTGCAATTTTAAGAGGAACCGCCCTTCGGCCGGGAAATTTTTCTACCGACAAATGTACACAATCTTGTCTAAGGGGTGTTTTTCTAAGCTTGATGGATGTCTAGGGAGGAAACTAAATAAATATATGAATAAATGAATAAATAGACCAAGCAATCGGCCAGCCTCCCCTTAAATCCCCAAAGGTCACCGAGGGTTATGTGTCAGAGTGGATGTTGGGGAGCGTCGAGTATCGCACGCTGATACTCTCCACCGATAACACCTCCATTTCTCCTCACCTAATGGGTAATATTAGTTCTGTCGGGCCTGTTATTGAGTGTGATATAGCCAGTCGGGATCTTAAGGGGAGATGGGTCGTTTTTCTGGTCCCCTCTCTCCCTCGTGTTAAGCCCCATTTGTTTTGAGATTATAAGATATTCGGTCCATTAGTTTAACGATTTTAATACCTTTCGCCCGATTTCGTTGTCAATTTTAAGACCTTTTCGTGCCATTTAGGTGTCAATTTTTTCCTGGCGAGCGATAGAAAGCCTGAAATTATAAGAGGAACCGGCCTTCGGCCGGGAAATTTTTCTACCGAATAATGTACACATTTATCTAGAAGGGGAGTGAGTATACAGGGTGTTTATCTAGAAGGGGAGTGAGTATACAGGGTGTTTATCTAGAAGGGGAGTGAGTATACAGGGTGTTTATCTAGAAGGGGAGTGAGTATACAGGGTGTTTTTCTAAGCCTGAAGGAGGTCTAGCGAAGAAACTAACAAATATTGGAATATATTAATTAATAGACCAGAAAACGGCCCATCTCCCCTTAATCTGTCTCTTGGATATCTGGAAATAAGCCCTTAAAGGTCTGGTGAGGAGCTTTGGGGTTGCGAGAATCAGATGTGACGTGCCGAGTGGAAATAACTTAATGCACCAAGGGTTATCTTTCCGGGTTGCTGCGCCGGATCTTGTGTGCATTTCTCCATTTTCTCTCGGAACTCTAATTAACTCATTAGTTTACTTGCTGGAGCTGGCAGGCAAAGACAAAACAATGTGTATGGAAACCTCTGGACTATATAAAATAACCAAATATATATTATACTTGTTTGTCGATATATCCATAAGAATAGAGAAACATTAAATATATGAAATCTTAGCTCACTACGCGCATATGTTAACTAGCTCTCCCTCTCCCTCCTTTTTGTTGGCGAAGACAGAAACAAAACACTATTCTCCCTTTTCCAAAATACATTAATGCATGTTGGCGCAATAGCACGCCCAGCCAGCATCAGGGACTTTATCTAGCAGCGACTGGGAGGTAAGGCCGCCCCGGGAACAGACCAGGCCACAAGAGGTCAGTTATTATCAGATCCCCACCTCACCCCACACTCACTCTTGACAAGCTGAGCCGGACGCCAAACCTTTCCGTATGCAATATTTGGCAGAGAAGTACTGTATTTCTAAAAGCCCACACTCCAAAACACCCTTAACCCAAACACCTGCAAACATAAACTAGCCTGGTTACTTTAGGGTAGATTAGGCTATGCTTGCTTAGGTTAGGTAAGGCTAGGCTAGATAGATTTGGTTAAGTTAGGTTAAGTTAGGTTAAGTTAGGTTAAGTTAGGTAAAGTTAGGTAAGGCTAGGTTTAGTTAAGATAGGGTAAGTGAAGCTAGGTTAAGTCTGGTTAAGTTAGATATGGCTAGATTAGATCTGAATAGGTTAGGTTAGGTAAGACTAGGTTAGCTTTGGTTATATTAGGTAAGGCTAGACGAGTTCTAGATAGCTTAGGAATGGCTTTGTTAGATCTGGTTAGGTTATGTATGGCTAGATTAGGTCTGAATATGTTAGATTAGGTACAGTTAGGTTGTATTAATAATAAATAAAATAATAGGAAACAACGGTAATTTAGAAGTGTGGCCGTTTTGAATTAGAACTATTTGGAAGAGGCATTGTTTTGTGGCAGGGGACCTAACTTTGGAGTCAGAAAACGAGGGTACTGACTTTAGTCCATACAGATAAGTGATATTTAAAGTGGTTATATTCATGTACTAAAATTCAAGAGCGTTAAAGTACTGTATAATGAGATTTCACTTCACCATCTGGCTAAGAGAATTCCCCCATAACGTTAAAGCTCGCCAGAGAAAGTATCAGGATAACAATAATCATCGGTAAACCAGTGAAGACAGCGTAATAATACTCATCACACAACATGTGGCATGTTTGAAAATAGTACCGTCATTTACAGTAAAACATATGCTTATACAATCTCAAAACATTAGTCGATAGATCTGAGGTCTTAGATGAGTCACAGCCTACTGAAAAGCCAAATCCAGTTACTAGATTAGTTTATAAGAAAACAAAAAAGAGATTGAATGACAATTAAAAGTCTGTCTATACTGATAGTCAACCAGGCCTATTCTAACATAAATTAAAATATAATGATATGTTTCAAATACGGGTTTCAGTTATAATACCTGCTTTCCATTCTTAACAACTACTGAAAGTAATCAACAATCTTTATGCAAGTTACCAATGATCATTATAATTAAACAATATATTTCCCTTTTAATATAACAACATATTTTCACACATCACTACAACACTTTTACCCTTTCATTATTGGAATCGCCGAGAAGATAAATATGTCTGGCAACGGTTATGTGTGAAACACTATCTGGTTCAACCTCTTGTTTGTATTTTAGATTACTCCTAGGCTAACAACAACTCCTGCATAGACTTCCTTCAAATTAAATCGGACTAAATTAAAATAACTCAAGCAAAATTTGTAAAAAAAAAAAAAAAAAAAAAAAAAATGGCCGTAGGCTAATTTGTCTATATTACCGGCCTGCTATCGCTTACCCAGAAACAAATAGGTACCTGAATGGGGTGAAGCGTTTACCTTTCTCCAAACTAATGAAGCGAAACAGAGGAGTTCCAAAAAGGCGTCTCTCGGGCCAAATGGGTTTTCAGATGAGATATTTAATGTGAGTAGCCTAATGTAGAGGGCACCAAAAATTATGTCTATATTTTTCACCACTTGTTCCAACAGCTCTATGCCAACATCACCATCATTATCAAGACTAACTTCACCAACAGGTCGACCACCAACATCACCATCGTTGATAGTACACTGTAAAAATGAACACTTAACTGTAACAAAAAGGTATATTATGAACAACACTCTAATGGCTTGTGTTCTAATATGAATAGACAAACAGAAAACTAATTAGGGGTACCGTTTTTGTTACAATTAAGTTTTTAATTATTTACAATGTAGTCATCAGAATAATTTTTTTACCACATAATCTTCATTATGCAAATATAACAAGTATAATCAAATTTCCAATAAAGTCCCCTTTGCAAATTTGTCCAAACTGTTGAGTGATTTATTTTTTAACTATTATTGCTAAAAGGTTCCCAACACTAAGTAATACTTGCATAATGCAAATAACAAGGTGGTAAGAAACATATTCTGATGACTGTAACGCCATCTCCACTACCACCAACCATAATAACACCACCACCACCATCACCATGCACCCCAACCACAATCGTACCCTAGGCACTGACCTCGTGACGCCTCCCTCTGCTAAGGACATTAACAGGGTAGGTTTTCCAGACCCCAGTTGGCGCGTAGATAATTTTTACTCCCGGGATTTAGACACGCGCAGGCATTTTCCAACTCAAATTTGCATGTATTTTTGGCTTTGGGGGCAAACATTAGAGCCTCTGTTTTAGTCCGGACGTCGCTTTGTTTTGCTGTTACAGGCATAAAGAGGGAAAGGGGCAGAATATATGGCGCATTCATGATTCGCTAACCTTTAGTGAGGCAGAGAGTTCTTAACCCTATCTGAACCGAAGAGGGTCTTTTTGGACCTCCCCTGTTTCGCTCCATTACTTTGGGGATTTTAAGACGTTTCACTCCATTAGTTTGGCGATCATAAGACGCTTTACCCATTCAGGTGTCGATTCATGTTGTCAACCCTTTCAAGATGCGATAACGCATTTGTTTTCTTTTTTGTGGCTATTATCATACGATTTCTTCAAATCAGGAAGGGTATATGGAAATGAGAGGGTTAACTGAGACCGTCATTAACCTGTTAGCTCCCACCGACCCTTCTTAACCTGCATAAAGTCATCTAATAATAGCCAAAATGAACAGTCCAGGGGTTAAATGTTGCAAAGCTATATTTACCCATGGGCTTCGTTTAGCGTGGCCATTTATTTGGAGACAGATCCATTAGAGCGGGTTAGGTGTAATTGCGACAGTCTACAGTAGGTGGCTTTTTTTTTTTTTTTTTTTTACCCGTGCAATGCCAGTGATGTTCTTTTATTTATATATTGGCTACTACGAGAAGATTTTGTTCAGCTTAGGAAGGACGACGATCCATTATAAGGCTTCAGACTATCTCAATTCATCATTTTAGCTACCATATATCCTGCCAAAGCTTCATTAAATCGTCTAAATGTAGATTAAATCAAATAATAAAAACGTCGCCGGTACAGACAGGGTTAAAGAGGACAAGGGAGAGAGACTTGGACTTTGAAATGGCCGTGGCAGAGGGTCGACTTTGGGAGCGACTAGGTTGAATCTAGTGAGGTACAATAAGATAAACTATAATGGGACTAAAATAAGCTAGAGAGGACACCACTTTGTAAATGTCTAGGTGCCTTGGGTCGTGTCTTGGGTATTATAACTTGGTATAACTTCCATTAGAGATCCTATAGAGTAACGAAGATCAGCCAACCTTTGCCATCACATAGAAAAAAAAAAGCAAAAAAAAAAAAATAAGCTTGGTGCTACTGAAGATATGTTCCTCTCTCTACAGACACTATTATCTCCATACCCATAAGAGTCCCACGTGAATAATGGTCCAGGATATATAGTTTGATCCTTGAATATACATTTAACGTGCTCACAAATATATATATATATTTTTTTTATGACGTTCTGTTTCATTCGTTTGGCGACTTTAAGACCTTTTGCCCCTTCTCTTCGACAATTTTATGACCTTTCGTGACATTTAGGCATTGATTTGGTTCCTGGCAAATGATAGCAATACTGCAACATTGGAAAAACCCGCCTTTGACCCGGACATTATTATTATTTTTTATTTTTTTATTTTTATTTTTTTTGTATCTCGTTGGGGGGTCATGGGTGTATTTTTTGTAAGCTTGATGGAGGTCTAGGGATAAACTTAATGCATAAATATATATAAATAATCGTCTAAGGGTCCAGCCTATCTACTAATTATCTTTTCGACTATGACAGATCCTTCATAACCTGCATACAATCGTCTGATGATATCCATAATACAGTGAAAGTTATGTCATCGTAATGCAAGGGTATATGTCTTATCAAATTATTGATGTAATTTTATTTTACGCATTGAATGCCTATGCTCTTGCAATGTAAGATACAAGATATTTGCATGCCTATTTTACCACACACACACACACACACACACACACACACACACACACACACACACACACACACACACACACACACACACACACACACACACACACACACATATAACTGAAGGACTATGATATTATGGTGACTGCATATCATGGATGCATACCAATGAACAAATATTTGTGTGTGAACATTTCACCATATTATAAAATATTACTAGGAATTGAACTCTAATCGTATTGTAATAACAAAATCTGAATGACCCGGATCAAAAAGCCCGGTTACAATGTCTTAACACATAAATATTTTCCTTCGGCGTGAATAGTAAGTTCGAGCAAGGGGATAGTTCACACTTTTATAAACGAGAATTCCGTATTATTAAACCACATAGTTTTATCAGGTATGAAGTGAATAGTGACTCGGCCCTTTAATTTTCCAATCACACTACATGATATAATGTGCGCGGAATTGCTCAAGCCCACAATTATATATCTTAAAAGGGTCTACATGCTTCGAGAAAAAATCCGTATATCCTTTGCTTTACTCGATTGGTGCAATTTATGTCTTCGTTAATAATGTAATGATGATATACAGTATATTGCACATTTATTGAGGCGAGGTATTTCTATAAGTTGATCTTGGGTGACGTCATTGAGCAATTGTAATCTTTTGAATGAGGTCAATAGAAACCTGTGTTAAATGTTTGACTTTGATGGTTGATTTTGTCGATTTTTTAAATGTATTAAATATTGTTTGTTCTAGTTTCCTCCCTAGACCTCCATCAAACGTTAAAGAAAACATCCATTAGATCTCCCTTCTAGATTAATTTGTAAATGTTTTCGGAAGAAAAATGTCCCAAAATTACAGGCTCACTATCGTTCGCCAGAAAAAAAAATTGACACCTAAATAGCACGAAAGGTCTTAATATTGACAAGGAAATGGGACAAAAGGTCTTAAAATCGACAAACTAATGGGTCAAACATCTTGTAATCTGAAAACTAACGGGGCTAAACATGTGGAAGAAGGGGGACCAGGAAAACGACCTATCTTCCCTTAAGCCAGTAACACATAAATCGAACACAAAGTCTGTACGTGTGAGGTCACCTAGAACTGCAATAACCGCACACAACTTGTGGTTATGTTTATAAAGGCGACAAAGACAAAGCTGCCTGTTCCAAATGTCTTCTCCACAGATGTATAAGTGATAGAAAGCCAAATTCAATGTACGTTAGGGTAACAATATCTGAACACACGGAGCTTGAAACAGTTTAAGTCTTAGGATGAGGGAAAGATAGATCGAGGGAGAGGGTTCTAAAGCTTACTTGTTGAGTGGAAGAAAGACTTGGAAAATTGGTTAACCCTTGGGTTGGAGAGTTGGACAGAATAGGAGTTGGAGTGTGCCCCCCAGTCTCCATAAGGGAGGAGGTATGCGCTGAGAAAGCTCAGGAGAACACTGATTATTGTAATAGCAGTAATAGAGTAAGAGAGAAGCAGAGAGAGTGAGATTGTAATAGCAGTAATAGAGTAAGAGAGAAGCAGAGAGAGTGAGATTGTAATAGCAGTAATAGAGTAAGAGAGAAGCAGAGAGAGTGAGATTGTAGGGCATTAGTAAGAGGAAGTAACTTGATGAAACGAAATGCTTTTAACTCTACCCTTTCGAGAGGGGTTGATCCTCCCCACACTTACTAACAATATTCGATACAAACATACATCCACATTTAGTACCCACATGCATTTATAGCTGTAGCACTATTATCTCACACATTCTCACATGCTGTAGCTACAAATATATCAAAATATGTACACGCTTCAATCTACTCTTACTACAAATTATACAAAACATCAACAACTCTCCACCCACAACCACCCCACGCCTCTACCACCTTGGGTACCTGTATAAGAGGGTCGTTTTATCTTGACTTATGGGTGCCATATTAATTCTACCTCACACTTTACCCTCATAGCACACCGTTATGTTTACACTTACTTTTAATTATATTCATATTGTTTTCGGTGTATATACATTATTTGATTCCTTCAGCACGATGACGTCTTTTCACTTTTGATTCTGGCTAATAGTAGACGATTATATGCAGTTTCAGAAAGTTCAATGTTATTTAGAGGGTTTATAGCGATTGTAATTACGCCTCTGAGTCCTAGAGGTAGATTATATACAAATAAAAATAGTCTAAAGGTAACCGGAATATGATGAAATCACGTCATCGTGTGAAAGAGGTTAATTCGCTATCCACCAATCTACGTATACTAGGACACTTACGTCCCCGGGCGTCATATTGTTTCTGACTCCCGAGGCCCTCCAATACACCACTCTCTCTTCATACAAGCACCCCTCCACTACCACCCAGCCAGGCCTCGCACCTCTGTTACTCTCTTCATACAGGCATCCCTCCACTATCACCCAGCCAGGCCTCGCACCTCTGTTCCTCTCTTCATACAGGCATCCCTCCACTACCACCCAGCCAGGCCTCACACCTCTGTTACTCTCTTCATACAGGCACCCCTCCACTACCACCCAGCCAGGCCTCGCACCTCTGTTACTCTTTTCATACAGGTACCCCTCCACTACCACCCAGCCAGGCCTCGCACTTCTGTTAACTCTTCATACAGGCACCCCTCCACTACCATCCAGCCAGGCCTCGCACCTCTGTTACTCTTTTCATACAGGCACCCCTTCACTACCACCCAGCCAGGCCTCGCACCTCTGTTACTCTCTTCATACAGGCACCCCTCCACTACCACCCAGCCAGGCCTCGCACCTCTGTTACTCTCTTCATACAGGCACCCCTCCACTACCACCCAGCCAGGCCTCGCACCTCTGTTACTCTCTTCATACAGGCACCCCTCCACTTCCACCCAGCCAGGCCTCGCATCTCTGTTACTCTCTTCATACAGGCACCCCTCCACTACCACCCAGCAAGGCCTCGCACCTCTGTTACTCTCTTCATACAGGCACCCCTCCACTACCACCCAGCAAGGCCTCGCACCTCTCTTACTCTCTTCATACAGGCACCCCTCCACTACCACCCAGCCAGGCCTCACACCTCTGTTACTCTCTTCATACAGGCACCCCTACACTACCACCCAGTCAGGCCTCGCACCTCTGTTACTATCTTCATACATGCACCCCTCCACTACCACCCAGTCAGGCCTCACACCTCTGTTACTCTCTTCATACAGGCACCCCTACACTACCACCCAGTCAGGCCTCACACCTCTGCTACTCTCTTCATACAGGCACCCCTACACTACCACCCAGTCAGGCCTCACACCTCTGTTACTCTCTTCATGCAGGCACCCCTACACTACCACCCAGTCAGGCCTCACACCTCTGTTACTCTCTTCATACAGGCACCCCTACACTACCACCCAGTCAGGCCTCACACCTCTGCTACTCTCTTCATACAGGCACCCCTACACTACCACCCAGTCAGGCCTCACACCTCTGCTACTCTCTTCATACAGCCACCCCTACACTACCACCCAGTCAGGCCTCGCACCTCTGTTACTCTCTTCATACAGGCACCCCTCCACTAGCACCCAGCCAGGCCTCACACCTCTGTTACTCTCTTCATACAGGCACCCCTCCACTACCACCCAGCCAGTCCTCGCACCTCTGTTACTCTCTTCATACAGGCACCCCTACACTACCACCCAGTCAGGCCTCACACCTCTGTTACTCTCTTCATACAGGCACCCCTCCACTACCACCCAGCCAGGCCTCACACCTCTGTTACTCTCTTCATACAGGCACCCCTCCACTACCACCCAGCCAGTCCTCGCACCTCTGTTTTCATCTCGTCGACCACGCCTCCATAATAAACCTGACCACTTTACTACCCTGGCCAGGTTAAGGGGATCGGGACTATTTTTTGTGTCTGTTTAGTTATATGGATTAATTTAATAGTAACCTCGCTACACCTCCATCAAGCTTAAACAAAATACATAAAACAAACATAATTAAATAAATAAAAAAACGCCCTAAATAGATAGACTTGTACATTTTTCGGTAGAAAAATGTCCCGGCCTTAGGCCCGTTCCCCCTATTACAGGCTCGCTATCGCTCGCCAGGAAAAAATCGACACCTAAATGGCACGAGAGGTATTTTTTTATGACAAAATGGGGCGCAAGGTCCTAATTAAAATTGCCAGCTAATGAAACCAACGTCTTAAAACTACAAAGCTAGTGGGACTAAACATGAGGGAGAAAAAGCAACTACCTCCCCCTTAATAACCGCGCTTTACCGCCGAGCGCAAGTGCTACTTTACATACTTGACCGCAAGCGCCCAAAGCGGTCCTTCCCCAAAAAACCTGTATCGAAATGTCATGCAAATTTCCTGGGTACTGCATCTTGGGCAATGTTGTATGTACGCGAGCTGTGTGTGCTAGTTTGTTTGTTTGTGTGTGTGTGTGTGTGTGTGTGTGTGTGTGTGTGTGTGTGTGTGTGTGTGTGTGTGTGTGTGTGTGTATGTTTGTTAGTGTATGCTTGCAATAAAAAAAAAATGTGGCTGCCGTACGTTAAATGTGCTCCGAGAGCTATGCATATAGACATTGCGAATATTCACAAGAATATGTTATTAGACATCATTTTATCAAAGGATAAACAAAATAATAGCAACTTTACATTCGTGTTGTGCCCACCAGCCTAGGAAAAGCTATTCAATATTGATATGGAAATGAACAACTGCATTATAAAGCATCAGGAGGCACTCAAGAAATCTAATTGAATCTCACACCACCTGGGATACTCGAGAGAGAGAGAGAGAGAGAGAGAGAGAGAGAGAGAGAGAGAGAGAGAGAGTTACAGCTACAAACAGTTTCACAGATACACAGACCACACAGACCTTGCAGTCTCTACTAGGTGGTCCGGCCTTATTATTGCTATAGACAGGGACAGCTTTTAGTCGAAGAATAGGGCAGCAAAATTATAGGTTCTTTCCCCACCCTCCAGCAAAAAAGCCGAAAGAAAGAGAGCGAGAAAGAGAGAGAGAGAGAGAGAGAGAGAGAGAGAGAGAGAGAGAGAGAGAGAGAGAGAGAAAGATGTGTGGCTTCAGGCAATTGATAATAGTAATAATATTGGAAGGTGAGAAAACGTTGGGTGAATGAGAGATAATGAGCATGGATACAAAACAGACGAAAGGAACAGTTAGATAATTATGAAATATCCGAAAAACTGGGTTGGATAAACAGGTGAAGTAAAAACTAATAAAGTTATATATTAATATATAAGATACAAACTAGATAAGCAGAAGTTGCAGGCTCTACAAAAAGTATAACACCTTTGCAGTAGGAATGAACACGTTAGAGAAGAAAGAGGACGAGAGAGAGGCCAGGTCAGAGGTCAAAGCTGCAAGAGTGAGAGCTAATCGAGAGGTGTGGCCAGGCGTGTAGGCCAACTGAGAGGTCAGAGTGCACACTTTACATCAAGGACGGAAAAGATAATATATACAGTATCTGAGTCTAGAAATTGTGATCCCTAACCTAGAATGCCTATATAGAAGAAGCTGTGGCATAAGTGATCTAGGGAGTTGTCTGGAAATTGTGATACCTAACCTAGAGTGTCTTTGTTTTGAGAGTAGCCGCATAGGGGTCTAGCTATTCAGAAACAACATGGCGCCCTGTCTAGAAATTGTGATTCCTAACCTAGAGTGCCTTCACAGAGAGAGTGGCGGCATAAGGGGTCTAGGGAGACAGAAACAAAATGGCACCGCCCGGTAGGCTTCTAGAAATTGTGATCCCTAAGCTAGAGTGCCATTATAAAGAGAGTGGACAGATAAGGCGTCCAGGGATTCAGAAACAATATGGCATCGGTATAGGTGTCCAGAAATTGTGACAACTAACCTAGAGTGCCTTTATCTAGAGAGTGGTTGTATAGGGTGTGTTTTTATTCTTTGACTATTTCTAAAATCGTAGAAAACAATGACTCCATAGTTCTTAGGCCCCTAATAATGAATATAATAATACCTTATGCATATTGAACTTCGGCATAAGAAAAACAAATATATGGGAACAAACAATAGATACAACATAATCACCGACTGACTATCCAAATCTACAGTCTTCGTCAGGAACACTTGACCACCTATTTATGAAAACAAGACAGTGAGCGTTAACTAATGAAACCCAGTATTCGGATGTGTGTGCTTCAAGCAGTTTATCAACATTGTTCGCCAGGGTATCTTTATTATATCACCAAAAAGTGTTCAGAAATTTCTAACCAGGACTGTACCTATATGTTTATGAGAGAGAGAGAGAGAGAGAGAGAGAGAGAGAGAGAGAGAGAGAGAGAGAGAGAGAGAGAGAGAGAGAGAGAAGAGAGAGAGAGGAGAGAGAGAGAGAGAGAGAGAGAGAGAGAGAGAGAGAGAGAGAGAGAGAGAGAGAGAGAGAGAGAGAGAGAGAGAGAGAGAGAGAGAGAGAGAGAGAGAGAGCATGTAGCGTAAACAATTTGCATTATGACCTTCCTCAGCTCACGCTCTACACCTAACCTTACAACGCCTTCCCCCTTCCTTCGCCCACCGACCCCAATCCCCCTTCTTTCCCCCACTGACCCTCCCTCCTTCACCCACCAACCCTCCCCCATTCACCCACCAGCCCTCCCCCTTCACCCACCAACTCTCCCCCCTTCACCTACCGACCCTCCCCCCTTCACCCACCAACCCTCCTGACTATCTATCTCTCTATCTAAATGGTTATGTTTGTGTGTGTGTGTGTGTGTGTGTGTGTGTGTGTGTGTGTGTGTGTTTGTTTGTGTATGTGAACAATATATATGTGATGTATTGCTTGGTATAGTATAGTCTTATTACATACATAGAGTATATATATGTAAAGTGCGACAAAATTAGATAGACATCAACACTATTCTCCTATGCAAATTCCAAATACAAAGACCAGTCCCCGTAACGTAACGCTGAAGGACAAGTGTATAATATGATGGTGTGGTGATGACAGGTGTGACCAAGGGAATGGGTCGCACCTCATAAGTCACATCAGTCACTTAGGTCACACGCAACAAGCTGGATTTAGAGATCTAACTATGAAATTAAGAAATGTGTGTCAGGGAGGAACGAAAAGTGGGATGTGAATGTTTGTTTAATATGTCAACCTTAAAAAAAACATACTGTAGGCCCTCTCTAGCCTTTTGAATTCTAAGCATGATGTGAAAAGAAATATGAAGTGTAATTACGTAAGTACTCAACCGTCTCCGTGGATTCTTTGCCCCCACACATATGCTTGTTTTATACAGGGGTACTGTGCCCCCATATACCGAGTACTGTTCGCGTGAGTAGGGAGGTTTCACACATATCGCACTTCTCGAAAGGATTGAGTCAAAAGTATTTCGTCTCATCAATTCATCTCCTATTACTAATTATCTACAATATGTCTACACGCCGAAATATTGCATATCTTTCACTCTTCTACCGATATTACAATATCAATGTTCTTCAGAGCTCTCTCTGTGCATGCCTCCTCCCTTATGGAGAGTAGGTGAAACCGCCTTTCAACACATTTCCATCCCTATTTTGCCAAACTCTCTAACCCAAGAGTGAACCAACTTTGTCAATTTTTCTTCCACTCAACATGTAAACTATGGAACTCTTTCCCGCAATCTATATTTTCCTCAACCTATCTTATAAATTGATCCAAGCTCCGTGTATCCATACATTTTGACTCTGACGCACCTTGAAATTGGTTCTCTATCATTCTTTCCATTTGTGTGTGTGTGGGGGGGTTAGTACTATCTCAATAAACCATCTAACTAACATAGTCTATGATGGGCTGGTCTATCAGAGTGAGAACTGAGCGATCTCTGCCATATCCATAGCTTACTCTGACTGTTCCTTTTACTTATATATTTTCTAGATCTCAAGTGACGGCGTCTCTTCCGTGGATTGACCTCCCAATCCACCAAGATTGGAAGCCAAAGCGTCACATATTTCCTTTGCCTCTCAACTTTCTCTTCATAATTGCTGAGGGGCACAGGGCCCTGTGTGGGGCTTTGGTTTCCCGGGCGTTTCTGCACCCTCCTCAGCTCCCCGCCATGGAGTGGCTTCGGTCACCCAGGCTTTATTGTGGTCGGCAGGGAGGGTTCTGTGGGGGCGCTCGGTTATAGCCTTGGCCTTGCTCGGGGCCTTGGGGCTGTTCGGCCAGGCAGCTTGGGGAACAACAACAACAACTAACATAGTCCTTTATAAACTGCATAACATCATCTAATCTTAGCCAGAACAAAAGATAAAAATAGAGTCATCGTGCTGAAGGGGGTAACCTGTGTTGGTGGTGTAATGGTTTAGATCAAATGCTTGTATTCTGGGTGTGGTTCGAATCCCGGGAGGACCATATGCTTTCATTAGTTTATTCAAGCGCATTGGGGTTTGTAATTGATGATTAATGTTAAGAACGGGGTGTTACTTAATAGAAATATTTATATGTTCTGTGAATACCCTACGACCTTTTTCCATTGCTATTTTAGGTGATTGGACAACTCAACCAGTAGACCATTTCAACCAGTAGCTCTTAACCAGTGTCATATTAACCAATACTGTTAGGTCAGGCTAGGTTAGGTAAGGTAAAGTTAGGGGGGATTTCCACTTGAGATATTTTTTTCTGGAACCCTTTCTACCTCATGTTTATCCTCATTGCTTTTGAGATGTTAAGACGTTTGTCCCGTTAGTTTGGCGATTTTAAGAACTTGCTCCCCAATTATCAATTTTAAGACCTTTCGTGCCATTTAGGTGTCGATATTTTCCTGGTGAGAGATAGTGAGCCTATAATGTAAGAGGAACCTGCCTTCTGCTGTGATATTTTTCTGTCGAAAAAATATAAAAATTTATCTTGATTTTTTTTTTTTTTTTTTTTTTAAAGCTTGATGTTGGTCTAGGTAGGAAACTAAAATAATAATAACAGGATTAATGAATATGCAAATCAATACGCCCATGCCCCCTTAGGCTAAAGCTTCAACTTGGTACTGATTTGGTTGGCCATGGTCACTTGGCACTGGTTAAGGTTTGCTAGTTGAAATGGTCTACTGGTTGAGTTTTCCACGAACCACTATTTTATCGTATAAAAGACAATACTGTATCTAGCTAATCAAATCCCGGAGAATAGATAGTTTTTTTCATTGGATGTATTCATTCTTCTGTGGATTTAATAATTATTTTGTGGATATAGTCATTCTTCTGTGAATTTAGTAATTCTTCTGTGGATTTAGTCATTCTTCTGTGGATTTAGTCATTCTTCTGTGGATTTGATAATTCTTTTGTGGATATAGTCATTCTTCTGTGAATTTAGTAATTCTTCTGTGGATTTAGTCATTCTTCTGTGGATTTAGTCATTCTTCTGTGGATTTAGTCATTCTTCTGTGGATTTAGTCATTCTTCTGTGGATTTAGTCATTCTTCTGTGGATTTAATCATTCATATGTGGATTTAGTCATTCTTCTGTGGATTTAATCAGTCATCCTTTCTACGTCATTTTCTACCTCTCACTAATCTGCATTGAACAAAAAAAGATAAGGGGGAATGTGTCAAGGTGATTAATCGTCTCCGCAGGTATTGTTGAGAGTGTGTGTTGAAGGCTGACCGTCCGTCTGTGTCACAAACACAAGAAAGGGAGGACAGAGAGCTTTCTAAAATATACTTCGTCTTGATAATGACAAACTAATCTCACGCAATTTTTTTTTTGTTTTTTTTTTGTTTTTTTTATGTTTGTTTATCCTGATAGGATATATTGTTTGTTTTCATAATTATGTCGCTGTATATGACTTAATATTTATACAATATCACGCATTCTGTGTATGGCCACCCTCATTAAGGGGAGTAAGGCGTCCGGCTATAGATAGATATATATATATATATATATATATATATATATATATATATATATATATATATATTTATATACACAGTATATATAGATAGATAGATAGATAGATAGATATGGCTTAATACGGTATTTATACAATATCACGCATTAACCAAATCCAGTAACTAATTTGTGAATATGATTTTAGATACGTACGGTAAAATGTTTTGGTCTAATGAATGGAGTCATCTGGATGCATAGAGCAGAATTAGGTGCCACAAACTTTGTATGTGATGACTCACAAATTCGTATTAAATATTTAGCTTTGTTGTTGTTGTTGTTGTTGTTGTTGTTCCCCAGGCTGTCTGGCCGAACAGCCCCAAGGTCTCGAGCAAGGCCAAGGCCATAAACGAGCGCCCCCACAAAACCCTCCCTGCTTACCACTAACAAAGCTCGGGTGACTGAAGCCACTCCAAGGCAGGGAGCTGAGGAGGGTGCGGAAACGCCCGGAAAACCAAAGCCCCACCCAAGGCCCTGTGCCACTCAGCAATTATGAAGGGAAAGCTGAGGGGCAAGGGAAAAATGTGACGCTTTGGATCCCAATCTTGGCAGTAAGGAGGTCAATCCACGGAAAAGACGCCGCCACTTGAGATCTAGAAGATATACTGTATAAGTAAAAGGAACAGTCAGAGTAAGCTATGGGTATGGCAGAGATCGCTCAGCTCTCACTCTGATAGACCAGCCCATCACCACATGACTAGAACCCAATCCTCTCAGCATCAGCTAGGAAAGGCCCTAGAAAGCCGCCTTTGGCGGGGGGATAGCTCCCCTATTTCAACTCCTTTCGGGGTTGGGCACCCGCCGTATTTAGCTTTGTTGTACATGATATTACTCTACTTGTAAATTTTAGCTTGAAGGGGACCATTGGGTGGGCATTCTTTAATATTAGGGAAGTCTATGAAGGCTGGTTTGTTAGTCAAGGTCACTAACTAAAATATAATGATTGAAAATGGAAAAAACAAGCAAAATCCTCAATAATTATTAAACAAAAGTACAAAATTTATCCACAAAGCGTTGGGCCATATTTGTTTTCCTCGAGTTTTGACTTTTCAATTAATTGTGCTTTCATATTGTCTTAAAACGATGATTTCAATACCAACGGCCAAAACCTATTAATACTGTTTGTTTTGTGTTTTTAAATCTACGCAGTACCGTACGTATTTGATGTATGTTGATTAGTGCTGTATAATGCTGGCAAGAAAACATTGCTAAACTAATTATGTACGCAGTTCAGCATTCATATATTTATATTTGTTGTCACCAACTCACCAATTAATTTACAAATAAACCTAACTAATGAAATCAATAAAAGCAATGCATGTTGCACATGTGGTACTCCAAGGACTCGAACCTAGAATACTCACACCGAAATATATTTAGATGAGATATAACATTAAGTAGTAGCCTTCAATTCCTAAAGTATGTTTACTCAGAATATACTATTTCATTGACTCACTGATAAGCCTTAAATTTGAAAAGGATATTGTGTGGCTTGTTACCATTATTGCTACCACTATTAACTAAGGGCGGATTTAACCCTATTTACCACGAGGGGGTCTAGTTTTGGACCTCCCCTCTTTAGCTCCATTAATTTGCAGATTTGAAGACCATTCACCTCATTAATTTTGTGATAATAAAATGTGTTTCTTGGTGAGAGATACCAAGCCTGTAACTTAGAAAAAATCGGCCTTCGGCCGGGACATATGATTTTCCTGTGGAAAAATGTACAATTTAACTTGAGCGGGATCTGGATGGGCATTTTTTATTTGAAATGGGGTTTGAAAAGTTGTTTTTCTTAGCCTAGGGGTCAAACTAATATACCTTGCTCGAAAATGGCAAACACAAGCAAAATCCTCCATAATAATGAAACAAAATACCGTAGTAACCCAAAAGTCGTCGGAACAGACGCTGATTTATTTTTAGCGTTGGTGTAAATAGCGCAGACTGTGTTAGGACAATTGGGTAAAGCCCCTGTCACACATTCACGATGTTGAGCACGACCTACCCAGATTTGAATATCGGGACACAACTGTTGTGGCTGTAAATATATGCATAGTATCGGTATTGTTAATATTTGGGGTAATTGTGTGAGTTTTCAATCATACCTGTTTCCAAAGGGACACCGTACAAGAATATTACATAAATCAAGGATATATTCATGATCACCTAGCAACAATTTATTTTTATTTTTTTTGTAATACCGTAATGTTTTTGAAAATCTACAGGTCAGGTAAAAGGACAAATATATTGCTTATATCACATTAATTTGCCAGTCTGTTAAGATGTTAGAACGTATGTTATATATTCAGTATAATATTCATACGGCTGGCTGTTAATATGTATTATTTTACTCTTAATTAATATATTCTTTCACAAGAAGAATTATACGCAACTAATATTCATTAGCAAACGAACACTTGATAACTTTGTCAAGTTTTCTTGTGCGTGTACACTTAACCAATAACAGTGCATACGATATATCTTGAAGATATCCCAACTGAAAGTAATTTAATATAGGGAGTGAAGGAGATTTATAATGCATGGCTGAAACAGAAATAAGCATGCCTAATTCTCAGTACAGAGATGAATAGCGTGTGGTGGGTGTGAGCATTTAAGGGATTGGCTTACACGAGCATTTTCCTTTCAATTTCTATCCGCAATTATCACCGGGCAGCTTCTGTAATATACTTTGATTGGTATTTGGTCACTTTTAATAATCGACCTTCAATCTCGTTCTCAATACCAATGCAAAATAGTCTCAAAATATTGCCAGATAGTAGTTGCAAATCAAAACTTGCGGGCATAATAGCTCGTGTAAATCTGGCATTATGGCGATGTCACACGAGCGCTTTTTCCGTCAATTATCGATGAGCGAATCTGTTCTCATACTATTTCTTGTTATTTTTGCATTGGAATAGGCAACTACACTGATTGTATATGATCGTAAGCGAATTAATTTAAACATAGCTTAACTTAAAAAGACGCCAGACCACAATTGCCTGTACAAACTGCCGGACGAATCGCTTGTGTGACACCGGCATTATGCATACATTACCTTCCCTGACGAGCCAGACGGGCCCGCACCTGAGACACCCAAAACCAACTACCCGCCGCGGCCCGACACACAACAGGTACTGTAAATAATCGCTTCATGCCTTTCTCGCCGCACAATATCAATTACCTGTGACAAGACTCACCTGTCAGCCTCTCTTCTCGGCTGGCAGAGTTTATTGATGAAGGGCTATATCTTTTCGCGGGGGGAATACACTCCTCGTAGGATAGGATTCGTGACGTTTATATATTTTATATATGGTTTCCTATTATTCGTTTGATTGATCAACACCATTTTTAAGTAATCAATCACAAGTAAAGAAAACATGATGATGGTAATAGAGGAGTCAGAAGACTAGGCATAAGCGCAATCTACACTGTGAAAAATGAGCGTTCGATTGTAACACAAAATGATCACATATTAAGTGTTCAGTCAATTGCGTGTTCAAAATAAAGCACATAAACGACTGAAACATTTCTGCAGGTGTATGAGTTTTGTTACATTAAACCTTTAACTTTTGACAATGTACTGTACCTATTATACTGCACTGCGGCTACCACCATGCAACTATATTATTTGTTAATCCTCTCATGAATATTTTCAGACAAAAGACTTCACAATCAATCTTAGTGGTGGTGATATTGTAATGCATACCATCTCAATGTGTTTTTTTTTTATAAATATCGGTGATAGAAGACAAAGTTTTGTTTGCTTATGTGTGTGTGTGTGTGTGTGTGTGTGTGTGTGTGTGTGTGTGTGTGTGTGTGTGTGTTTCAACAAAACTTTCTACGTTTGCTGTATACCTTATTCATATAAAACATAAATGTGTAGCCGATGCATTGTTGCGTTTAAATAATGCAACATACTACAATAATTAGATATGTTCAAATTAACCGAACCATTTGGTATGATTGAACATAAATAACACACAGTTTCGTTATTATTTGAAGAGCATTTAACACTATCTGGCCGGACGTCTTCAGGGTTTTAATGTTTTTTTTCTTTTTTTTAAGTAAGGATTATATTTGTGTTTGCCATTTTCGAGCTATGCATTTATAGTTCGTTCCCAAAGGCTAACAAGAGCGCCTTCCCAGACTTCCTTAAAAAAAAAAAAAAAAAAAAAAAAATCATGAATGGGAGCATGCTTCTTAAGAAAAAACATGAATAATTTTGGGTAACGCCATTGAACTTGACAATTATCTCGATCCCTGACCTCTTCGTAATTCAAAAGGACCTTGAGCAAACTGGCTGTAAATTTCTACACAAATTTCCTGGTGGACTATTCCCAAATGATAGAAATATCAACCCGATTGCTCTCATTCATGTTGAGTTATAAGAAGTTAAGGGGTCCAGAATATTGTCAAGTTCGTTGGCGCTACCCATAGTTGATGTATAGAAAATGATTTACATAAAATAATTTCCAGATATACAATATACTTCTATAATCAGAACTATGTAAGGTCCACGTATATTTATGAGAGACTGTACACTGACCTAGTAGCTACAAACCCAACTTTGGCTAACGGATATCTGGATAATTTTTCCCAACCCAGCTTATCATTGAGTGCCTGTATATATAGAGACTGGCGACATAGGGGTCACTCGAGTCAGAAACAATATGGAGCCCGGGGACTTAAGTGCTATGATAAACATACATTAGTGGATTGCGCAATAACAATATGTATACATAGACTGATATGAGGTATATACTCTGAAAATGAGGTGTAAAATATTGGTATGCTATTGGGTAAAGCTTGAGGTGGAAACAATATGGCATCCATAAACCAAGTTAACACTACCCTCTTATACAGGTACTCTAGCTTATCAGAGGCTACAACATAGTTGATTTGTCTAGTTGACGCTGCTTGTTAATTGACCATTAATTTGGCTTAAGGGGGTAGTGCTTGGTTTTTGGTCTATATATTTATTTATATATTTTTATTATTTTTTAGTTTCCTCGCTAGACCTCCATCAAGCTTAGAAAAAAAAACCTAGACCCCCGTTCAAGATAATTTTGTACGGTCGATGGCCGGTTCCTTCTAAAATTACAGGCTCGCTATCGCTTGCCAGGAAAAAATCGACATCTAAAGGGCACGGCAGGTCTTAATATTAAGACAAAAAGGAGGTGAAAGATCTCAAAATCGCCAAACGAACGGAACGAACATCTTAAAATCTCAACTTTAATATGCTAAACATGAGGGAGAATGGTGTCCAGCAAAAAGCGAGTATTACCCCCTTAATCAGAGTCGTTGGTGTGGAAGCCAGTACACCTTGCACATACTAATGAATGTGTATAACCTGCGGCTCTTGATAACACACACATTAGAAAGTCTTGATTATGGAACTCAGACACTCCTGCAATTGACCTCAAATGTTGTTTTTTATGTACTTATTAACCTGTTGTTAGTGTAACTGCTAAATAATATATAATCATAATGTATATATCTTAGGCTCTATGTTACTTGAAAAAGCATGTGTTCGTGAACAAAATGGAAAACTGTATTTACATTTGACTATGCTATTTCCAGTAAAATAGAGGCTGAGATACTGTACATACATTATGATTATTATTATTTAGTAGTTACACCAATAAAAGGTTTAATGTTTCCAGGGTTAATGACCGCATCTGCAGGTTTGTTTAAGGGGAGTGACCTGCCATTGTTCTCTCTCTTTCTCTGTTTCTCTTGCTTGTATCCATTGTGCCCCATTCAGCCTACTGTTTTAAGACTTTCATCCCCATCCAGGTGTCGATGTTTTCTTGGCGAGCGGTAGCGAGCCAGCATTATATTGTTTAATGTTTTTGACAACAGGCTAAATTTGTACATGTTTCGATAGAAACATGTCCCCGGCGAAGCCGGATTTCTTCATACAATGCTGGCTCGCTATCGCTCGCCAGGAAAAAATCGACTCCTGGATGGGGATAAAAGTCTTATAACAGTAGGCTGAATGGGGCAGAATGGATACAACACAGAGAAAGAGAGAAACATAGCAGGTCGCCCCCCTTATGTGAGAGCAATATTCACCCTTGGGTCAAACTCAAAGTTTCTTCATTTTAGCTATTATTGGTACCGTAGATATACAAAATTAAAGTTATGCTCTATAGTTGCCTACATGCCCCTAGATGCTAGTTTAAATGGCCAAAACAATTCAACTGTATTCACAATTTCCTGTAATCTAATCCCAAACTAACATTGCCTTTCTTTGGCAGTTTGTTTATTATATATAGAACAAAAAATAAATAAATAAAGTGTACACATTAACTTGGAGGGGGTCTGGATGGGTATAGTTTGAAGGAAGTTTGTCAAGGCGTTTTTAGTTTGCCTAAGAGACATTGCACGAAATAGTACTTGAAAATGGCTGGATAGAACAAGATCCCTAACAAAAATTAAAATACAAATATTTTTGAAACCCACAAGGCGACGGGTCACATAGTTATAATCCGTAGAATAGTCGATTTCATATGGCCGTAGACAATTGCTACACGTCAAGTGAAACCAATTGCCAACGGACCGTATTTCATTTACAAAACATCAGCTTTACGATTGACTCCAGGCATCATCTACCATTGTCAAAGATAAAATAACATAAGGGGATAGTACTCGCTTTTTCTGGACCCCGTTCTCCCTCATGTTTAGCATATTGGTAATGAGGTATTTAGGCGTTCGTTCCGTTAGTTTGGCGATTTTGAGACCTTTCGCCTCATTTTTGTTGTTGTCAATATTAAGACCTATCGTGCCATTTAGGTGTCGATTGTTTCCTAGCGAGCCTCTAATTTTAAAAGGAACAGGCCTTCGGCTGAGACATTTTTATACCGAAAAATGTACAATTTTATCTTGAAAGGGTGTCTAGGGGGTGTGTTTCTAAGCTTGATGGAGGCCTAGCGAGAAAACTAAGACATAAATGAAATATACAGTATACTGTATATATAGACCAATAACCAAGCACAACCCTCTTAACTAACTCTCTCCATCATATGACTGCAGGCATTGTTCTGGTCGGGTCACAAGACACTCTGGGTACGACAATGGCAATACAAATACAACAATGTGAAGGTGGTAGTGAAGGTATTGAGGGATAAGCCTTTACAACGGCACCTCGTAGCTACTTTCTACTTTTCCTATTTTTTGAAGAGTGTAGAGAGGGGAGAAGGGGTGTTGGAGAGAGAGAGGAAGCTGGTGGAGTGGCTTTGTTGTGTGTGTTATTCGTCTGCATACGTCATCGAGGTGTCCCCCCCCCCCCCACAATTACGTTTCCAGAGATATATTTCCGTAATTAGAAAGAGGCGAAGTCCACACATATTTATGAGTGGGTTAGAGACTATGGCATCTGAGTGTACAGTTACCCATATAAGTTATGTTCCTCGTCGTGATCTAATGTATGAAAGAAAAACATATTGTGACTGATTTGCGAGTGTGAATTATCTTAACCCGTTCAGTACCAGTGACGTCTTTTCCATTATATTCTGGCAACTGTTAGACGATTTTATCCAGCTTAGGAAGGACCTTTAGCCACGATAAGGCTTCAAAGTATGTCAACCAACCGTATCAACTGCCACAGATCCTTCCTAAGCTGCATAATATAGTCTAAATATAGCTATATAATAAAATTGAAAATACGTCGCTGGTACTCAAAGGGTTAATTAGCAGTTGCCTAATCAGATGCGTTAACCACTGCGTAGGAAACTACTCTCGTAATTTAATCACATGCATTTTGTTTACATGTATAAGATAACGGAGAGGAATAAAACTTATATGGGTAACTGTACACTCGGATGCCATAGTCTCTAACCCACTCATCAATATTTGCGGACTTCGCCTCTTTCTAATTACGAAATATATATCTGGGAAACGAATTTATGAATATAATTGTCTATACATCAACTACATAACTGTATATCCTATTCATTGAAAAACAAGTTCTATCCAAAAATCAATCCATATAATTATAATTGTATAGACAAAAACAAAGGGGGCTAGCAATTTCTTATGTGTGGGCTAGAGACTATGGTATCCGAGTGTACTTTCGCGGTCAGAAATACTTGAACACTTCCAAATGATAAAAATAAGGCTGTGAGCGCTAACTTGAAAAACCCAGATATATGATAAGGTGGCTTGAGCAGTTTACCAGAATGATTCGTCAATCTATCATAATTGCATTTCCAAAAACTGTCCAGAAATTCCTGACTACGATTGTACTCTCGCTGTCAAAATTCAGGGTTCGCTTTTCTATCTTTGCCCACACTATCCTCTATAGTTGGACAAATTTGAGATTACACAAATATTTCCTAACGTTTGGTCTTTGATATGATTATATGCAGGATTAATGTTTGCATCTTTTCCATACCAGAGTTGTATGTGAAATTCGTAATGCAAACAGGAGTCTATTTATAAGTATTATATAGACCACATATCGGAAAAGAAACGATGACTACCCACTATTGCGATTGACTATTATTACTTACTGTACATCGAAGTTCCAGGATAAAATTGTGACTATTTTAAGCAACATATAATGTATTATTGCCCAAAGTATTTTCATCGTGGTTTATAGAGTTAATACAATAATAATATAGTTTTATTAATTTCATCAATATATGTTCACCAATTGCCTAACTAAACTGAAACCTTTAATATAATTATGATACTATTTTCTTTGGAAATAAGAACATGAGAAGTCTGAATTAACCCTAATGGCACCAGGAACGAGTCTCTCCCGCCGCGTGACAATTTGTCCCGATATCGTTTCAGAAAATTGCCGAGAAGGAGAGCAAGGTCAGAGGCTATCCACGAACCAGACTGTACGATGACACCAACTGCCCGCCCCGACCGAACTTACATAAAGATTAGGCGTTCTTGAACTTTGTCACGCTCTCGTATATTCACCCAACGAGAGCAATAAGGGTACAATGGAAAAATTAGCACTTAATTGTAAAAAAAAAGAAAAAAAAAAGACAATATATATATACAGTATTATATATATACTACTACTGCTACTACTAATAATAACAATAATAAAAATACATATCCAATAATAATACTCTCCAATCCAAGAGTGAAACGTTACTCTCAGTTTTTCTTTTTATTCAACAGCTGAGCTCTGGAACTCTCTCCCAGAATCAGTCTTTCCGTCTTCCAATGTCCAGTAATTTTGGCTCGAAAGTCCCTTGATTTTGGCCCTGTCATTCTTTCAACTCTGGGGGAGGCACTCGCTACAGGCAGTTCTGCCTTTTGCCGAAAGAGTTCTAATCGTTTATGTGTTTTATTATACATAGATAAACCGAAGAACACTATTTGTGTGTTCTATTTTTGTTACAATTGAGTGTTAGCATTCTTAGTGCACTTTGCTTCCAGTGATATCTTTTTATACCAAACAACAATATGCTTGGTGCTTGGTATCCAGAAGCTTTGGAGGAAAGTGCGATAGATGTTATATTAACATGTATTCATTAGTGTCATTGATTTCATTAATTAGGTCTATTTGTAAGTTAATTGGTGGGTTGGCGATAATATGAATTTATAGTCACGGTCTGTTTATTTGTTTATTTTTATTTTATTTTGTTGTAGTGTGTGTATAATAATTGGATTTCTAATCATTATTTAATATTCATAGTTGTAATCCATATGTGTTTTATCTTGTATATATATATATATAATCAAACTTGAATTTTACCATGAGTTACCAGACAAATTGAAAACATAAAAAACATTCAGCAAAGACGAGCAATAAGGGTACTATGGTGGCAAGGATATCATTCTTTACTATATATATATTTTTGTTATATAATTATTCATGTTGCTTGGTACCCAGAAGCTCTAGAGGAAAACATGTACTGTTTGTTTTGTCTATACTTTGTCCTCGCGAAAATGAGCTAACTATAATATTATTTTGTAAGCAAAAAACACAAAAAGCAAAACAAATAAAAAAACTAACCTAAAATATATTATACACAACAAATAGGTTCCCATTCATAAGTAAACCTTTTTAGATATACAGAAGAGCGTCCACAACCAACATGACATTATGTCCACAAGTATTTAAGCGTAATAATATTATTTCCTTTATTTTGTTTTTAATTTGTACTTGTATTTATTGTATTTCATTGCTACTAATATACTGTACACTTTCTCCCTAACATTAAATTCTACGCCACCCCTCGCCTCCACCCTACCAATTAAGCTTTGATGAAAAACCTCAAATATAATTATATATTTCTGATTATTAGTCTTGAATACAATCTTCATTTGACGGGGAGGACTTTATAAACAACGAATCGCAGATAGCTTCTTCAGGTCGTTAACTGTTAGTAACCTAAAGACGATATCTGCTAAACGTTGCCAATAAAGTGCTTCTTCTCAAATGGCGTTTGCATTCATTCTGCCAACTGTTCGGAGTTAATGTTATGTCTTGTTTTGAATGGTCCGTGACTCTCTATCACGTTCCAATCCGTTGATTTCCCCATCATAGGAGTTTTCTATGCCAATGCTTAAAGTGATGTCCAAGTCATTTATAGCTTTCACCAATGATGATAAGACAGTCAATAGAAATCCGGAAAAAAGCTTATAACCATTTCTCTCATGTTTACCCCCCAGCAGTTTACCTCTCCTGCCTCATTATACACTTCCACATGTATGTAATCATCGGTCCCAGGCATTAAATCTCTGCTTGTCATCTCTCCTGGAGCCCCCTTACTGACATTATCATAGGATTTTTGTTGTCTGTTTTTCTCTCTTCATTTTCTGTCTCTATAATGGCGAGAGAAGAATTGATGAAAGCATATAATCACTAGTTTCACGTGTATGTATTTAAGATAAACATTGCAATGTGTAAATACCAATTAGCATTTTATGCACATATGAGGTAAACTAATCTGAGAGTGCATCACATTAAACATGATGCCAACAATCACAGAGAAAGATGTGTGATTACCAATGCAGTATATATATATATATATATATATATATATATATATATATATATATCGTAATCTATTTAGAACTTACAAAACAGTATGTGACAATTCATAATGTTCATAGTAAACAAAATTATTAAATATGATTTATTTTAAAATTGTATCATCTTTTTGTTAACTCCTTTTTCTAGTATTTACAAATACGCATTCTTACATAAACATTCACTCAGTCACCCACTAGAACACACGGTATCATCTCTTTCTCTCTGCTCTCAGAACGATAAATATAATATTTACCAGTCAAGATATTTTAAGCAAGATATTATATAATCTCAATTCCTCCTTAATACTTATCTATCGCGCTTTAGTCATTAGCAAACCTTTAACTCTCACTTTATTACTCACCTCTGCTTTACCGTTACAGTAATTTTATGACACTTAACTCTTTCAGTACCAGAGCCGTCCTTGTACCTTTATTCTGGCTACTATTAAACGATGTTATCTAGTTTATTAAAAAGGACCTGCAGCAATGATAATGTTTCGTACTATAACACCTAATCCTTTATACTACCACAAGTCCTACTTAAACCGCACACATTCCTCTAAGTATTGCTAGAATAAAATTAAACAGACGTCGCCGATACAGCTAGCGGTTAATTATAAAGAACATGGTACACATAAACAGTGTTCTTCGGTCTATCGATTCATATTAGAACACATACAATAATAGGACACTGTATAATAGTTGTGTGTACCGAGTTTGTTAGAATTAAGTGTTCATGTTGTGTGTATTCTCTATTGTATACTTAACCCTTAGAAGATTCGATTGGGCATTCGTTTCTGTTTTCTGGCTATTCTTTGACGATTTTATTCAGTTTAGGGAGAGTGTATGGAACTCGGAATGGTAACTGCAATCGTGTTTACCGTAATAATTCCCACAGATCCTTCCAAAATGTGTATAATCCTGTAATTACAGCCAGAATATTGCGTCATAATCTGCAACAGGTTAAGCATGCTCCTTTGCCTCTTTGTTTTCATCATTAGTATGGGTTCAATTATTTATATAGCCACCTAGAAGATGTTTAGATTACGACTGTGCTTTCCCCTTATCCCGTTCAATACCGGTGACATCCTTTATATTATATTCTGGCGATCGTTACACGATTTTATTAAGCTTAGGAAGGTCGCCTACCCATTAAAATGCGGCAGAGTATCTAATTTGCTACTTTTAGCCACCATATGTCTTTCTTAAGCTTCGTAAATTTGTCTACATCAAGCTAGAATGAAATTAAAAAGACGTTGCCGGTACAGAAGGGGCTAAAAATCCTAACCCTTTCCTATATCTACGTCATCATTCCAGTTAGTTTCTCTCCGTTATTCTTCCCCCAAACTCAACTTCCCTGATCTCTTCCCCTCGCCCAGTCTTGCCAAACTGCCCGTGATCTTCCTCCTTCAACTCCAAAACCTCTCACCTCCTCCTCCTCTCACACTTCTCCAAACTCACGTCCCATATTTTTCGTGGCTTCTTCACCTCCTCCGTCATCCTGTCTGCCTCCTTCTTCGTGTTCCTCTCAGACCTTTCATTCCAGTTCACCTCTCTCATTCACACTGATCGGCATTCTACACTCTTTTACTATATATGAAGTCTTGCATATTTGACGTCAGGTTAAAGTTAGTTGACTGTTTAGTAAAACTCACGGGAAAAATTAACATTGGAACAACAAGCTTTCGTCTATTATCTCAAGACATCTTCAGGGTAGTAGTTAACTTTATTTAGACGAGAAGTACCGTATTTCAACACTTAATTGCAACAAATATGGTAGACATAAACAGTGTTTTTCGTTGTATCTAATCATGCTAGAACACATAAACTATTACAACACTGTCTCTGTGTACCATTTTTTGTTACAACTAAGAGTTAATTTTAACAATGTAGACATTTATAAGAGTAAATGGAGAGAATGGGAAGTAAACACAATATTTCCTCGAGCCTACACGTACCCATTTAGAAAGTCAGAGATTGATGGGTCAGACTTTGATTACACAGCTTATTAATTGCATTATTGCGGGTAGGTCTGATATATATATATATATATATATATATATATATATATATATATATATATATATATATATTACACATATACATATGTATCGTATATTTATTGTGCATTAACTTCTGCAGATATCTCATTTCCATTAAGATTAACATATTTTCTAACACTTCATTATTGTAATTTGTATGCGTCCAATCAAGCATAAGTAAATACAGTAGAAAGTGGGTGTGAGGTGTGGAGACCCGGTTAATCTTATAACTATGTGTTTCCTGGAGTTAAATCCCGTTAAAAATAAAATTTGGAAAGGAAAGTTATAAAAACTTACCAATTTGAATGAGCATGTGCATTCGTAACCCTATTTGGTCCGAAGATGAGAAGTATGGGAGGGGCTCTTATTTGGGCTTCCCTATTTTGCTCTAATAGTTCGGAGATTTTATGACGTTTCGCCCAATTAGTTTGGAGATAATAGACGCTTCACGCCAATCGGGTGGTTATCGATTTCTGGGAGGGTGATAGCGAGCCTTTAACTTAGAAGAAATCGTTCTTTAGCAGATGCATTTTCTATCGAACAAATATACAGATATAGCTTGAGGGGGTTTAAGTGGGCACTTTATAGTTAGGACGACTTCTGGTAAGGATTTTTTAATGGCCTAGGGACAAACTAAAATACATTACTCGAAAAAGTTAATATCCCTGTCTCTAAGGATATGTAAAATATGTATATGTAAATGATATTGACCTTACTAAGTGGAAGAAAGCCATAAACATACACTTAGCACTATATATTCCCACATCTTGGGGGTTATAATATTTTGTTTAATTATTATTGAAGATTCGGAGTATTTGTTTGCCATTTCCGAGTAATGTATCTTAGTTTGTCTCCTAGGCTAACACAAATATTTGTCCAGGCTGTCTTCAATTTAACAAAAATACTCACCCAGACACAATCAGATTCAATTTGTATTTATTTGTGTTTGATATAAAAATAACTTGGTCGAAGGCCGATTGCTTTTAAGTTACAGGTTCACTATCGGTCACCCAGAAGATGATCGACAGGTGATTAGGGTGAAGCTTCATATTATCGAAAAACTAATGGGTTGAGACCCTCAAAATATCCAAATTAATGAAGCAAAAAAAAAAAGGGCGTCCCAAAACACCTACCTCGGACCAAATAGAGCGGAACATCCCATTGTTGTTATTAAGAATCGTTTGCAAACATTCACTTGTTTTACTTACATTATCATGCATTCAGGAATTAATATTTTTAAATTACTAATCAGGTACTACAAACAACTTGGGTTTCCATGGGGCGAGACATTGGCTAGAATCAAACATCATGAATATAGTTTTGTATGCTGCCCGTGTCCTGGAATTGTTGGCTTATTATTACCAGAATACATACCATTTATCCTAATCTGCATGATTGATATCCCTTACAGTAACCAGACACGTTTTCTTTATTTTATTTTATCTACATTTAGAGGATTTTATGAAGCTTTGCAAGAATATAGTGTAGCTAATAGGATTAATTGAAATTGTCTATAACCTTTTGATGGGTAGACGTCCTTCCTAAGCTGAATATAACCGTTCTAATAGTTGCCAGAATCAAATTAAGAAGACGTCACCGGTACAGAAGGGGCTATACTCTCATTTCACCTAAGATATAGTGTCTTTATACTGCATGCCATGTTTTATTTCGTATTTGATTGTGCTCGTATTCATTTTGACGGAAAAATAGATATGCTAGGGGAGAGGTACACTCGGATGCCATAGTCTCTAGCTCACTCTTAATCATTCGTGGACCCCCTATGTTTTTCTTTATGCAATTATAACCATCTGCATTTATTTTTTCAAAAAAAATTGCTTTTCAATAAATAGCATATATAGTTTTATAGTTGACGTATAGAAAATAATATTCACAAATTCGTTTCCAGAGATATACTTCCATGATTGGAAATAAGTTAGGTTCTCGAAAATTTAACGAGTGGGCTAGAGACTATGGCAACCGAGTGTAAAACAAGAAAATTTGCATGGCATCATAATATTTTGTTGTTTTATATGGCCAGAGATGACATCGTCTGTTGATAATAGAAATATAATTATCGGAAAGTTATATATCTCTCCCTCAAAATGTATATGCCTTCAATTCAACACTTCAACCTTTATCATTTCACTACTAAACCACAACCTCCTCAATAGCAACCCTCCCTATCACCCCTTGTTTTGCCTTACCTTATCATACACGGTACTATCACCTTTACTATCAATTCTGTTTCTTTAAGACTGGACAGCAGTTGATATGATGATACTTATATTCTTAGCATGGCAATTTACAATCACAAATCAATTGGACATAAGCATAAGGCATTTTTTGTAAATAATCGGTCTTAACGTTAACACGGTTGCAAGTATTTTGTATTGAAAATTATAGTTTCTGTCTATACTCGTATATATCATCACCACCTTCACCTCCCCAACATCACCATCACCACTACCTTTGCTTCATTAGCTTAGCCACCTCCACCGACACTACCTCTTCACTTCCCCATCACCACATTAACAAAGGAGTACAAAGGAGTACAAAGGAAATCAAGCAACAACATATCGATGACCCTTCTAGGTTGCTTGTCCTCCAAAACACTGATGATCAAGTGTCCAAACAGTGGTTTAGAGTGGGTAAGGGAACATTGGAAAGGGAATTACTGCCCTGGAACTAATGTCCGTGGCAGGATTAGGAAGTTAGTAGGGGACAGATGGGTTAGTAACTGAGGGGGGGATAAAATAAAGTTATTCATTTACAAACGCAGTCAGTCGCGGGTTTGATGCGAGATATTTGTCTAGGCGGAGTTTAAATGAATCAACGGTGATGCAGTCTATAACGTTTCGGGGAAGCCCATTCCACAAGTTGACAACTCGATTGAAGAAGAAATTCTTAGATTCGTGTGAGTTAAAAGATTTACCAATAATTTTGCAACCGTTTCCCCGCGTGTAATTAGATTGGTCGATAGTGAAGTACTTACTACAGTTCATATTGTCGATGCCTTTGATGATTTTGAACACTTGAATTAAGTCACCTCTTAATCTGCGCTGGGTTAAAGGAAATATATTTAATTCTCTAAGACGCTCTTCGTATGGTTTGTTCTTTAGGCTAGGTATCATTTTGGTAACTCTACGTTGAACTCGTTCTAGCTTGTTTATATCTTTTTGGTAATAAGGGCACCAGGATTGAACGCAGTATTCCAGAAGAGGGCGGACTAAGGAATTGTAAAGGGTTAGGATAACTTCTTTGGATTTATGCTCATATGACCTGCCTATAAAGCCAATTATTTTGTTTGCCTTCTTAACAACTTCTGAACATTGTTGACTCGGTTTTAGGTTACTCGATATTGTTACTCCCAGATCGGTTTCTCTGTTTACATTCTTAAGCTGAGTGCCATTCATCGAATAGTTTGCTTTCTCATTTAGGTATCCGATATGTAGTACTTTACATTTATCCGCATTGAAACTCATTTGCCAAATTTGGGCCCAACATGACAATTTATCTAGATTGTTTTGCATATCGTCAACTTGTTCTTTTGAGAGTACGCTATTTGCAATTTTGTATCGTCAGCAAATTTTGAGATTGTACAGGTGAGACCCTCATCTATGTCATTGATGTAAATTAGAAAGAGAATTGGTCCTAGTACCGATCCCTGGGGTACCCCGCTACTTACATTGGTCCATTTAGATGCCTTACCGTTTATGACTACTCTTTGCTTTCTGTCGCTGAGCCAATTTTCTATCCATTTCAACACACCGTCTTGTATTCCATGCGCTTTTAGTTTTAGCAGTAAACGTTTGTGGGGAACTTTGTCAAAGGCCTTTTGAAAATCAAGGTATATAATATCTACAGCTTTACTCTCATCGTAGAGGTTGAGGATATCGTGGAAGAAGTCTAAGAGGTTTGTTAAACAGGAACGTTTTTTACGAAAGCCGTGTTGAGTATCTTTAAGTATGTTATTTTCCTCTAAGTGATTTACGAGTCGGTCTCGTATGACCGTTTCTAGCATTTTACATACAACTGAGGTTAAGCTAAGTGGACGATAGTTACTGGGTAGGGATTTGCTGCCTTTTTTGAATATCGGTGTTACGTTGGCTAGATTCCACTGATCGGGCATAGTTCCAGACTGCAAGGATTTATTGAATAGTAATGTCAGTGGTTTGGAGAGCTCATCCTTAGCTTCCTTTAGAACTCTAGGCGAGATTGTATCAGGTCCAGGCGTTTTATTTACCTTGAGTTTATCTAAACAATTCAATACTTCTCTCTCTGTAACGGTGATATTGCTTAGAACATCTGAATTATCAATCTGAATCGGCGATGGTGTAGGGATATCACTGAGGTCTTCTGTTGTAAAAACTGATGCAAAGAAGGTATTGAGGGCATTACTCATTTGTACTTCGTCTTTGGTGTATTCTCCATTTTCATCGACTAACGGTCCAACAGTTGAAGTAACTACTTTTTTCTTTCTGATATAACTATAGAATTATTTCGGGTTTGTTTTACTTTGATTCGCAATATGTAACTCTAAGGTCTTTTTACTTTGCTTAATTAACTTTTTGGCTTTGCGTCGTAGCTCTACAAATTTCAGCCGTTCTTCGTCATTTTGTGAGGATTTTAATCTATCATTAGCAAATTTTTTAGCAAGCAGGCAGTTTGAAATATCTTTATTCCACCATTTGGGCTTATTATTATGGCCTGGACGCCGTATTTTCGATGGTATGCAGTCTTGCACTGCTTTTAGGTAAGTGGCTTCGAATAACTTCCAAGATGTATTTATGTCGTTATTGTGAATTAAAAAGCTCCAGTCAGTTTCTTTAAACATAGCTCTAAGTTTATGGAAGTTTGCTTTCTTGAAATTAGGGACTTTTTCGATGCTACTATTTGGCTCGTTACTAGTAAACTTTAAAGTGAAAGTTATCGTACGATGGTCGCTGTTACTGAATTCATCACCAACATTCAAATTCTCTATTAATTCTTCTTTTGTTGCAAGTACAATGTCAAGAACGTTATTACCACGGGTTGGCGTTCGAACAAATTGATAAAGGGAACTCTCTTGCAAGTTCGTATACAAGTGATGTCCGGAGTGTGAAGTAAGAGTATCGCCCCACTTGGTCACAGGTAAATTAAAGTCGCCAAAAATTACGGTATCTTGTGAGTTACTTACATCTGCAATTTGTTCGTAAATTTCTCGGTCAGTTTGCACTGACTGAGCTGGAGGTCTGTATATTAATGCAAGTATTATTTTTGTACCTTTATTATTCTTTATTAGCACAAAAGATGCGTCGACGTTCACAATTTGAGGTTTTGACAAGAGGGTAGGGTTAAGACTTTCTTTGATATAAAGTAAAACGCCACCTCCATTTCGATTTATTCGGCTTTCTCAAACATTACATAACCGGGAAGTGAATACTCTGCTAAAAAGTCTCTATCTACTGTATTGAGCCAAGATTCTGTTATGCCAATCACATCATAATTTTCTGTAAACACTAGCTCCTCTAAATCTGAAAATTTATTGCGCCACCATCATCACTCTCTCACCATCCTCATCACTACGTCAACACCACTATCATCACTTTCCAAACCCCACCTTCACCACCATCATCATAATCTTTGCTTTATTAAAACAAATTTTTTTTTTTTTTTAAGAGACAATGAACGGAGGAAGGAAAAACACAGATAAAACAAAAAGGTCCATGTGCCTAAAGGCATCCTCCATTCATAAAATGTTTGTAACAACTGGATTTAAACATTTGTTGATTGTAAGTTTGTGGAAAGCAATTCGAGGGAAGTGAATTCCAAAGAGTAGTAGCTCTGGGGATAAATGAATTCTGATAAGCAGAAGTTCTGCATTGTGGAGGAGAAAGTGTAAATTCATGGGCGCTCTCAGCTGCCCTAGTTCTACGGGGAAAGATGTGGAGAGGCGGCACAATTGAAGCAAGTTCCTCGGAACAATTGCTGTGAAAATATCTGTAGAATAATGCAAGGGATGCAACGTTTCTTCGTATGGCTAATGTAGGAAGGTCCTGTGTGATTGCAGGATTATTGATTAATCTAATAGCTTTATTTTGAATTTTGTCCAACTGCCTCAATGCAACCACTCCACTTCCACCCCACAGAGGTGAACAGTAATCCATCTGAGAGCGCACATGACTTTTATATATTACGGCCAACTGCTCGTCAGTGAAGAATTCTCGAACTCTGTACAGGAGTCCCATTTTTTTAGAGGCATTCTTAGCAATGCTTCTAACATAATGTGTCCAGCTCAAGTTAGTAGTTAATGTTACACCGAGAATGTCAATACTAGGGGAAGTGGGAAAATTTACATCATTAAAAAATATGGGAGTCAGTGAGATTCTGTCGGTTAGAAAATTGAATGTACTTGGTTTTCTGTGCATTAAAGGAAACTAGATTCTCTTGTCCCCATTCATTAATTCTAGAAAGGTCCTGGTTCAGAGAAATTGCAGTGTTTATTTTTGAATTTATAAGATCGGGTTGGGTGAAAGAATTGGTAAATGTGAAGGAACTGTGGAGTGTTGAGTCATCTGCGTAGGAATGTATTGGATTATGAGTGGTAGATATGAGATCATTGATATGAATGAGGAACAGAGTTGGGGCCAAAACTGATCCCTGGGGAACACCAGCATTTATTGAGTGAAATTGAGAATAAAGGCCATCTACCATTACACGTATTTTTCTGTTATGAAGATAAGAAGAAATTAGTGGAACTAATGATGCAAGGCCGTAGTGTGACATCTTTGACAATAAGGATTGATGCCAGACTCTATCAAATGCCTTTGATATATCCAGTGCTATTGTATGTGTTTCACCATGTTGGTCTGTAGCTTGGTTGATTTGATGCGTAAGAAGGCAAAGAATGTCTGCAGTTGATCGACATCGTCTAAAACCATATTGCCTATCACTGATTAATTTATTATTCTCCAGATGCTTAATTATGTGATTATTTAATATAATTTCAAAAACTTTGCCAAGAGTGGAAGTTATAGCTATTGGTCTGTAGTTTGATGGATCTGAAGAGGCACCTTTTTTAGGAACTGGATGGATGTTTGCTTCTTTCCAGGGTACTGGGAAGCATGAGGTATGAGTACACAGACGGAAAAATTTTGCCAATACAGGAGCGAGCACCAAGGAGCAATTCTTAAGTACTATTGGAGGAATTTCATCTGGACCAGGAGCCTTATCTACTGAGAGATTCTGCAAAATAGTTTTGACATGTCTGGTGTGGATCTTAAGTGAGGGAATTTCAGGTGAATTAAAATTAAGTACAGGGACATCTTGATTTATTTCATCTAAGGTTGAGTTGGTGGAGAAAATATCTGCAAGAAGGTTAGCTTTACCTCGTGGGTCACTTACAAGATTGCCAGTCGGAGATTTTAATGGTGGAATGGATGAAGCAGTAGTGAAGTTGGATTTGAATGAGTTAAGAGTAGACCAAAATATTTTGTTATCATTTGGATTATTTAGAAGTTTATTTGCCTGCTTATGGAGAAAGTTTGATTTAGTTAGGTTTAATACAGTTTTGGCATGATTTCTGATGTTTCTAAAGTAATTAAAGGCTTCATGTGTTTTTGATCTTGTGTATGCATTGTAGGCTATTGCTTTTTGTTCAGTTACTCTAGCACAATTATGGTCAAACCATTTAGGTGAATTAGATCTTTTACTGTACTTTTGATGAGGAATAAAAGTTTCCATTCCAATTTTTACAAAATCTTGTATGTGGCTCAAGGTGGAGTGTGCATCATTAGAAAAGAAAGAGGTCCAGGGAATATCAATAAAGAAACCTTGAAGACCCTCCCAGTCTGCCCTATCGTAATGCCATTTAGTCACCAAAACAGGTTCAGAGTGGGAAGGTGTGGTAGGTGATAGACAGGTGGCCTGTATCAGACAGTGATCAGAAGATCCAAGTGGGGACCTCACTGTAACATCATAATTTTCTGAATTGGTTGTTAAAAATAAGTCCAGTAGGTGGGAATTATGATTAGGATTATCTGGTACACGGGTGGGTTGGTTGACTAGTTGAATGAGATTAAATGAGTCTGCAAATAGCTCACATTCAAGACCAGCATCATCAGTCCTGGCTGAATGAGTGAGCCATTCAACATTATGGACATTAAAATCACCCAACACAGTGATTTCAGAAGAAGCATTTAAGTTGAGGACACTGAGTTGTGAGGACAGAGAATCAAAAAGACTTTGCTCTGGAGGAGTATTTGGGGAACGGTAGATGCAACATAGCCACCAACACCGGCACGGCTTCTGCATCCCCCCATCACCACCCTCATCACTGCCCCAGCACCACCATAATCACTACTCCAACACCATCATCACTACCTCTGCTTCATCACCACAGCCACCAGCACCGACAAGGCCTCTTCAGAACCTGCTTGATTCCCATTTTTATTCACAGTGAGGTCTTTCGAATCATCAGATCGCTGAGCACACACGTATTTCCATAATTCAGTGCTTAATATTCAGTATGTAAACTTAGAAACGTAAGGGTATATATTTGAAATCTTTATCGGGGAGGCCCACCATTAAAGGTAAAAACATGAAGTGCTTTCCTTGGATAATTAAGCATATATATACTACTAAATAGTGGTCTGTCCTTCTCAACATATTCATTATATTAGCAAGAAGCCTTGGGATAGTTTGGTTGTCAAAAATATCTTCAATAAACCTTATTGGAAATGATAACTGATGTTTAATTCCCACAATGAATAATTTGATATTAATGTATAGCATTGTGTGGTGACATCTATAAACTTGGGTTAGCTGAAAAAATTAGACAAGATCCAGCAGGCACAAAGTCATTAAAAACATTCAGTCATATATATATATATTTTGAATGAGACAAATACACGTTCTATAACAAATAAGCAAGTATAATAAGTTTATGTCATAGGAGTGGAATGTAATTGAGAGTTGCCTGGAATCAATAAAATAGATACATACTGTTAATATATATATTTCATATGGATAACCATGCGAAACTATAATGATTAGTGTCGCGAAATTAAATGAACCGCTCGAAAAAGTTAAATCCTTCTCAAGGTTTAGTTTATATAAATCGAGGACAGCCAGCCACCTCACAGAGACGGATCTAGTGTTTGTGTCATATGATAAACGGATTAACATGTGGCACAGATAATTGTTGACCTTATGCAGAAGGTTACATTTACTCAATGACGTCATCCAAGATTAAGAGGATGAAACAAGAAGAAAATGACTTGACATTGATTGACCCTGGCAAGATGTGTGTAATGACCTCTAAAGCCCATATCTAGCCCACAGTCTACAGATATAAGGTCGGTCCACCAGGCGACCCTTTGACATCATCAGGCCTGCGCGCGCTCTTTCCTTCTCTTCCTTCTCCTTCTGTCTTTCTCTCTCGCTTAGTTCGTTCACTCTCTCTCTCTCGCGCACAGGACTGATGATGTTAAAGGGTCGTCTGGCTTACCGACCTTATATCTGTAGACTGTGATCTAGCCATCAATCAAACGAATCGGACAACAAATTGCGGACATAGGCTCCGCCAATTGACCACTTGCAAGTTTCACTCATAAGAAAGTTAGGATTGTAGGAATCAATGATTACAGAATTACCAGCTAATAAATAAATACATATATAAATAAAAAGTTGTAGTGCATCTATAACAAATACAATCAGATTCAACATGCTTTTTGTCTATCATAAACCTATTTAATATCGATGTTTACGGCTCCAACTTCCCTATAGCCTGAAACCCGCTATTGGTCAATTACATGTTATGAAAGTTAACGAATGTATGGCACCTGTAGTCAACTTGACTTATGGATGCCATATTCTTTCTACTTCATGATTTGCCCCATAGCATACCATTTACTTTACACTTCACTTTTAAGCTTATATACCTCTTATTATATTATTTATAACACTTCTTCTTATTTTACAGTCCATGAAATTAATATGTATCTTTCACGGCACTCAAATTTTCAGTGCCATATTGTTTCTGATTCGTTTAACCACACCTACCTTAGGTCACCTAAGGTTGTGTTCGCCACTCTCCTAACGGCACCGAGGAGCGCGTCGCCCCTCGTTCTGGGTGATGATTTGGTGCAGCAGACTGTTCGAAGGAGCAGCACGCTCCCCTGCGAAGATGGGCTCGTCTCGCACTTTTTGCTGTTCGACATCGAGGGCTCTCTTGAAGTTGTCTAACGAGATGCCCCTCGTGTCTCTTACTCGCCGTGGGAGTTTGTTGAAGAGACGTGGGCCTCTGTGTGATAACCAACCCTCTTCCAGAGAGCCAATAGCACCCCGGTTATTCATCCGGGGGATATCGCATTCCCAGCCTCTTGTATCACTGAATGTCATGACTATCGGGGTATGTAGGTTTGCTACTAAACCCTCTGCGATTTTCCACGTGTATATGATTAGGTAACGTTCTCTTCTACGCTCCAACGAGTACAGTTTCAGCGATCTTAACCCCTTTTCTACCGGCGACGTCCTTTTAACTTTTTTCTGACTACTATTGGACGTTTTTATTTAGTTTAAAAAAGGCCACCAGCAATTAACAGGGTTCGAACAATCTCATTTAACCCTTTCCACTACCACAGATCCTTTTTGAACTACAAAAAAATCCTCTAAATATGGCTAGAATAACATGAAAAAGACGGCGCCGGTACAGAAGGGGTTAAGTTTGCACACAAGGCGAAGGTACACATTTCACTGAGCAATCGGATATTTCTCTTCTTATTGTTACTGTGTGCTAGTTTTCCGGCTCGTGCTTGGTCTGGAGTGGAGTGCCTATATAAACAGAGTGGCCACGTTGGGGAGTCCAGGGAGTCAGAACAAATATGGCACCCGGGGACTTAAGTACCCTGAAAGTTATATAATGATAAATTGCGAAATATGAAGAAATATAAATAGAATAATATATGGTACATAAACTGAAAACTTAAGTGTACAAAGAATTATATGATATGGGGTATATAAAGAATGATATGCTATGGGGTATATAAAGAATGATATGCTATGGGGTATATAAAGAATGATATGCTATGGGGTATATAAAGAATGATATGCTATGGGGTATATAAAGAATGATATGCTATGGGGTATATAAAGAATGATATGCTATGGGGTATATAAAGAATGAGGTAGCAACAATATAGCGTCCATAACTCAAATTTACAGCTCCCTCATTATACAGGTACCATAGTTCTGCGTAAGCTCAGTCAATGCAGATAGATGTCCTTCTGTAACGGGTAGGTAACTGTACATTGATCTGGAGTTACCCCTTATTTTGCAGCTCCCCTGTTTTGCTCAATTAGTTTGGAGATTTAAGACGTTTCGCCCCATTAGCTTGGCGATATTATGTTTCAACCAATTCAATTTCAACCATTTCAATTTCAAACATTTCAACCAATCCAGGGGTTGGGTGGGTGCCCAACCCCGAAAGGGGTTGAAATAGGGGAGCTATCCCCCCGCCAAAGGCGGCTTTCTAGGGCCTTTCCTAGCTGATACTGAGAGGATTGGGTTCTAGTCATGTGGTGATGGGCTGGTCTATCAGAGTGAGAACTGAGCGATCTCTGCCATACCCATAGCTTACTCTGACTGTTCCTTTTACTTATATATTTTCTAGATTTCAAGTGACGGCGTCTCTTCCGTGGATTGACCTCCCAATCTACCAAGATTGGAAGCCAAAGCGTCACATTTTTCCTTTGCCCCTCAACTTTCTCTTCATAATTGCTGAGGGGCACAGGGCCCTGGGTGGGGCTTTGGTTTCCCTGGCGTTTCCGCGCCCTCCTCAGCTCCCCGCCATGGAGTGGCTTCGGTTACCCAGGCTTTATTGTGGTCGGCAGGGAGGGTTCTGTGGGGGCGCTCGGTTATGGCCTTGGCCTTGCTCGGGGCCTTGGGGCTGTTCGGCCAGGCAGCTTGGGGAACAGCAACAACAACAACAACCAATTCAGGTAAAAAAAACGTTTTCTTGGCGAGCGATAGCAAACCTGTGACTTAGATAAAAGCGGCCTTTGGTCGGGACATTTTTCGATTGACAAATATAGAAATCTAGTACTATTGGGAACGTTTAAGGTATCAACAAAGGTATTGGTGAAATTTGATCTAAATATATGTAATAGTTTCTTTGAGAATTCGGTTGACAAACAAACAAACAAACTAGCAAGTAAACAAACTGAATGTCACACATTCTTTTCAAACAACGTTTGGTGGATATGAATATAGTACAGTGTGGAATGAAAGTAACCTTTGATTCCATAGCTTCTTAAATTACTTTGTTAAAGCACAGGCACACACGAGTGTATGTGCTTTTATTTTTATTGTTTGCAAGTTTCACATTTCTTCAAGTCTTATCTTTTGCTACAGGCACGTAATTCCCATCGCGAGATAAGAGTAAGACAGAGGTCGCGACACCGGGGTTGACACAACGTGCAGGTCTGGCCTGCACTGTGCACTCCCATCACGACCCTGGCCATATCTGCACTGGGGAGGGGGGACGCGGCTCTCACAGGAATAGAGGATTTCCTGTCGGCGGGTTTGCCAAAGGGACGATCAGCTGGCGTCATTGTCACCTCTTTCTGTATTTTATGGCATTATTTTTGTTTATTTTATTATTATTATAATTAACCCCCGGAGTTTCATGACGCATTTTGACAGTATGTTTTGGCTATCATTAGAAAATGTTATGTGATTTAGGAATGACCTATAGGAATCTAAGAGGTCAGAATCAACTCAATTGTGCCTCTGACTCCCACAGATTCTGTTTAAGCTGAATGAGATCGTCAAAGGACAACCAAAATCAGTGCTTAAAACGCGGCATACTCCTCAAGGAGTTAATGGTATATGATTTACTTAAGCTTAGGACAAATTTCTTAGAGGCAGAGGGTTATTAGTCTTCTCTTTTGTGACTGGTCAGGTGGTAAAGTGGTAATCGTGCGGCAAAAAAAATAAAAAATAAATAAATAAATATACATATACTGTATATACCAGTAACGCTCCTACACAACATATCGTTCGATAAACATTTAATGGTCGTTTCCGCAAAGGACCCGAGGAAAGCTGCTTTACGGCGGCTGTAAATACTTAAATGACATGGCGGGAGATCAGAGAGTGGATAACGCTATAAGATGACTGTCACTGAGTTTTAGAGAAATAGCATTCGAAACATCTCTCTACAGAAGGAAATATACTTTGTATTTACATAATAATATCTTTGTTCCGTTCTCATTAACAAATGACTCTATTATTGACAGACGTGTATACTACTGTTCTTAGGTTATCATGGAAAATAATTATGTCAGCATTATTAGAAAATAAATAATTTATTGGCAACATGTTGCATATAGCGACCTGTGTACAACTAGCAATGCATTCTACGTCTCAATGGAGGACTTCCAAAACCACCAAAGGATACGGGGGGGGGGGGAAGGGAGGCATTCTGTTATTGTGCTAAAACAAGAGTTTTTATTTTCTCCATACACATGACATTGCGAGTTCATAATTCATATGTCCATTGCATTATATTATATTTGAATGTATAGATTTACTTATTTATTTATCCAATTACGTAGTTTTGGGTGTGGTATACTACGCATTTACGAGGGCTGGAGTAGGACATTTCAGCCCTTATTCTCACCATCTGTGGGGCCCTGTAGTGATAGATCCATTAGTTATAATTTATACAGGTTAGATTGAAGGGTGGAAATGTGTCCTCTTCTCGTCCTCACACATTAGTAAGCATTCCGAATGCAATGGAATTTACATTTGTGAACTTGCAATACCTAAAGTAAGGAACTCTCAAATTTGAGGGTGTGATAGTCCCAGATTAAGGCTATATATACATATACAGTATATATTAATTATGTATAGATTTCAGATAATAGTTCGTGTATGGGAAATAATTTCATTATTTTGTTTTGTTTTTAAGAGACAATGAACGGAGGAAGAAAAAACACAGATAAAACAAAAAGGTCCATGTGCCAAAGGGCATCCTCCATTCATAAAATGTTTGTAGCAACTGGATTTAAACTTTTGTAGATTGTAACTTTGTGGAAAGCAACTCGAGGGAAGTGAATTCCAAAGAGTAGTAGTTCTAGGGATAAATGAATTTTGATAGGCAGAAGTTCTTCATTGTGGAGAAGAAAGTGTAAATTCATGGGCGCTCTCAGCTGCCCTAGTTCTACGGGGAAAGATGTGGAGAGGCGGCACAATTGAAGCAAGTTCCTCGGAACAATTGTTGTGAAAATATCTGTAGAATAATGCAAGGGATGCAACGTTTCTTCGTATGGCTAATGTAGGAATGTCCTGTGTGATTGCAGGGTTATTGATTAATCTAATATCTTTATTTTGAATTTTGTCCAACTGCCTCAATGCAACCACTCAACTTCCACTCCACAGAGGTGAACAGTAATCCATCTGAGAACGCACATGACTTTTATATATTACGGCCAACTGCTCGTCAGTGAAGAATTCTGGAACTCTGTACAGGAGTCCCAGTTTTTTAGAGGCATTCTTAGCAATGCTTCTAACATAATGTGTCCACAGCATTCCTAAGAATGCCTCTAAAAAACTGGGACTCCTGTACAGAGTTCGAGAATTCTTCACTGACGAGCAGTTGGCAGTAATATGTAAAAGTCATGTGCGTTCTCAGATGGATTACTGTTCACCTCTGTGGAGTGGAAGTGGAGTGGTTGCATTGAGGCAGTTGGACAAAATTCAAAATAAAGCTATTAGATTAATCAATAACCCTGCAATCACACAGGACCTTCCTACATTAGCCATACGAAGAAACGTTGCATCCCTTGCATTATTCTACAGATCTAACATAATGTGTCCGGGCGGGTGCCCAACCCCGAAAGGAGTTGAAATAGGGGAGCTATCCCCCCGCCAAAGGTGGCTTTCTAGGGCCTTTCCTAGCTGATGCTGAGAGGATTGGGTTCTAGTCATGTGGTGATGGGCATGTCTATCCGAGTGAGAACTGAGCGATCTCTGCCATACCCATAGCTTACTCTGACTGTTCCTTTTACTTATATATCTTCTAGATCTCAAGTGGCGGCGTCTTTTCTGTGGATTGACCTCCCTACAGATTGGGAGCCCAAGTGTCACATTTTTCCCTTACCCCTCAACTTTCCCTTCATAATTGCTGAGGGGCACAGGACCTTGGGTGGGGCCTTGGTTTCCCGGGCGTTTCCGCACCCTCCTCAGCTCCCTGCCTTGGAGTGGCTTCGGTCACCCGGGCTTTGTTAGTGGTAAGCAGGGAGGATTTTGTGGGGGCGCTCGTTTATGGCCTTGGCCTTGCTCGAGACCTTGGGGCTGTTCGGCCAGACAGCCTGGGGAACAACAACAACAACAACAACATAATGTGTCCAGCTCAAGTTAGTAGTTAATGTTACTCCGAGAATGTCAATAATAGGGGAAGTGGGAATATTTACATCATTATAAAATATATGGAAGTCAGTGAGATTCTGTCGGTTAGAAAATTGAATGTACTTGGTTTTCTGTGCATTAAAGGAAACTAGATTCTTTTGTCCCCATTCATTAATTCTAGAAAGGTCCTGGTTCAGAGAAATTGCAGAGTTTATTTTTGAATTTATAAGATCGGGTTGGGTGATAGAATTGGTAAGTGTGAAGGAACTGTGGAGTGTAGAGTCATCTGCGTAGGAATGTATTGGATTATGAGTGGTAGATATGAGATCATTGATATGAATGAGGAACAGAGTTGGGGCCAAAACTGATCCCTGAGGAACACCAGCATTTATTGAGTGAAATTGAGAATAAAGGCCATCTACCATTACACATATTTTTCTGTTATGAAGATAAACAGAAATTAGTGGAACTAATGATGCAAGGCCGTAGTGTGACATCTTCGACAATAAGGATTGATGCCAGACTCTATCAAATGCCTTTGATATATCCAGTGCTATTGTATGTGTTTCACCATGTTGGTCTGTAGCTTGGTTGATTTGATGCCTAAGAAGGCAAAGAATGTCTGCAGTTGAACGACATCGTCTAAAACCATATTGCCTATCACTGATTTATTTATTATTCTCAAGATGCTTAATCATGTGATTATTTAATATAATTTCAAAGACTTTACCAAGAGTGGAAGTTATAGCTATTGGTCTGTAGTTTGATACTATCAGCCACATTCTTAACTTTATCTGAATTAGAACAAAGGCTTTGTTGACAAAAGTACGTAGAAAATGTCTGATTTAATTTCGCTTTAAATATTTAGTGTTATTAAGATACTCCTTCACATATGAACACTTACTTCCCTAATCTACGTTCGACATAGGATTGCCAAAAGACTTATTACATGATTTAGAATATCAAATACCGTGCTTACATGTTCTAGAATACAGGTGTAGATGTGACAAGCAATGATTAACTGGCCTGTACCTGAGGGAGGTGTGTACGAGGGATGCACAGATGGGATGGCAAGATGGTCATTAGTGGTGAGAGATAAGGATGGGGGAGGCCGGGAGCTGTGGGGTCTTTGCTGCATGCTAATGGTGGTTGGGTACAGGTCAGGTGCCGATGTTGGTGGTGGTGGTGGTTATGTATGGTGGTGGTGGTGTTGGTGGTAGGGACTGTGGTGGTGGTAGTAGGGACTGTGGAGGTGGTGGTGGTGATGGTCTGGTGTGTATGGTGGTGGTGGTAGGGACTGTTGTGGTGGTGGTCTGGTGTGTATGGTGGTGGTGGTGGTAGGGACTGTGGTGGTGGTGGTGGAAACTCTGGTGGTGTTGGTCTGGTGTGTATGGTGTTGGAGGTAGGGACTGTTGTGGTGGTGGTGGTGGAAATTCTGGTGGTGGTGGTCTGGTGTGTATGGTGGTGGTGGTGGTCTGGTGTGTATGGTGGTGGTGGTAGGGACTGAGGTGATGGTATTTGTGAATGGTAGTTGTGGTAGGGATTGAGGTGATGGTTATTGTGTATGGTAGTAGTTGTAGAGACTGTGGTAGTGCTGGTGTAGTGGTAATGGTCTGACGTGCATAGTGGTAATGGTGGTTGTTGGGTACAGGTCAGGTGCCGATGTTGGTGGTGGTATACTGTAATTATAGCAATGATGGTACACATAAGTAGTGAACACATTAACGAGTAAAACACTGTTATGTGTATACGTTGAATTACAACTGTGTAATGTGAAGATAATGGCTGTGGTGGTCTGGTCTATATGGTGGTGGTAAGGATTGTGATGGTGATAGTGGTCCTAGCGGTGTCGTGTATTCATAATTGTAGTTTGACAGGAATTGAGTGCTTGGCTCGTGTTGTCCCGCTTCCTAGACATTATTATCAATGATAGAAACCCATCTCGTTGCTCAAGGGAGATGGTAACCACCGGCTATGTCTCAGAAAACCTTCATCAACCTGAGTAAGATTTGAACCCCGATCTGCTGGGTTGTAGTCAGGGATGGTACCACTGTGCTAGCCGTGTGTGTGTGTGTGTGTGTGTTGCAGTGGCAGTGATGGCCTGTGGGTTTGACGTATATTATGGTGACGGTGCCGGTTTGTCTCTGCTCACATCATTTGTGTGTGATGAAAATTAAAGCTATACTATGGATGTACGAATACGGTACGTATTCTATTATAACGCCTTACGTTGAAAGATGAGTCAGAGTTGTAACTACTGATGAATACACTTGCAAATAACTTTCTCTTGAAACCTTTGGTGCAGGTCTGAGGGATGACAAGTATTTAATCCCTTAGCAACTCAGGTATCGATACTTTATGGAAAAATATGAAACTACTATGTCTCTGGGTCTTATACTTACAAAGTTTTCATAATTCACAACATATTTCGCTTTAAAACCTTCATAATATCTGAGTAATAAAGGAGAGGACATTGCAATTGACCGTTATCTGAAAATAAACAGATTATAGTTGTTGTTATTACAATGAGAAGTACTGGAACATTACTCGTACCTCAATCACAACACCTTACGTATCAATTTGGCTGGTATGGCTAGAGTTATGACAAAACTATATTGATTACCACCGATAGTGATAAAGTTTGACTATTTTCGATTTATTTTTATTTGTTTTAAGCTTGGTAGAATGTTTAATCCCTAAGCAGTTGATTTATCGATACGTAATGGAAAATATGAAACTGCTATGTCTCTGCATCGTATTGTAGACAGGTTTTTCACAATTAACACCACAATTGGCTATGCAAACTTTGTAATAGCCGAGTAAAAAAGATGAGAATAAGTTAGTTTCTCGCCAGCTAAAAAAAAAAAAAAAAAACTAAGAAAAAAAAACTATAGGAATAAGGACCTTGGTTTCTTCACAGATTTGCGATACGTTAAATTACGGGGTAGTTAAGATAGATTCTGGTTAAAACTGTACACGATGCAGATGTTATGTAGAAGGCAAGTTGAGGAGTGAACAGTGCTTCGAATAATGAGATATTATAGCATTATAAATATGTTATCATAGAGAACAATATAATTAAATGGATTACATGGAAAGAAGGATAAACGTAAAAAGTTGGCATATCAATTATATTGGGTTTAGGTAAGTAATTGATATAGCGAGGTGAGCTGCACACAGATGCATCTGGAAATTAGTAACTGTCTATTTTCCAATAAAATTATCTTATGCATTTTAAGGTCCATAACATTACAGTATAACCAAAGTTCACGCCTTGTAATTTACGGGTGGCTAACTACGAAAATCATAATTACATGGAAAAGAAGAATGCCTTTGTCATGGTCGTCGAGTTTCATCTTTTAAAGTACATTCTCGAGTCCGCGTGAATACCCCTTCATGCTCCATGTTTACACACTCTTGGACACAAATGTACCCTCGGCTTTTTACCATGTTTATTTTAGAAAGAGAAAGAAAAAATCCTGGCAGCACCCGTCAACTAAGGAATGTTCTCAGCATTTGCGTTTGAATAGCTTAAATACAGAACTACACAATCATTTTGAAGTTTCGAATAACTGTTTGTTTATTATTGCTAAATGTGTAAGGGAAAACGTTTGATGTCTCGTATATATCGTCCCCGATAGATGTCCGGTACAATGTATATGCTTACGTAATGTTTGTCGGGTTGTCAATGTGTGGGTGTGTATGTTTGCCTGTAAGTACCCTCGGATGCCAGCGTCTCTAGCCCACTCCTAAATATGTGTGGACTTTACCTATTTCTAATTATGAAAGTTTATTGTCGGGAAACGAATTTATGAGTACAATTGTCGATGCATCATGTATAAAACTATATATACTATCATTGAAAAAATAGTTCTATCCAAAAATCAATTCAGATAGATATACTTGCGTTAAGAAAAACATAGGGAGGTCCACAAATGTGTATGGGTGGGCTAAAGGCTACGGCATCCGAGCGTGCAGTACGTTTGTTTATTTTTCCCTAAGGGTGTAAAATTCAGACCCCAGGGCAAGGGCAGATACACCTACGACCCCTGAGAAGGAAGGGGAGTGTAGTGTTAAGAGGAGGTGAAGGATGGAAGGGGAAATGAAAAAAGGAGAATGAGAAAGAAAACCTTGCTGGAAATCGTATACTAGGGAGGAAACATAAGACATGGAAGGTCTGAGAGAAAGAAAGTGTGACCAATGTTATGTTGTAAGCGCAAATTGTTTTTCTGGGAGGGTAATTCGCAAGATATTTTATAGTAGTTAATTATGTACAGTAGGTTGAGAGAGAGAGAGAGAGAGTGAAAGTGAGAGAGGGTGAGTGAGAGCGAGAGAGAGAGTGTGTGTGAGTGTGTGAGAGTAGGCATAATAGAGAGAAATAATATGAAGCCAACACAATATTCCCCAACCCTCCAAATAACCCGGGTGGAGGGCAGGTAAGGGGTGAAGGAAGGGCTAAAGTGGCTAACTGACGGCGGGGAGCAAGGACAGGGGCCAAAAACAGAACATATGGGATTTAAGAGGGTTATTGTGATATTTTACTTACTTATTATAGAGGATATTGTTGGCTTCTCCCATTTTCGAGCAGAGTTTCTTAGTTTCTCCCATAGGCTAACGAAAATGCCTTTGCAGACTTACTTCAAGCTTCAAAAAATGCTCACTCAAACATCCTGCAAGTTAAATTTGTACGTTTTTGGCAGAACAATTTATTTTAAGTTATGAGCTCGCCATCGCTCGTACAGAAAAAAATCGCCATATGAATGGGGTGATATATCTTATTATCTCCAAACTAATGGAGCAAAACATAGGAGGTCCAAAATCTGAAGTAAACGATAAGTAACCAACCCTCTAAATACCGCAAGTTAAGAGCAGGTAAGGGGTGAAGGCAGGGCTAAGGTGGGTAACTGGCGGGCGGGGGAGGGAGGACAGAGGCCAAAGACAGAGACAGAGACAATATGGGTGTCAAGGGGTTATTGTGATATTCTTGATATTATTGAGGATTTGGTTTGCTTTTGCCATTTTCGCTCAAAGTATCATAGTTTCTCCCCTAGGCTAACGCAACTGCATTCGTAGACTTACGTCAAAATATATGATGCCCACTCAAACCCCCTTTCAAGCTAAATTTGTATATTTACATTAGATAAATGTCCCGGCCAAAGTCCGATTTCTTCTAAGTTACAGGCTCGCTATCGTTCGCCCAGAACAAAAATCGACATCTGAATGGGTTGAAGTATCTTATTAATGCCAAATTAATAGAGGAAAACATAGGAAATAAATTAACCAAGCCTTCACATAAACCCAGTGGAGGGCAGGTAAAGGGGTGAAGGCAGGTCTAAGGTGGGTAACTGGCGGGCGGGGAGCGAGGACAGGGGTCAAAGACAGAGAAAATAGGGGTGTCAGGGGGTTATTGTGATATTCTATGTATTTATTATTGACGATTTTGTTTGCTTTTGCCATTTTCGAGTAGAGTATCTTAGTTTGTTCCTTAGGCTAACGTAAATGCCTTCCCAGATTTCTATACACAATAATAAATGCCCACCCTGACCCCCCTTCAAGCTAAATGTGTACATTTTTCAATTGAAACTGTCCTGTCTGAAAGCCGTTTATTTTTTCAAAGTAACTGAATTGCTATCAATGTTGCAGAACAAAAACATACACCTTAATGGGATGAAGCGCCCTATTATCGCCAAACTAATGGAGCGAAACATAGGAGGTCCAGAATATGAATGAAGCGTAACAAAAGTAACCAACCCTCAAAACACCGTAAGCTGAAAGCCAGTAAGGGGTGAAGGCAGGTCTACGGTGAATAATTGGCGGGCAGGGATCGAGGACAAAGGTCACAGACAGAGAAATACGGGGTTAAAGGCCATACATGAGATTTGACGGGAATGGACAGTTATGGGAACGAGGAAAAAATAGGAATATTTTAAAGGAAATAATGACGCACGTACATCAATGACTGAAGGATTATACATTAACCTATGTCATAATACTATACGACTACGCGCTTCTTTTCAGTTTTCTGGCTATCATTAGAAGGGTATATGGAAGTTAGAGGTTAATTGAGATAGTCTTTACCCTTATTATTTCCACAGATCCTTCCTAATTTGTAGAACATCATCTAATGATAGCCAGAATAAACTGAAAATGCGTCTTAATGTTTAAGGGGGTAATAACATAATCTACTCTCAAACATTAACTCCATCGGCAGGATGACATATTTTTTTCATAATTTAGTTACCATTAGATGATACTATTTAGATTATGATGTACGTCTAGGACTAAATGAATACATTCGATCTCAATATACCTTCTGAATGGCACAGGTCCTTCTTAAGTAGCATAATATTGTCTAATTTTAACCAGAATCAAAGGTAAAAGGCTGCATCTTACAGAAGAGGATAATCGTTCCAAATAGACTTGAAATTATATCCAGAATACATAGCTGATATCGTTCCCAAATCGAATCCCCCTGACCCCTCCACGGCAAAGGTCCCAATAAAAACGTGATACTAGACAAGCGATACCTTGACGACACCTCCCGCTTATCTTCCCTGCGATACAAGTTTACCTTCACTCAAGATTGATGTGGATTCCTGGATTCAAATTTTTCGGAGGCAACCTTGATAAATAATCGTGTAAGTTTCTTGGGAAATATGCGTAAAGAGGAGGTTGATTTTTTTGTTTCCCTAGACCTCCATCAACCAAAACAAAATACCCCTAATTACCCCTTCGAGATTAATTATACATTTTTCAGTAGAAAAATATCCCGTCCAAAGGCTGGTTCCTCCTAAATTGCAGACTCGCTATCGCTCGCTAGGAAAAAAATCGATATATAAATAGCACGAAAGGTTTTTCAATAGTAAAAAAAATGGAGGGGATGGTCTTAAAATAGTCAAACTATTGGTGCGTACGTCTTAAAATCTCAAAACAAATGGGGTTAAGCATGAGGGAGACGGGGTCCAGAAATCCCAACGCTCAAGCATAAACACTAAAGATCAGATGTATTGCAAATAGATAGAGTGTTTCTCCATCAATTAAAAGAGCTCACACTAAGTTGACACTCCGTATACTCTCTTCATGATTTAAAACACACCAGATTCGTACACAAATGCATCAACACTGTTCTCAAAAATCGAAATATTGCTTGTTTGGTGGATAAAATGACTGTACAGTTGCCCACATAAGTTCTATACCTCTCCGTGATCTTATGTATGGAAATATAATGCGCATGATTGAATTACGAGTTTTGTTTCTTATGCAGTGGTAAACCTATCTAACTAGTCACCTAATAATTTAAAGAAACCACACACACAATACATACTATTTTACGTTCATGTATAAGATTCCAACGAGGTACAGAACTTAGGTGGCCAACTGTACATAGCAGATATACGTAGTGACCTGTGATTATAGAGTATACTTGCATATCCATACCTCTCCTCCCACCCTATACACACACACGCGCGCGCGCGCTCTCTCTCTCGCAGAAACACCTGCCATTCAAACCTCCACGTGATTCTCGCAAATGCAACCAAAGGAGCTTGGGCTGACATGTACTTGATACCGGGTGACCTGGTGACTCCCAAACGTCTGTTACTGACCTCGTGACCTCCCCTCCAACACGCAAACCACAAACCATCACCCCTTCGTCTCTTACTACCTCCCACCTCTTACTTCACTGTCTGTGTGTTTAAATCATTATGCGTATCACTATTTTCCAACTGTTCTGTCTATCTTACTCCGTAATATATAATCTTAACCAATACAGTACAAGGGACGTCCTTTTAATCATAGTCTGGCATATATTAGACTATTTTATTCAGCTTAGGAAGGACCTGTAGCAGTAATAAGCCTTCAACCTATCTCAACTAACCCTTTTAACTGCCCCATAAGCTGCATAATATCGTCTAAATATAGCTAGAATATAATATAACACACGTCGCTGGTACTCAAAGGGTTAATCTTCAATTTCTCCTCTTTCCTTCGTTTATCTTACTTCACTTTTTGTATGCTAAAATGTTAATGCGTATCAATGTTATTTTAACTTTTCTGTATTCCCTTCATTAGAATTTACAATACTCCTCAAGATCCACTCTTCCCTTAATTTTGTTCTTGTTTCAATGTTTGTATGCTAAAATTGTAATGTGTATCGCCATGTTCTAACTTTGCTCTATTCACTTGTTTCAGAAATCACACTATTCATCATCAATTGTTCACTCTTCATTCTGATTGACTATTAGCTGACTAACTGCCTGACTGACTGACTCCTAGCTGACTGACTGATTAGTAGCTGACTAATTGACTAGTAGCTGACTAACTATATTAGCCGAATGGTTTGCTGAGGAATAGCTGACTGATTGACAATTAATTAACTGATTGACTGATTAATTAACATTAACTAACTTAAATTGATAAATTGATTGACTGACTGATTGAGGGATTGATTGACTTTTAGCTAACTGCCTCACTGACTGACTACCTGATAACAACTAGATCGTGTTATGATATCTAGAATAAACTGTCAAAATACGTCATAATCCTCAATGGGTTACTATAGTCCGTTCATTCTAAGTTGGGTAGAAATCGTAACCTCTAACCACTGTAACTCAAAAAGGGCTAGAGCAAATGAGCTGTCAATTTCCACACCTATTCCTTGGCCAAGTCTTCCTATTTGGTAGAACTATTAGCTCGATTACTCTTAGTCCTTTTTAGTTATGAGAGGTTATATACGATATATGCCCAATATAGAATGAACGGACTATAATACCAGCTTCAATTGACCCTTTTCATGCCCTTGACATTTAATACTATCTGGTCTGAAATATTATGGGTTTTGTGCTATTTTGTATAATTATTATGATTGAGGATAGTTTGCTTGATTTTGCCGTTTACGATTATTTCTACTATTTGGAAAGGGGCAGCCAGTGAATAGGTGTGGAAATGTGCAGCCATTTGCTCTAGCCATTTATAAGCAACAGAAGTTAGGGTTCGCGGTTTCTGGCCTACCAATTTGGAACAGGGTATGGAGGGGCACTACAGTAGAGCGCATACCTCCACTTATGCCAATGTTATAATGGACTTAAGAATTTTTCTAGATCAAGATTCCAGGATATGATAGTACAGTATCTCTCTATCTATGTACGTGACCGGGGTAAACTAGCTGCCCACGCAACGACTGCCTCATAGAGTACATTCCCCACACCCAAGGCGGTCACTTCTATTTTTTTTGTTTTCAATAGTATCTCTAGCTCTATGTCTACGTGACTGAGGGTATAATAGCACCCCATACAATGAGTGCCTCATAGCATATTTTAGTCACCCCTGCTCTCCACCTTATCTGTGCCTCCAGTTTATCTGTGTGTCTCTTTATCTATATGTCTACCTATTTGTAGTGCCGGGTATCTCTCTATCTAGCTACGTGACTGAGGTTTGACTAGCACCCCACACAACGATTGCCTCATAGCGTACGATAGTAATCCCTACCTTTCACCTGTGCCCTTTACCGATATGTATACATTAACTCTGAATCTGTGTTTATCTCTAATTTCCTTCCTCTTCCATTATATCTCTAGCTCTCTACCTTTTTCTGTACCTCTACACGTGACTGAGGGTAAACACGAACACCACATAACGACTGGATCATAGGGTACGTTAGTCACCCATGCCCCTCACCTCACCCGTGCCTCCAGTTTCTCTATGTATCACCCTATCTATGTATCTATCTGTCTAGCTATCTAAATGTTCTATCTGTCTATCTATCTATGTAAGTGACTGAGGGTAGAATAGCCCCCATCACACCACGCCTGCCTCATAGCGTACGTTAGTCACCCCTTCCCCTCACTCCATTTGTGCCCTCAAGTTCTCTATATATCTCCTTATCTATCTATCTATCTCCCTATTTACCTATTTATCTATCTATCTATCTCTATATCTATCTATCTATAGTGTCTACCTCTCTACGTGACTGGGGTTGACTAGCACCCCACACCAAGTCTGCCTCATAGCGTACGTTAGTCACCCCTTGCCCCCAGTTTTTCTATGTATCACCCTATCTATTTATTTATCTAGCTAGCCATCTACACTGTCTATCTACACTGTCTACCTTTATACGTGATTGGGGTTGACTAGCACCCCACACCAAGTCTGCCTCATAGCGTATGTTAGTCACCCCTGCCCCTCGATTCACCTGTGTCCCCAATTTTCTCTATGTATCTCCCTATCTATCTTTCTCTCTCCCTATCTATTTATCTATCTACACTATCTATCTATGTGCGTGACTTAAGGTAAGCTAGCATCCCACACACCATGCCTGTCGCATAGCGTACGTTGGTCATCCCCTGCCCATCTCTTGCGCCCTCAGTTTCTCTATGTATATCCCTATCTATCTATTTATCTATCTATCTATCTATCTATCTACGCTGTCTATCTACACTGTCTACCTCTCTACGTGACTTGGGGTAGATTAGCACCCCACACACCACCCCTGCCTCATAGCGTACGTTAGTCACCCCCTGCCCCTCGATTCACCTGTGCCCTCAGTTTCCCCCCGAAGCGGTGTCTCGTGTCGCGCCATTACCTTCTCGGGGTCGGAGGTCGGGAAGCGCATGTGTGTGGGGATTAGGGGAGGGTTACGACGGGCTGAATGATCTCCGCGGGATGGGTACACTCCGGGCTTAAGTAAACATGGGTAGAAGTGAGTTTTACTATAATGTGGCACTATTCCGTGACCATCCTAATTGACGATTGCTAATGGCAGCGAAGTAGTGCATGTTGAATTATGTAAATTCCATAATTATGCTTACTCTTGAGTTAATTCTATAAAGGTGAGTGAAATTATTTTATAACGTTGAAAACAGCGTGGACGGCTACGAATATGATACCACTTTGGTAATCATAGTAGCTCAGTGTTTGCTAACATTTTTGAAAGTTTCGTAATTATTGTGTTAGCTTACCAGATTCTAAATGTATTCACTTCAAATGTCATGAAAAACTTTGCTGTTGAAGTTTGATATTATTTGGAAGTTAACGCAATACAAGGCAAGACTGATTGTTCAAAAATTAATGAATAAATCATACATTTCAGAGAAGTAGAGGTACGGGCATAGGTAATTTCCATAAGCTCAATTTACCTTTCACAGTACAGAGAAGAGGGTTGGGTGGTTGGGGTCGGCCTTTCCCTCCACTCTGTATTAGGGTCGAGGAAATACCCGAGATCCCCGGTAAGCGATGATTGAACAAGATATAGGCAATCTTTCTGGGTCACGTTTCAGAGAAGTAGAATAATTTTAACAAGTATGGAAGGATGGAGTTGAGAAGTGTTTGAGCGAAAGTTGGTGCTGGATGGGAGGAGGGGCGTCGACTGACTGGTGACAGAGGAGCATGGGGGCGTTTCGTTCGTGTCCACCCATTCGGGGATCACGGCGTCCGGCAATAGATAGATAGATAGATGAGTAACGCTTGCATTCTTAAGAATTATTTCCCTTAGCAGCAAATGACATTGAACGAATATTGCAGGAATGAGTATTGTTTACCGGTAGTACAACAATTAGCTTTCCTATTTATGTAGGCAACATAATTTTAGAAGTGATTCCGTCCATTAACTACGCTGTGAAGGGAAGGAATTGCTTAAGAATACAAGCGTAAGTTCCGTAATTTCAAACTACCACTTACAGCACACAGAAAGGGGTGAGGGTGGTGGTTGGGGCTCAACCTTCCCCTCCTCTAAGGGTGGGGGTTGGTGTGGGGGTTGTTGGGGCTCAACCTTCCCCTCCTATAAAGGTGATGGTTGGTGTGGGGTGGTTGGGGCTCAACCTTCCCCTCCTCTAGGGATGGGGGTGGTTGGGACTCGACCTTCCCCTCCTCTAGGGGTGTGGGAAGTTGGGACTCGACCTTCCCCTCCTCTAGGGGTGGGGGAAATTGGGGCTTGACCTTCCCCTCCTCTAGGGGTGAGGGTTGGGGTAGGTGAGATTGGGGCTCGACCTTCCCCTCCTCTAGGGGTGGGGTTGATGTGGGGGAGGTTAGGGCTCGACCTTCCCCTTTTCCGCTAGTGTGTATACGGTTGAGAGGAAATGCCCGTGATCCCCAGCCCTCCAGGAAAGAGGTCCTCGACAAAAGGGTGAGGCGGGGGGCGGAGGGGGTCAGCGGGGCGGGGGGCGGAGGTCAGGGCAGAAGGGGTCGGGGGGTTAGTAGAGAAACGCCACCCCTGGTAATTGTTGCGGGGAATCCACCAAGGTCTTCCGTAAAAATCGTGATAGGCAAATGGAAGATGGTTATGCCACCGAAATAATGACGCGGTTGCATTTATATTTTATGCACACACAGACACAGCCACACACTCACACACACACACACACACTTGCACACGTTATCAAAACCTTATATCTCATTCATCTATCAACTAACCGGGAAGTTGTTGTTGTTGTTGTTGTTGTTGTTGTTCTCCAAGCTGCCTGGCCGAACAGCCCCAAGGCCCCGAGCAATTCCAAGGCCATAACCGAGTGCCCCCACAGAACCCTCCCTGACGACCACAATAAAGCCTGGGTGACCGAAGCCACTCCATGGCGGGGAGCTGAGGAGGGTGCGGAAACGCCAGGAAAACCAAAGCCCCACCCAGGGCCCTGTGCCCCTCAGCAATTATGAAGAGAAAGTTGAGGGGCAAAGGAAAAATGTGACTCTTTGGCTTCCAATCTTGGTATATTGGGAGGTCAATCCACGGAAGAGACGCCGTCACTTGAGATCTAGAAAATATATAAGTAAAAGGAACAGTAAGAGCAAGCTATGGGAATGGCAGAGATCGCTCAGTTCTCACTCTGATAGACCAGCCCATCACCACATGACTAGAACCCAATCCTCTCAGCATCAGCTAGGAAAGGCCCTAGAAAGCCGCCTTTGGCGGGGGGATAGCTCCCCTATTTCAACCCCTTTCGGGGTCGGGCACCCGCCAAACCGGGAAACCGGGAAGTATACAGTATACCCCGAACATGTTGATATATTCAATTGTTTTTTCTCCTTCGGATTTCTTAAGCCCTCAGAGGCTGTTTTTTCGATAAATGCTGGGAAAATAAGGTAAAAACGTGATGAGCAAATGCAAGAAGATAATGCCTTAGAAAGAGAACTCTACTTGATTTGTTCATCTTGTTGCACATTTATCCTCAGTTTAACTCGAATACTTAAATTATTATGTTATATATTTCATGTGTTTTACGTATTTTACAAGTATTATTACACAGGAGGAATCTGTTCTGCTAGTCTGTATCCGATTTATTGTTCACTTAGCGAACAGTTAATTATTTAACACCTGATTGCTCGCTATATAATGGGTAAACTAGAAGTGTCTATGGCCGACCATCATATAACCATCAGGTATTAGTAATTAATAACATATTTGGCTATAGATCAAACATGTGTGTTAGCTGAGGAATTATAATAGTAACAAGACATTAATCATTCCAGCTTAGACAAATTAGACGATAGTGAAAAAATTAAAACAATATAAATTCACTAGTTTTACTGTCTTCCAATGAGTATAATGTGTATCCACTTGTAAAATTCATAATATTATATATTTGTTCTGTCCTTGGAGAACAACATATATTAATTGGTTGCATTGATTTAATTAAATAGATATATATTAAAGTTAATTTGTGGGTTGGTGAACAAATGAATTTATCAAAAACACATTCTAGGACATTTCACATAATATTTGTTTAGGCTTGTGTTCGTATTATGAGGATGGATTATTTAAGACACGTGATTCTTATCGTAATAGATTATCGAAAGTAGAAGTTAAATACAAGAGGAATTATGAACGAATCGGATTAGGGGTAGGAAGAATAACTGGAACTGCTCGATGTAATGAATAATCGTAATTAAAGGAAGGTTTGTTTTCATCTGGATCCCTTCTCCCTCATGCTTAGCCCCATTAGTTTGGAGATTTTAAGCCGTTCGACCAATTATTTTGGTGATTTAAGACCTTGCATCCCATATCTTTACCAATGTCCAAGACCTTATGTGTCATTTAGGTTTCGATATGTTCATGACGATCAATAGTGAGTCAGTAATTTAAGAGGAACCGCGGTGTTTTTAAGCATGTTAGAGGCCTAGGGAGTAAGCTAAAAAAAACACTAAAAAGAAAAAAGAACAAAACTTAATACGCGAGATCACAAAGGCGGGTCTTGTATTAGAGTCATGTAATAAGTTGCGTAAAATGGGGCACGAATATTCATCGATCTCATTTTATATCTTATGCATGCTCAAAGACGTGGTCCAAGATCAACAAGTAGACACAGTAAGAATGTTTAAGCGGGATAGGGCTTATTCTTTCGGTTTATGTATTCATTTATTCTTTACTCTATTAGTTCCCTCGCTAGACCTCTATCAAGCTTAACAAATAATACCCAAGATCCCCCTTCAAAATATATTTGTAAATTTCTTACGTAGAAATATGTCCCGGCCGAAGGCAGCTTCCATTCCAAATTACTTGCTCGCTATTGCTCGCCAGGAAAAAGTCGACACCTAAAATGGCACGGAATGTGCTAATATTGACAAAGAAATGGGGCGAAAGGTCTACAAATCGCCAACCGAACGTCTTAATATTTCAAAACTAATTAGGCTAAACATGAGGGAGTTGGTGGTCCAGAAACCCCCCCCCCCCCCCTTAATATCGTTGATGGGCCATGCCAAGATGTTTTTAAGTGTCCGGTAAGGCCATATATAATCAGCAATCATACGAAGCGGCAAAATAGGCGGATATGCGTTCCGTGTGTGCCGCCCCTTTGTTGCTTAACCCTTAGAAGATCCGATGACGCAAATCATGTCTATTGTGGTCAAGAATTGTCCATCTATCTATCTCTTTATCTATCTATCTATCTATCTATATATCTATCTATCTATATTCTAGCTTTTATTGGACGATTTTATTCAGATTAGGAAGAGTGTATGGAAGTCAGAGGGTTAATTGAGATAGTCTTTATACTTATAGTTCACACTTATACTTCGTAAACTGTATGCAATCATCTAATAATAGCCAAAATAAACTATCAAGGTGCGTCATAGTCTGCAAAAGGTTACACTATAAAGATCCTTATGTTTTAGGTTCCCAACGTTATCTTTTAGGTTCCCAACGTTATCTTTTAGGTTTCCAACGTTATCTTTGTATATAAATCGCAAGTGTGATATCAGGGTCGTTATAGAAGTTTAAAATATGTTTTATGTTCCAATCTTATTCTTATTGTTTTCTATATTTACTTGAATATTCTTGCTTACTATAACTTTATATCGCAGGTTCGATATTGGGGTTGTTATATAATGTTACGATATATTTTAGGACCCAACGTTATCTCTGTTTAGAAATCGCAAGTGTAGTATTCGGGACGATATAATTACAAGTTTACGATATGCTTTAGGTACCGACGTTATCTCTGTTTAGAAATCGCAAGTGTGATATCGGGGCCGTTTTATAATGTTACGATATTTTACGGAGGTCAGGAGGTTACGGCCCAGAAAATAGGTGCCCCTAAAGTTCGTGGTGGGGGAAAACTTTTAATTTTTGTGAAAGACGGCAGCTCTGGCACGAACTGGGTAGAGATATTTATGTAACTGAGATTGGTCAACATTCGCCGTCTTGGGGCCACTGGTCAAAATTACCTCTCTTTGATTTTAGATATCTCCTTACTCGTAATCAACATGTATAAAAATTGATACAGGACATGCTGTATACAATTGGTTCATTATCGGTAGGCCAAAAATACAGACCCCAACCTCTCATCACTTAAAAAAAAACTAGAGTAATCTAGCTCATATTTCTACAGTTTAGGACGTGTCAGGTACAGAATAGGTGTGGAATTTTACAGCCCATTAGATCTAGCCCTATTTTTGTTATGGCGTTTGGGTTTAAGACTCCTGGCCTACTTAACCCTCTCCGATATATGACGCGATTTTGAGCCGATTAGGGATATTTTAAAGCCTTTGTTACCATCAGGGGTATTTAGAAACCTTTAGTGTAGTTACTTCAACCTCTGCAGTTGTCTTTGAGTTAGCTGTGGGCAGAAAACTAATTTTGGAGAGGTAATTATAAGAGTGAGAGAACTCTATTTTTTATTGCTAATCTGGCGTCATGAGTCTGAAGGGGTTAAAATGAATGGACTATACAGTAGTTTCCCGTCTTTACTCTCAAAATATCCATACCCGAAATCAACACGTATAAAGATTGATACAGGATAGTCCATTCATCATAGGCAGGCCAACAATCGTGACGTCTATCCATTATAACTAAAAAAGGACTAGAGCCAATGGACTGTAAATTGCCACACCTTTTCCCTAGTTAACTCTTCCTAATTAGTAATATAAATATATTAGGTCAATTACATTAGTCGTTGTTTACTTATATAGGTTATAGTTCTTGATATTTTTCCTACCTATATTGAACAGGATATAGTTTGGTCCTTGGAGATATAATATACATGATCAGCACTGAAATAAAAACCCGGTGTTTGATAATTACGACACCACAATGGCGTCCAAAGAATTAGCTGACCACTCTCTCTTACCACAGGATCTCAAGCACTGGGGGTCTGCTGCTGCTCATCCCCTCGCCCCTCCGACTGACGCCCTTGATCTCCTTCCCTTTGTCTCTGGTCAGTGCGGGACTTTCTCTTATTTTATGCACACACGTTTAGTTTTCTCAATTCCGTGTAATTTAACTTGCGCGTTTCTGTCGTACTATTTGTGTCGCCTGTTTTGGTTTCAAGTTGGATTTACAATATGGATATCACCGATGCAAACTAAAAGTATAATGCTGAAGATATGCCCTTCTTAACCTCTTGAGGATTATGACGCATTTTGACAGTTTATTCAGGCTATTATTGCATGATTGTATTCACTTTAGGAAGAACTTGTGGGAGTTAGAGAGTTAATTGAAACAGTATTTACAGCTTTGATTCCTAGAGATCCGTTCTAAATAAAAAACAAAAAAAATGCTGAATAAATTGTGTAAGCGGTCACAATCCTCAATGGGTTAACATTTCACCACATGGATTTCCACCGCTGATCTTTTCACCGCATTATCTTTCCCCGATCACTTTTATCCCTTACCCCACATTGACCAAATACCCTTCGTGGCACGTTGAGGAATTTCCACGGCCGCCCCTTTTCTGTCATACACGGGCGATGAGTTGCGAGATTGGCTAACTTGGCCTTCCTGGAAACGTTTCTCATCATCACATGTTTCTTCGATGGAGGAGGCAAAGGTCGAACTCAAACTATGCCTATGATTACTTGTTTTATTACTCGTACATTTCATCCTACTGATTCATTGTGTGATAGAAAACTTGGCACCTCAACACCAAGATCATATGGCGCCGGACAAACTATAATTATACGCCGAATAACGCAACATTTAAAACTTAAATATTGAAAATAGACTATCCTTAGAATTCCGCTTACAGTATATTCAATTTCCTTTTAGTTTTAAACTAACTTATACTTACGCTTCTTCTTCCCTCATACTTAAATTATGGTTTCAAGACATGCAAAGTATTCCTTCTTTACTGCTGTGTTATTCTGTATTATCCTTTCAATATAATTTCTTCTTAATTTACACTTCCCCTTTGCTACAAGGTTTCCATACAGCCACTACGCTGTAATATGAACACTTAAGGGGGTATGGTTTACTTTTTGGGCGATTTTTTCATGTATTCATTATTGTTCTAGTTTCCTCCCTAGACCTCCATCAAATTTAAAACAAAAACATCCATTATATCCCCCTTCTAGATTAATTTGTACATTTTTCGGTAGACAAATTTCCCGGCCGAAGGCCGGTTCTTCCAACATTACAGGCTCACTATCGTTCGCCAGGGAACAAATAGAAACCTAAATAGTACGAAAGATCTAAATATTGACGAAGAAATGGGGCGAAAGGTCCTAAAATCGACTAACTAATTTGGCAAGCATCTTATCATCTGCAAACTAATGGTGCTAAACATGAGGGAGAAAGTGGTCCAGAAAAGCGGCCCATCTTCCCTTAATTGTAACAACAAATGGTACATATAAACAGTGTTTTCGTTTTATTCTTAACATATCAACCATTAGAGCATATAACTGATTAGAAAACTGTTTGTGTGTACAATTTTTTGGTATAATTAGGTATTAATTTTTGCAGCGTGCGTTCGTATGTTAGTCTCTCTTCTGCCTTACATAGCCAATCAAAATGCCATTATACTAAAGCAATTCAAAGATTTCAATATTCTTTCCCTTTTCTACTCAGCTGCCAAACCCTCCTTTTAATTCCATACATCTCTATTAGTCGATGAGCCAGATCCCAAAATCACAAGTAGCAGGACCATCCAAGGGGGTCAAGATTTTAGCATAATCTTCAATATATTTGTATTAAGTGATATTGCACCACAGTGACCAAATTAATCATATCAAAATAGCATCTCCACAACAATTTAATAACTCTATTATATATTATATTTGTATCTAAGAAAAAAACAAATGTATATATAAATTATATATATATATATATTTCATGGAATCTATTTTCACCCTGGCCCAGATAACATATCGATAGTGTTCATTACCTCGCAGTTCCTCCTCATTTTCGTTTCGCTTCACGCTTGCACTTAACCTCTTTTTGTACCCCACACTTCCTCTTAACTCACACTTCCCCCTAGCCTCCCAACGTATCATAATATTCTTCATGCTTTCCCTCTTGACTCATATATCATACTATACCTCATACTTTCCCTTGCCTCAGCTATCATATCACACCTTACACTTCCTCTTGCCTCACATATCATAGAACACCTCGCTTTCCACTTGCCTCACATATCATAGAATACCTCACACTTTGTCCTTGCCTCACATGTCATAGTATGCATCACACCTCCACCTTGCTTCACATATCATAATTTACCTCACACTTCCCCATTGCCTCACATATCTTACTATACCTCACATACCATAATATGCCTCACACTTCCCTCTTGCCTCAAACTTCCTCCTTGCTTCACATATCATACTATACCTCACACTTCCCCCTTGTCTTACACTTCACACTATATATCACACTTCCTCCTTGCCTCGCATATCATTATGTACAATACCTCACAGTTCCCCATTGCCTCACATACTGTATATAAATATATCTCACACTTCCCCCTTGCCTTACATATCATACTATGCCTCACACTTTCCTCTTGCCTTACATATCATACTTTACCTAACACTCCCCCCTTCATTCACATATACTTTACCTCACACTTCCTCTTGCCTCACATTTACTCTTCCCTCACACTTCTCCCTGGCCTCACCTATTACATTATACCTCACGCTTCCATTTATTGCATACTAACTCGTTCTTTACATCTAAAATTGCTTCATCATTCTTCGTACACAAATCGCTTTTCCTTCACAGGAAATAGCGCTGGATGGCCAAATTCCCATTAGTTTTCCGTTATGTTCTTCAAACTTATTCCATAAATATATATATTCTCTCTCTCTCTTTCTATCTATCTAGCTATCTATCTATCTATCCATCTATGTCGACCACGTATTTATCTAAATATTAGAAACCGAATGACGTGTTACATCTTCTCCCTTTACCTAGAATAAACACAGAATAACTCCATGACCCTATCTGACCTCTGACCTAACAAACGGGCTGTGAGTGACCTTCCGTGGTGCTGTATGGGTCACGTCATATATATAATACAGTTTGTTACGGGTTGTTACGTCAGAGTTGGAGAAGCAGACCAGTCGTGCAGAAAATCATGATAACGTGTGAAAGATCAGGTTCGAGCCCGGGAGCGTCGCCAAATGGGTCCTTCCTTTGTAGCTGTCCAAGAAGGAATCACTTATTATTATTATTACTAGCAGGGGTACCCGGCGTTGCCCGGGCAATCATCATCACTACTACCACCACTACGACTACTATAATCACCATCATCAATACTACCATAATCACCGGCCTCGACCTCCCTGTGCCTCATTAAACGGCGACCTCGATTTCGGCCGCTAAATTACCTCCGATATTGGATCTGACCTCATCCGTACCCCCATTTTGGAGGGCTGCGAACAACTTTCGTTCCATACACCTTTTCGATCGGAGGCCTCGTTCTGCCCCAAACGGTCATTTAAAAAACAAACAAAAGCAATGTATCCGATTTCGCGCCCATTTTCTCCGTCACTTTCACCCTGGGGAATTCTATTTTTTCACTAAAACCTACCTAGGGACCCCCTTACTATGCATACCAAGTATGAACGTTCTAGCTTGAACAAAATGTAGCCATGCATAAAGAACAGACAGACAGACAGACACACAATCGAAAATATTATATCTCTCCAGCACCATTTAGTTCATACATTATGCTTGCCTCCTCGACGACCTCCTTGACCGTAACCTGGTCTTTTCCAATGTTTACAACATCTACACCTTCTTCCCGACAAGCGAAGTAAGTCTTCCCATAAGCCCCTTCACCCAACGATTTCATACTTTTATACTTGAGCATTAATCTATGCTTACTATCCAACAGATTCGCTGAACGCAATTTTGCAAGACTGGAATAATATGAGTACTTTGGTACAGAGAGGGTTGCAGTACCCACAGGTGGAGCTTCAACACCTACAGGGGGGGGGGGGGGGGCTTGAACAGCTTCAGTAGGAGCTCCAGCACCTACAGGGGGAGCTTCAGCACCTACAAGTGGAGCTTTAGCTGTAACTATATCTGTCATGGTACTGTGATCAGTGTAGACAGGGTCCTCCATATCAGTACCTTGATCAACGAAAGTAACTATATCTGTCATGGTACAGTGATCAGTGTAGACAGGGTCCTCCATATCAGTACCTTGATCAACGAAAGTAACTATATCTGTCATGGTACAGTGATCAGTGTAGACAGGGTCCTCCATATCAGTACCTTGATCAACGAAAGTAACTATATCTGTCATGGTACAGTGATCAGTGTAGACATCTGTCATGGTACAGTGATCAGTGTAGACAGGGTTCTTCATATCAGTACCTTGATCAACGAAAGTAACTATATATGTCATGGTACTGTGATCAGTGTAGACAGGGTCCTCCATATCAGTACCTTGATCAACGAAAGTAACTATATCTGTCATGGTACAGTGATCAGTGTAGACAGGGTTCTCCATATCAGTACCTTGATCAACGAAAGTAACTATATCTGTCATGGTACAGTGATCAGTGTAGACAGGGTTCTTCATATCAGTACCTTGATCAACGAAAGTAACTATATCTGTCATGGTACAGTGATCAGTGTAGACAGGGCTCTCCATATCACTACCTTGATCAACGAAAGTAACTATATTTGTCATGGTACAGTGATCAGTGTAGACAGGGTTCTCCATATCAGTACCTTGATCAACGACAGTAACCATGTCTGTCATGGTACAGTGATCAGTCATTGTAACTCTGTCTGCCTGTGACCCTTGATCAATCATGGGTGTGTATGCATCGGCCTTAGTTATATTATGAGGATAGTCAATCATACAATCTTCAGTCACCACGATACTCTTTTCCTCACATACCCGTCGGTCAGACATTAACAACATTTTGACTTCTTGAGGACAGGAACCAGGCACAAGTACCTTAATGGGTTCCGGTATTTATATGTTGTTTTCCCTGATGGCTCACAAACATCTGTAACCCAATTTCCCATCTCCTTATATCCAATTGGAAGTTTTATTATTGTTTTGAACGCTTTCATGAAGGGGAAAAAGCTAACAATGGGCCGTTTTACTTTAATTTTCATACAATTAACTTCTTCACATACTCGCTTCGCATTCTGGTATTGTTTTTGCATCTCTACACTATTAATGGGGAGAAATGTCCACCCTTCCCCTCCCATCACTATGTTTGAGGTATCTCCTGTTATTTTGATTTCGTTGACAATAATTATGAATTTACTATATAACTTATGACTTTGGTTTTCTCAATACCTTAGACAATTTCAGCTTGTCTACATGATAATTATAAATTAATTACAATAAATAATAGGTAGTGGCATTTATAGTGTATAATAATTGGGAGAGAAATGAATAGTGGACATAACTTGTGATCACACCAAATGATATATAGTACACACTAGCAGGGTTACCCGGCGTTGCCCGTGTAATCACCATAATCACCATCACTTCTATCACCACTACTACTACCATAATCACCATCATCAATTCTACCATAATCACCCGCCTCGACCTCCCTGTGCCTCATTAAACGGCGACCTCGATTTCGGCCGCTAAATGACCTCCGATTTTGGATCTGACCTCATCCATTCCCCCATTTTAGGGGGCTGCGAACAACTGTCGTTCCATACACCTTTTCGATCGGAGGCCTCCTTCTGCCCCAAACGCCAATTTGTTTAAAAACCAAAAGCGATTTTTCCGATTTCGCGCCCATTTTCTCCGTCCCTTTCACCCTGGGAAATCTATTTTTTCACTAAAACCTGCCTAGGGACCCCCTTACTATGCATACCAAGTATGAACGTTCTAGCTTAACAAATTTGGTCATGCATAAAGAACAGACAGACAGACAGACACACACACACAGACAGACAATTGAAAATATTATATAGATTATTATTAATATTATTATTTTTGTTTTTTGTTATTATTATTCTATTTTTTTTTTGCATGAAGGAGACAAAAAGCAAAGCTGCCTTTAACAAGTGTTCCCCCCCCCCCTCCCCCAAAGGTTGAAAGAGCAACAGAAAGCCAAATTAAAGGCACGTTAGAGGTAATTTAGGTATATTCTAAAGAAGTGTGGTGTGCTTGTTAAGTGAAATGAAATTAATACTGTGGGCAGGTCAGCAAGGCCAATGATCTACCGTACTGTAAATAATGACTAAGAAATATATTTACAATGTGCTTGATACATAATAGAGCAATACTCCTTGTGATACTAATTTAGCAGAAGTTACAATACAAGGGATTCAGCTTGACTTTATCTCCTGGCTGCATTTCATTAACCGGTAACTAGTCTTCTTCAAAAAGTGTATTAAACATCGGCCTTAGCATTTTGCCTGGCAAAATAAACTGATTATTATAGTTTAGCTTTTAAGATTGACAATCAAAGAAGCCACCGAACCTTGCTTCTTCAGAGTTTCGAACATGATACCCCTTTTGAAGGGAAAACTAGCGAAATGAATAAATATTCAGAACAGTGATTATTAGAAGATTAATGCTAAACATTTGTAAGGAAATGACAAGAGGGTGACTATGAAGGAAGGAAGGAAGGGATGAGAACATTATGGTGGTAGGGGTTGGCAGAACAAGGGAAGGAAGAGGGGTCAGATGTCAAGCCGGACGTGAGGTGAGGTCATGACCCTAATGCACTTGACAGTTTCAGTCTGACGCATCCTGGCCACGGCCGCGTGCAGGGAGTGTAGTAATTGTGTGTACTCCAAGGACGCACTTTATGGGAAAATTATACTCACATGATGATTTTTTTTGTTTTTTTATGACTATTTCATCCGAAGGTGGGTATTTTTGGATCTCCCCTGTATCACTCTATTAGTTTGGAGATTTTAGGGAGCCTGTAACTTAAAAGTAATCAACCTTTGGCCGGAACTTAGCTTGAAGAGGGTATTGGTGGGCATTATTTAGTTAGAAGGAAGTCTGGGAATGCGTGTTTGTTAGCCAAGAAAACACGCTAAATATACAGTGCTCAAAAATGGCAAAAGCAAGCAAAATCCTCAATAGTAAATAAACACAAAAATATCATAATATACCACAGAATGTCAGACCAGATAGAGTTAATGGAGCTCCAGACCAAATGCTACTTCACTTCTCATGTTCCTCTATCATCAATTTCTTGCATGTAAAACTTGATGTAAATGCTGACGAAGGATGCTGAAGAATTGGCTTTCCTTGTCTTTTTAAATTTCATATGCGTATAAGGAAACGACAATTGACCACTCGCGAGTTTCAGGCTATAAGGAAGTTGGAACCATAAACACCGATGACGAACATAAATGCATTAATAATGTAGATGCTTGATCGATAACAAGTATGATTAATTTGTCTTTATGTATTAATAAATGTATCGCAACGGCATTTTAGTTGTTAATTCTGTCATGGCAATTTAATATCAGCTGAAGAGAAAACAAGGCATAGCGATGAATGTGGTGTGTATGATAACGGGTCAGCATTCCTCTACCTTGTGTTTCCTATTACCTGTTGGGTGTGGTTGATAAGATCACGACTGTCGGCGGGGAAGGCTGGCTGGCACGTGACGAACACAATTCAATTTTGACTACCGTAAACTGGGAATAATTTCGTGTTGTTCTGCAATCTTTTGATCGGCAGTTCTTTGGTACAGTTGCCCACACAAGTTCTGTTCCTCTCCGTGATCATCTGCATAGAAGTATAATGCGCATGATTGAATTACGAGTGTAGTTTCTGATACAGTGGTTAACTCGTCTAACTAGTCAACTGATAAATAAAAGAAATCACATTTACAATTAATTCATTCTAATTTTACATTCATACAAAAGATTACGATGAGGAACAGAACTTATGTGCTCAACTGTACCTGTAGTGAGTCGACTTTTCATTTCGGCACCGTTAATGAAAAAGTGTTCGTGGTAGTCACTATCTATAAATATAAAACAGTATAGTATATTGGGGTTATGGTTATAATAATGTCCAGGTTACTTATATACCGCCATTTCTCTCTAGCCCTCGCTCCAATATTCAATAGTGATAGTATAAAAGGAAAATAATAACATACCATATCACTGTTCTATTATCTATCATAACACTGCAATACCTCATTAGCATTATATTTATTGCTGCAGGGAATACGCACGATTGCAAAGCACATCCTTGCAGTTTAGCAATGCATATACAATACTCCAGTCTTAGACCATGAAGAAAATCAGTGTCTCTCTTCACTAAGATGAGTTTGAGAAATGAAAAGAAACCATTAAACTCCGTACACAATTCCCTAAGCCTTTGAAGGCCATGACGCGTTTTGACAGTTTATTCGAGATACAGTAGACGATGTTATGCAACTTTGGAAGTTTCTGTGGGGATTAAAAGGTAAAATAATATTTCAATTACCTTTTGACTTGCGTACACCCTTCCTAATCTAAATGTAATCATATACAGTAATTATACTGTCTAAATAGACTGTCTAAACGCGTCACAATACTCAAGGGGTTAAGTTTTAACAAAAGGAGTATACATCGGTGGCAATGGCAATAGAAATGGGACAAGACAACACATAAACCCTTCTGTAACAGCGACGCTTTTTTATTATATTCTTGCTACATGTAGACGATTTTATGAAGTTTAGTAAGTATATATGGTAGCTAAAATTGATTAGTTGAGACAGTCTGTAGCCTTTTAATTGGTAGACATCTTTCCCAAGCTGAATACAATCGTCTAATAGTTGCCAGAATATACTGGAATGGACGTCACCGGTACAAAAAGGGTTACGGGGAGATGGGCGTATATATTTGCTCATTAATTTTGTTTTTTTTATTATTGTATTAGTTCCTCCCTAGAACTCTATCAAACTTAAATAAAAAAACACCCGACCAAGACCCTCCTTCAAGATAAATTTGTACTATTTTCGATAGACAAATTACAGGCTCGCTATCGCTCACCCGGAAACAAATCGACACGAAAAGTCTTAATATTGACAAAGAAATGGGGCGAAAGGTCTTAAAATCGCCAAAATAATGGAACAAACGTCTACAAAATAAATACCAAAATAAAGGGGTTAAACATGAGGGAGAAGGTGGTTCAGAAATCCGTCCCAACTCCCCCTAAAGGGAGGGACGTGAGAGGATGACCAAGGTTAGCCACACTAAGGGGGGTGTAGGAAGTGTGATAACATCGACTAGAGAGATTACACTCCTTCTCTTGTCAGGCCAAGGAGGGGAATCTGGGAGAGGCTCACAATAAAATAAATTAATACAGTAAAAACAAAAACAAAAATTTGAAAAAGTGGGGATTGGGTCTGAGTATATAGAATATATCAAATACAGTATAGTAATAAAGTTAAATAATACATTAAAGTAAAATATTAAAATTATAGAGTAGAGTAATAAAGTAAAATAAATAAATAAAAGTAATAAACTAAAAGAGTATTGCAGTAAAGTAGAGTCATACCGTAAGGTTATACAGTACAGTAATAAAGTAAAGCAATATAGTAAAGTAATATATTATAGTAACGTACTAGTATAGTATTGTAATAAAGTACATTCATAAAATAAAGTAATAAAGACAGTAATAAAGTTAAGTAATACATTAAAGTAATATAGCATAGTAATAAAGTACATTCAGAAAGTAAAGTAACAAAGTACATTCATAAAGTGAAGTAATACATTAAATTAATATAGCATAGTAATAAAGTACAGTACTTAATTAGGTAAAGTTATCAATTAAAGTAATATAATAAAATAATAAATTGGTGTAATAAAATCAAGTAGTAAAGCAAAGTAATAAAGAAATAAACAAAGCATAAAACACAGTAAAACAAATAGCTATAAAGAAGTAAAGGAGAGAGGTATAGCGTTGTGAGGACTTGGGTGGAGCACATTTAGGATGTCAACATCCCTGATGGGTAGGGTGTTGGCAGAGACAAACTTGCTACGTGGCTCAAATATCTTGTAGGTTCTATCACCTTCAACTATATAATCATAAAAACACTCATAACATTAACACACACGCACAATATATATATACATATATATACTGTATATATAATGAAGTATTCATATGTTTTCTAACAACATTGCTTGACTTACTGATATATTGCGAAACCCATGAATATATTTTACAAGTGACGAAACAAGTGGTACGTTCGAGTGATGGAATGGTGTTTACTTCATTAGGCCTATATAGGTGTATGCAGTTATGTAGAGGATATAGTGATAAAGGCATTTCTAAGTTAATATTCAGGTAAGCGCCATGTATTAGCGTAATTTGTATTTTACATTTGTTAAGCCCATCTTATTTGATGTTATATATTATGCTAATTGAAATCCCTATGCATTGAATATGCAGATATAACGTATCTGGATATGATTATATGATCTTTTCATTGAAATTGTTAACTCTTTCTTGCCCGAGACGTCGGATCAGAAAGTGTTAAGCAAAGAAAAATACGCGAAGTCCGCTACACCGATTGTTTTATTAGATGAGTGCAAGTGTAACACCCATGGGAATCACTATTCCCCAGCAAGATACACCGGGACGTTATCTGGGGTGGGATTCATGGCCGTCATTACGAGGATTATCTATGGTGGTGATCCTAATCCTACATTAACACTGCTTTATCCTCTTGTGGGCTTTTACGATACTATGCTTAATCATAGTTTCAGGATTTTACTTATGTTTGTCCTTTTCGAGGAATGTATTATAGTTTATCCCCTAGGCTAAAAAAAAACGACATCCCAGACTTCCGTCAAACTAAAAATGCCCACCCAGACCCCTCTCAACCTAAATTTGTACATTTTTCGATAGTAAAATGCCCTGGTCAAAGGCCGATTTCTACTAAGTTACAGGCTTGCTTGCTATTGCTAGCCCAGAAAAAATCGACACCTGAATGGGATGAAGCATCTTATTATGTATTGTTATTAATTTAACTCCAACACCAAACATCTCCCAATGAAATTAATGAAAGCAAGCATGTGATCCACCGGAATTAGAACCTGGGTTATCACATACAGATTGTAAACTCTCTAACCATTACACCAGGAAGGCATATCGCCAAACTAATGGAGGGAAGCGTCTGTATTCCCCAGCACGAAACACCGGGACGTTATCTGGGTTGGGATTCATGGCTGTCATTAGGAGGATTATCCATGGTGGATTAACCACCCATAAGAGGTTATCGGGCCTTTCTTTATTTAGCCTAACAAGATCGTGCACGAGCTTTAAGTTACCTTCAAGTAATAGTTAATGTGTGTATGTGTGTGTGTGTGTGTGTGTGTGTGTGTGTGTGTGTGTGTGTGTGTGTGTGTGTGTGTGTGTGTGTTTGTGTGTGTCACTAGTATAAAATTAACACTCACATAACAACCACCATCGTGACGCTAAGAAAATGGACCACGCCATAAGGGGTGATAGTGTAATGTTTCCTAGTTGTAGTGCGAAAAAAAATACAAAAAAGCATATATATATAATATGTATATATTATATACAGTACAAATATAACTGCTAGGGCTCAGATTCGAACCATATAGACAGGAGGTCAAGCCACCTGTACCACCTAGACCTCCATCAAACTTAAACACACATCCATTAGATCCCCTTCGAGATTAATTTGTTCATTTTTCGGTAGAAAAATTTCCCGGCCAAAAGCCGGTTCTTCCAAAATTACAGGCTCAGTGTCGTTTGCCAGGAATAAAATCGACACTTAAATAGCACGAAAGGTCTAAATATTGGCAAAGAAATGAAGCGAAAGGTCTTAAAATTGACAAACTAATGGGGCATATCTCATAAAATTTGAAAACTAATGGAGCTAAACATGAGGGAGAAGGTAATCTAGAAAAACGACCAACTCCCCTTAAAATGACACTGGTGGTGGTGATGAAGATGGCGGGTGGAATGGTAGAGTCGGCCAAATAAGTGAAGTCGCGGCACCAAGCATATTTCGATCAATAATTGGTTTCAGCAATATCAAAGCATTAATTCATCGTATCGAGTGAGATAAACTAACGTGTTCCTTTCTTTACACGCCCTATTCAAGACAATATATCGCACACAGCGAGCAAAACGTAATGGCAGCTGAGACACAACTTATTTGGCTAACTGTATATAACTGTATATAACTTACTGTAAACCCCGAGGGCACAAATCGTGGCCTTTAGTTTTCGAAGCTAACTCAAACTGAATCGACTCTTCTCATTAAGGGGAGATGGGCCGTTTTTCTGGCCCCCCTTCTTCCTTATGTTTAGACCCATTAGTTTGCAGATCATAAGACGTTCGCGAACGCCCATTAATTTGGCGATTTTAAGACCTTTCGCCCCATTTTTTGTCAATATTAAGATTTTTTGTGTCATTTACGTGTCGATTTTTTCCTGGCAAGCGAAAGCGAGCCTGTATTTTATGAGAAACCGGCCTTCGAACGGGAGAGTCTTGGGCGGGTGTTTTTTAAGCTTGAAAGATGTCTAGGGAGGAAACTAATAATATAATAAATATACACATAAATGAGCATATAAATACGGCCATCGCCTCCTAAGTCTTCACCTAATATTTACATTTCGGAGGATCGTTTTGCTACTGAGGCATGATTTATGTCATAGAGCGTACGTCTGCTATTAAACTCTTTCAGTGAAGGTACCCGTCTTGGTGGTGTAATGGTTAAGGTGTCTAGAAATATGTGTGTGATAACCCGGGTTCGAATCCTGGTGGATCACATATTTGCTTTCATTAATTTCATTGGAGGTGTTGGTGTTGTGGTGAAATTAATAAAAACATAGATTAAAATAAAGCCTAAGCATACACTTTCTTTATCTCCTTCAGCACAATGACGCATTTTCGTCTTATTCTGTTTATTAATAGACGAGTTTTATTTAGTTTATAATTGTTTCGAGGATTCAAATACATAATGTACAATCGCGCTAATAAGTGATGTCTCGGCACCAAGTATATTTTGTTCATTAATTGGTATCAGCAATATCTAAGCTTCATTTCTTCATACCGAGTGAAATATGCAAACATGTTCCTACACTTATCCACCCTATTCAACATCTGACAGACATTAATACAGCACAGAGCAAGCCAAACGTAATGAAAGCTGGGACATGACTTATTAGCGCGACCGTACATGTGTCGGAGACGATCGTCTCCGACACATGGATATAGTTGCAGGCAGAGGTGCCAACCCTACCGAGCTGTACACACCAAATGATCAGCATAGGGGTGCAGATACTTCTTGGAGCGAGTGTACATCTCAAAAATACTTTCCAAAATATATTGGTCCTTCTTAATTGCATATCATTTTCTAATGTAAGCCAGAACAAAAGATAAAACAGCGTCATCGTGCTGAATGGGTTAAGAGTGAATACAGCTTAAGGGGAGATGGGTCGTTTTTGTAGTCCCCCTTGTCCCTCATGTTTAGCCCCATTAGTTATTTTTAGATTTTAAGACGTTCGGCCCATTAGTTTGGCGATTTTAAGACCTTTCGCCCCATATCTGTGTCAATATTTAGACTGTTCGTGTTATTTAGGTGTCGACATTTTTTCCTGGCGAACGATAGATAGCCTGTAATTTTTGAAGGAACCGGCCTTCGGCCAGGACATTTTTCTACCGAAAAATGTACAAATTAATCTAAAAGGGGGATCTAATGCATGTTTTTTTGGTTTGATGGAGGTCTAGGGAGGAACCTAAAAACAATAATAAATATATGAAATAATTGACCAAAACATATACCCTTCCCCCTTGATATTGTGTATTCAAATAGAAGTAGAATTTTCATCTGATAGAGAGAACTCATCTATCAAGCAAGCTGGGTGAATTTTGCCATTCAAGTCACCGTTTTCCCTCTCTCGTCTGTCGCTTCTATCTAACAATTGATTGCCTTCATACATTCCTTTACGACAGTCTCACCATTCACCACTGTCATTGTAAATCATGGATAATAAACTCAGCGCCGGGAACTCGTTGGCTCTGGAGGATAAACTTAATAATCAGAAGGTTGCTCACTAAGTAATGGTGTTTCAATGAGAAAGAACGACTTGCGATGCTTCGAAGAGCAAGGAGTTGATTAAGAAAACAATGGCCCGATACCGCTAATAGGGAAAGATGGATGGGGGTGGCAAATACAAGAGGAGCATCACCCAATCAGCCAAGTTACAGAAGACATCCAGATTCCTTAACACAATAATTAGGAGTAAATTGGCAGAGAGCGTTAGAGACGTAGACATTTGAAATTCATTTAAAGACATCATAAATTCTACCAATAAGAGTTGACAAACATTTTGCTAGGACAACGAACAAATGTGTGAACATTATTTTGGAGTTCATGTTCAGAATATATTTTAAGGCAATTAGTAGTGTCACACAAACACGTTAAGCAAACCAGTTCTACTAGATTCCGAGTATTCATTGCTTATTCCATCACATTGGCAAGTAGAGTAAATTTAGTTTTGTCTTAGTAACTTGAATTATATCGCTAACTTGGCTGGAAAAGATCGCAAACAAATGAAGTGTCGCGGTAAATAATGTTGATAATTATATTTTCGAAGTCGTTTCAAATTAAATTGAATCTTCTTACAACTATATGTATTTCGGAGGATCCTTTATTCTTTACGAAGCTTCAAAATGTATCAGAATTAATGACCACGACTGTACAAACAACAACAACATTACCTACCGAGCCCTCCATAGAAGAGTCTGTTGCGAGTGTGGTGGTCGGCAATTGAGTCCCGGCTAATGACCCCCTTATTTAGAAATTATCTCATCATCTCCGGACCATTTTGATAATTAGTGAAAGTTGTCATGGGAAACAGGGAGGTTGAGAAGACGAAATTGCTTCAGGATTACCATTGTTTGGTGCAGTTGATTATAGCTATTATTGCTGAATAAATATTGCTTTTGTAACATAATTATGATGAAAGGAACCACACGGTTTTTAGCAAATCAGTATGGTTTACGCGGGAATATACATTATATGTATCTCCCGTAATTATTTTAAATTTAGTATGCATTTTCAGAATATATTTTGTGTTAACGATTGAATGAGACAATCAGATGGATGGGACTCGTCAACCTTGGTCGGCAACTCATCTAAGAGATGGAACCATATAATACAAATCCATGGGGATTGGAATCGACAGGCTTGATCAGCAACCCATCTAGGGGAGTAAGCCTTATACAAATCCTTACTGCTCACCTAAGGATGAAGCAGGTTGGAGATGGACTAATGTAACCCCCACCCCCTCCCCCTCCCCATCCCCCAGTGCTCGTGAGTGAGACGAGTGAGACCATGAGTCAGAAGTGAGGCCCAGGATGAATGATGGGCTGTTGACGATCCCCGGGCGGCATGGGCGTCACAATACTGGTGATCATTAATCGTAGTCCTTACCATAGACCCTGTAGCTGCTTCATGCCACGGCCACATTATCATACTTTCTCACCGGCAGTCAGGCCAAGGTACACGATTGTTTATATTGGTATATTTTGTCTAGCAACAATATTATTATTATTATTAATTATTATTATTATTATTATTATTATTATTAATTATTATTATTATTAATTATTATTATTATTATTATTATTATTATATATATATATATATATATATATCCTACCTTTCATGCATGAATTTTTTTTCCGTGGGAAATAGGAAGGCTGTATACTGATAATGGGGTAATGCGCAAAAAACTCGGATAAAATTGTGTCGTAAGGTGCGATTAATATATGAACAAATAGCAAAATCAGTCAAAAGACGATGACTTGTAGTGGCTTCAAGGCTCCGACACTTGTACCCGAAAAACTTGCTCGTGTGGTGCAGAAATATACTTGATAACGGGCAACGCCAAACCGTAGACTTTTTGTAACTCAGGCCTCGTTCATTAGAAAATGGGAAAACTAATAATATACTCTCTCTCTCTCTCTCTATATATATATATATATATATATATATATATATATATATATATATATATATATATATATACAGTATATATATATATATATATATATATATATATACCGGTATATATAATTATATATATATATATATATATATAATTATATATATATATATATATATAAATATATATATATATATATATGGAAGAACATCAATATTACTACGAGCAGTGTTCACTCCGAGCCATAAATCCTTGCTCAATATGAACCCTCGAACAGCATAAATATACCTCCGAATCGTAAATGATAAGTTAAGTATTTATGATTCGATTCAGTTTGGTTAGCTTCGAAAACTTTAAAGGCCATGATCTATGTCCTAGAGAGAGTGTCCTGAAAAGAAAAGAAAAAAACAGTCAACGACAGGTTATACAGTTGGTATGGATCAGCCTAGTATAAGGCCGAATATGGTGAACATGTGTGAGAGAAGGGACTGGAGTTCTCGAAAAGGGGCTCCAGTTCTGACACAATTCTTGACTTACAGTGTGCTGGCTTAATAATCCAAAAGGGTTGATAGCCTCTGAAATCCCATTTTAACTAACTAACTAATATGTGAGAGAGACCTTTGACCAGCAATGGGCTAAATTGAGCTGATGGTGATGAAAAAGAGGCAGTTGACAAAGGTATGGTCACATGCGTAGTGGGGCAGGGTGTTTATATAAGCTCGTCAGTTGCAGTTTTTGCTTAATCATGTGCAACCCTACATAGCCTCGCTCCTGCATACCAGCTTAGTTCACAAACCTGCACCAGCTGTTTGTTTTTCTCATATTCCTAATTTACTAACATACCTGCCTGGCTCACACATCTATTTCACTCACACATCTGCCTTGCTCAAATACCTGCCTCTCTCATATTCTGGCCACGTTTATATTTACCCGAATCGTTTACATACCTGACTATTTCACACATCCGCTTGCTTACATACCTGTTAGTCACACGAACATACCTTTCACCTTGCATCCTTGTTTCAGCCACATACTAACCTGTGCCACAACGCTAAAATACACCTGAGTCAATTGCATACTGTACCTGGCTTGTTCATATGCCTGTCTCGCTTACTTGTTTGCGTAAACAAATACATAATAATAATAAATAAACAAATAACAAATATATAATACAAAAATGGTCCTATCCCTCTTCGATTCTTAACTAAGCCATTTTTTATTTGCAGAAGAACGACCATTTCGTACATTACTATATGCCCATCAATTTTTCAGTAATATAAACATATTTTCCTTCTTGCCACATGCCTGCTAAGCTACCTCATCCTCCTCGCTCACATACCTACCCTACTTGTATATGCAACACCTGGTTAACTCGTGTTCACCCGGCAATAATTACAACTGTCCCAGTGTTAATTATATGTGTGACCTTATTGGGTATTAAAGTAGAGTAATGGCAAAACATATATGCAGACTTAACCTACAAGTGTTCTTTATGTATTTTGCATTTCTAATTATTGTATTTGTAAATGGCTTAAACACCATAAATATAAGAAACCCTGGACCAGCTGGAAATCTTACCGACTGTACCTTACTCACATACCTGTACATGACTTGATATGATGACTGCTTCACTCATGACCGTAATATTCACAGGTACACCTTCTCGCGCAAGGCATGTTCACAGCCGAACTCATCCCGTTCATGAGACTGCCTAGCTTACTTGCTTGTTTCGCTGACATATCTATCTCGTTAATATAAGAATGTTTCCTTGAAATGCATTTTAGTATTTAATTGTTTCACATAGGAATGCAAAATATGTATACATACATTTCCGATCCCTATTAGAGAAACTCTAGTATCATCTTGCCCCAGGTAGTTATAGCGGAACATGGACGAAGCAAATATGAAATACTCCCACACACATACACACTCACACTCACTGTCATTCCCACTTTCTCTCTCTAGAACAAAAAAATACTCTATGATATTATTTTACACACACACACACCCTCACACCCTCATCCACACACACACACACACCCTCACCCCCACACACACACACCTACCTATTCTTGGACCTGGCATTAATTACCCCCTGGCACACACAGTTGATGCCTGAAGCCCACCACATCCGAACCGGCATACCCCTCACAATGTTATCTCGCACTCATTAGTTATCTGGTGCCCGGGCTCGGCTATCATCAGGTCTGCTGGTCTGGGTGTATTTCGTGGAATATGGTTGGGAGTTTGTTTCAGGTAGGGTTGAATTTCTTTAGGGAGAAAGTTTTGCTTTAACCCTTTGTGGAGCGGATTTTTTTTTTTGGAGATAGTGCAAATTCGCGTGCTAATAGGTCAAAATGTGGTTGATCCCTCGCATGACCAAATATAAATGGTTAACAATAAATTAATTACAGAACTTTGCTCATCTACTTGTACATCACATTTTGTTTTCATGAATTAGTTATGAAAAAAAAAAAAATCTACTTTATCTTTGAGACTGCATTCACTCTGTAATTTATTTGTTGAATATATTAAATGTGCGCTTTGAGCTGAAATCAACTATTTATACTTTTAACCCCTTCAGCACGATGACGTCTCTTTACCTTTGATTCTGGCTAAGAGTTGACGATTTTATACAGTTTAAGTTGGTTATTCAGAGGGTTTATTGAGAGTCTATTTACCCCTTTGCATTCTAGAGTTACATTATCAGCTGAAGAAAATCGTCTAATGGTAACCAGCACACGGTGGAAATTACGTCATAGTGCTGAATGGGTTAATAGGAAAACGTTTAAGCAATGTTTCCACTCTCGGACCGGAATATTTGGGGCTCGACATGATTTTTGCGCACGTTTCTTGGCTCGTGCGCTGGAAACCGACTTTGTAAATAACACAAAGGCTATATATTCGCGTTAAGCAATATCTTAATCTACTTTCGCTGTAATATTTTTGGAAGGGGTATTTCTTATGCAACAATGTAAGTTATCGAAAGGCAATTAATAGTATTCTCCGAGGTAACTATTTTATTATGGGTGTGAGTTTATACTACTACACAATAAATAATGTTTTTAATAATAATCATATTCATGATGATGAAGATGGTAATGATGATGGTGATGATGATGATGATAATAATAATTGTAATTTTTATAATAATATTAATAAAACAATAACATTAAATAAATTGTATGATACTATGATGTGTAATAGTAGCAATACAACCAGTACTAATACAACCAGTACTAATACAACCAGTACTAATACAACCAGTACTAATACAACCAGTACTAATACAACCAGTACTAATACAACCAGTACTAATACAACCAGTACTAATACAACCAGTACTAATAGATATAGTCCAATATTTGTGTTGCTAGGTTGTACAGTGCACTAACTAAATGGACTAAATTATGGAAGGTCATTAATTTTATTATGATTTTATTAATATTATTTTTGTATTTAATTGTCCAAAGGATAATGGAACTGGTCCTATTTACCCTATTTGACACATTCCTATTTTACTGTTAGGCGAACAGAGAGAGCTAGGAGACTGCCCAAGCATCTACACCAGCTGGGAATCGAACCCGGTCCTCTGGATTATAAATGAACTCATATCAATGATAACGACAGCCCCCCCTCCTCCCCTCCCCAGCTAATTTAAATCACCCTATCAATATTGTCCACAATACTGAAACCAGTTCTAACCCACAAGTTGTTAGTACATAAGCTGAATAAATATAATATCAGCAGCTATATATGGTACTATAAGTTATTCGTTCATTTCAAGTTTGATTTCAAAATCGTTTTACTTTAATTATTTATCTAATTCAAGAAAGCAAAATGTATATATCATTTAAAGACCTCAATGCTTCAATTTATTTTATAGACTATGCAAAAACAAGGAAAGAAGATAAATCGGCGGATAACAAAAATACAGATTATCTTCTAATAAAGTTCTTTGATCAGGAAAAAGTGTATCTCTATAAATTTATACTACTGTGGGTACAAACCTGTCGCTCACATAAAGGTGTATCTCTATAATGTTATACAACTGTGGGTACAAACCTGTCGTTCACATAAAGGTGTATCTCTATAATGTTATACTACTGTGGGTACAAACCTGTCGTTCACATAAAGGTGTATCTCTATAATGTTATACTACTGTGGGTACAAACCTGTCGTTCACATAAAGGTGTATCTCTATAATGTTATACAACTGTGGGTACAAACCTGTCGTTCACATAAAGGTGTATCTCTATAATGTTATACAACTGTGGGTACAAACCTGTCGTTCACATAAAGGTGTATCTCTATAATGTTATACAACTGTGGGTACAAACCTGTCGTTCACATAAAGGTGTATCTCTATAATGTTATACTACTGTGGGTACAAACCTGTCGTTCACATAAAGGTGTATCTCTATAATGTTATACTACTGTGGGTACAAACCTGTCGTTCACATAAAGGTGTATCTCTATAATGTTATACTACTGTGGGTACAAACCTGTCGTTCACATAAAGGTGTATCTCTATAATGTTATACTACTGTGGGTACAAACCTGTCGTTCACATAAAGGTGTATCTCTATAATGTTATACTACTGTGGGTACAAACCTGTCGTTCACATAAAGGTGTATCTCTATAATGTTATACTACTGTGGTACAAACCTGTCGTTCACATAAAGGTGTATCTCTATAATGTTATACTACTGTGGGTACAAACCTGTCGTTCACATAAAGGAAATTCCAACTTTTAGTCGTTCAATTTTTCATATATCAATTTGACATTCAAAGTTCGTGAAATAATATATATCATGAATGTATACTGTACGTCTATCCCCTGTTATTATAAGTTATGGCCACTTAATAGCCATAAGACATTTATAACGTTCGCTCATATTACATTCAATAACGTATCATTTACCCACATTCCTATAAAAAAGATAAATATATATAATAAATAAATAAAGAAGATAGCAGCCTTTAAAACTTTATTCCCGGTTACGACATGTATTAAGAATCTTTGGCGCGAGAGTTACGATATCGGCAATCAAGATACGATGGTCTTAAAGAGATACGGCGTGGTAAATGCAAAGTATTAGTGCTAAATCTGTTGACAGGGGTATTTTTCCTTACCCAACTAAACATTGGGGTTCATCCTTATCTTCTTTTCTCCCTCTCTGCCCAGCTCGCCCCTCAATACCCTCCCGCTGCCTCGCTCTTTATTTTTTCCACCAAATACTTCGAGACAGGTACCGTCGGGGGCAAAACTCACGAGAAACTAATACCTCATAAAGTTCTCTCCAAGCTTACGGTGAATTTACTTCTAAGAACACACATTGAAGCCTACATATTAACATCACTGGTTGCGGGTTTTTAAGGCGTTTTATCCTGGTCAGACTAAGAGGAAAGCATTAGATCGTACATGTGAAAGTTCTCCTCGCCTCTTGACCCCAACTGGACACACGCGCCCCTTGCCCTCTGCCCCCTCCCCCTCCCTCTCTCTTCTTTTCAACAGTATCGGTGTTATGCTAATGCCTGTGGTACGTTTCCCCACAGACACACTCTAGTTCGCCCTCCTCCATTTACGGCTCGTGGCAAAAGGCGCGCCGGTTACAGACGATTTCATCCTGTAAAAGGGGTCTTCAGAATTCGACACGGTTTAAATTCATAGCGTAATCCGTACTAAATATGCTGAAGTAGATAATCATTCATTGCATAATCCGTTGTAAATACACTGAAGCAGATACAGATTATTTCTTAGCATAATCCGTAATAAATTCGCTGACATAGATAGAACTAATATCATAGTATAATCTGTAGTAAAGACACTGAAACATATAACAATTAATAGCATTGACATTAATAAATACGCTGAAATAGATGGAACTTAATCTTTGAATATAATACCGAAAGATCAGGGAGAAACTAAATTACCTAAATTAAAACTCTCAACTTATCAAAGGTTGAGTAATATATTATTTTTTCCTGAAACCGTTAAGAAGAAACATATATATATATATATATATATATATATATATATATATATATATATATATATATATATATCGCCAAGAACGGAAATCAAACCCCACGATATTAGGATTAAAAGCCAGGCATCTTACCACCATTCTATAACCCCATGAAACCTTAACCCTTTGAGTACCAGCGACTTGTTATATATTATTGTATAGCTATATTTAGACGATATTATGCAACTTAGGAAGGATCTGAGACAGGTAAAAGGGTTGGATGAGATAGTTTGAATCCTTACTATTGCTAAAGGTCCTTCATAAGCTGAATAAGATTGTCTAATAGTTGCCAGAATATGATGAATAGGACGTCCCTGGTACTGAATGGGATAAAAAAAACATCGGTCAACTCTGATTTTGGATAAACCTCACATTAGAATATTATTCCAACCCATCACACATTGTAGACCTGTGTTCCATAGTACGTACACAGATATGTTACACTCAGGCCTAGGCAGTCCAAGCATGAAGGACTATTTTAATCTTTCCATACCTATACTTAGGGTTATTGATATGTTTGGAAGCTCACACCATGACCTCATCGATCCTTTGAATCCACATCAAATAATCTCCAAGACGTCACAATAGATACGTCTGGTTAGCATGTAGTTTCTGATGTTATCCTGGAAGAAAGTATTTGAAATTTCGCCACTGCCTTTATCAGGCAAACTATCTGGAATATCATTATCATCGTTTGATTTCACTTGCTAAGATTGGAAATTTCGGATGAGCAAAATAGAAAATAATATTCAATCATAATATAAGAACAGTAATAATTGACTTATGATACGCTGATATATGGTATTATTCATTTAATTAATTATGTATCGTAAACAAAACAAAATATTGATAATATGTGTTTATATTTTCGTTTTGGATGTTTCGGAGGAGCAAAATAAGAAAAGAAAAATAGTATTCAATCAGCTTACATGACCAACTAAAACAATATGCGATATATTGTTAGAGTGTGTGAGTGTGTGTGTTTTGTTTTCCTTTCGTTCTATATATATCTGTATTCGTATAACCTCAGGGGTCAGTGGTCAGTCTGCCGTGAAGCTGACTTGCTGACCGAGGTCAGGCGAATAAGCCACCAAACCCATATTGGTTAACGGGAGATTTCCACTTGACGGATTTATTTTTTACCCGTTTCTCCCTCAATTTTAGCCCCATTGCTTTTGAGATTTGAAGATGTTCGCCCCATAAAGTTGAAAAGACGGCGCTGGTACAGAAGGGGTTAAACATCAAATTACTGGGATTCACTCGTTAACGCTAACCTTCCTGTCTTATATACTGTCTTGATAGCGTAATGGTTAGTGAGCGGAATTTCGGTGTGAGTAACCTAGGTTTGACTCCTAGAAGTACTGCATGTATTCATTAGTTTAATTTCTTTTGCCAGACGTCGTATTTCCCGAGAAGGGAAGGCGTTTGTCACGAATTGCTAGGTCAAGTTGATGTCATTAATTAGGTTTATTTGTAGTTAATTGGTGGGTTGGTATGTATGTATGTATGTACAGTATATTCTCAGGCACATACCCCATTGCTGGGGGTGGCCGACACAAGACAGAGCCCGAACAGAACATAATTTAAAATTCCTATTCTCAGGGTCCGGGACCACCTTCGCGTTCCCTCGCCCCTTCCTCTGTCTTGTTGAGTAGGAGAATTTTACAAGGGGAGGAGGATTCTTAGCCCCCTGCCCCTGGGTTGGTGATAAGATGAAATTATATCAATAAGAGGTGATCGACTATATCTGATCTCGACTGTGCACGGGGTCAAGCAAAGCAAACTGACCTCAGCACTCAGGCATATCTCCCGACCCCATCGTTGCCTAACTCTAATGTCGGTTTTACACGAACGATATTTGAGGGGGATTTGTGGTGGTGATGGTCGTGGTTGGACTAAAGAACAGAAAGGAGGGTAGTTTGGAATAGAGGAGGGGTAAGATAAGGAATATGAGGTAAATTAACTCCATCTATACCGGCGACGACATTTTATATTGAATTTCAGTTACATTTAGAAGATTCTATGAAGCTTAGGAAAGAAGTATGGAAGCTAAACGGTTAAATTGAGATAGTCTGTAGCTTTTTAATTTGTTAAAAGTCTTTCTTTAACCTGAATAAAATCGTCTAATCGTTGCCAGAACATAGTTAAAAGGATGCCACCGGTACCTAATGGGTTAGGAGATCATAAGAACTTAGGCTCAAGCAAGTCGTATTCATTGTTTAATAATCTATTCCGGAAAATGCTCTGATACAGACACGTGGTGTGTGTGTGTGTGTTTCTTAACGAAATGTTTTCGAAAAGCGAGAGCGTGTAATCGCAGAAAAATGGACGAAGCCAATAAGCCGATTACAAAACAACAATACTAAGAGCCTAATGCACAAAGTACTTTTTCTTGTAATTTCAGTATCATAAAATATATATGTCACGGAGAATTAGTTCTGAAAAAACTATAATTACATGCAGTGTGGTAAAGTCGTAAAGGTAAGTTCTCAATAACCATAATATAAAACACACATACACACACTTTCTATAACATTTGCTTAATTACTTGGCGTTTGTATCACACTTTGCTGTTATAACAATTGATATAGGGAACACCTTACTTCTACATTCATTATATTGCTATGCTTTAACCTTTTATAGTGGATATATATATAGCATGCTTTCTACAGCTTGTAAGGTGGCGCTAGTAAGTCATGTCTCGGCTGTCATTACGTTTGGCTCGCTCTGTGCTGTTTTAATGTCTGTTAAATAGGGTGGGTAAGTGTAGGAACAGGTGTATATATCTCACTCAAATAGAAACCATCATGTATAAATATTGCCGATACGAATTATTGATCAAAACATAATTGGTGCCGAGACATCATTTATTAGACCGATTCTACCCAGGTTATTGACTTGGCAACTGTTTTTGAGGCATTTAAGGGTCCGTTTTAGACGTTTTCTCCGTGTTTGTGTTGGTTTTCTTTTCTCCCTGGACCTCCATGGCCTTAAAAAGTACCCCCAAACTAATGAACGTCTTGTAATCTCGAAATTAATGAGGCTAAGCATTAGAGAAAGGGTGCCAGAGAAAAGCACCCCCTTAATGGCTATAAGAAGCTTAGTACTATAGTCTGTTCATTCTAGGTTGGGCAGAAATCGTAACCTATAATCTCTGTAACTAAAAAAGGACCAGAGTAATCGAGTAAATTTTTCTATCAAATAGGAAGACTTGGCCAGGGAATAGGTGTGGAAATTGACAGCTCATTTGTGTTAGCCCTTTTTTAATTACAGAGGTTAGAGGTTACGATTTCTGCTCAACCTAAAATGAACGGACTATAGTGAGTGAGGCACAAATCATTGGATGAAGATGAAGATGCTGCTATTGATGGTGACGAGGATCATCTTTTAAGGGGGGTCACCGGCTTGTTTTATCCTTATCTCCTTTTCTCTCTTTCCCTGCCTTGTATCCATTCGGCTCCATTCAGCCAACTGTTTTAAGACGTTTATGCTCATCCAGGTGTCAATTTCTTCCTGGCGAGCGATAGCGAGCCAGCATTGTATGGAGAAATCCGGCTTCGCCGGAGAAATTTTTCTATCGAAAAATTTACAATTTAGCTTGCTGTCAAAACAAAAATATATATATGCTGGCTCGCTACCGCTCGCCAGGAAAATATTGACACCTGGATGGGGGTAAACATCTTAAAACAGAAGGCTTAATGGGGCCGAATGGATACATGCCAAATAAAGAGAGAGAAAACGAGATAAGAAAAGCAGGTGACCCCCCTTAGTGGCTGTGTTGAGCCATTCATTCCCTTCACCTCTTCCTTTTTTCACAATCTTTGTTTTGTTGTTCTTCATTAGCATTAGGGTTAATATTAGTTTTTGATTACCCGGCGGTATTGATTGGTGATTATTATGGTGGTGATTGGTGATGAGGGAGTTGTTATTGTGATGAGTAGAAAGGAAATCAAGCAACAACAGATCCAGCGACCCCCCAACCTAAAGGATGCTTGCCCTCCAAAACACTGAAGTGTCCAAACAGTAGTTTAGAGTGAGTATGGGACAAATGGAAAGAAAAGACTGCCCTGGGACAAATGTCCGCGGCCGGATTAGATGTTAGTAGGGGACAGTTGTTAGTAATATAATAGAGGTAGTGGTGAGGGGATTGTTAAGGTTGTGGTAGTTATGGTAGTGGTGAGAGGATTGTTATTGTAGTGATGATGGTAGTGGTGAGGTGATTGTTATAGTAGTGGTGAGAGGGATTGTTATGGTGATGATGATGGTAGTGGTGAGGTGATTGTTATAGTAGTGGTGAGGGGATTGTTATGGTGATGATGATGGTAGTGGTGAGGTGATTGTTATAGTAGAGGTGAGGGGATTGTTATGGTGATGATGATGGTAGTGGTGAGGTGATTGTTATAGTAGTGGTGAGGGGATTGTTATAGTAGTGGTGAGGGGATTGTTATTGTTGTGATGATGGTAGTGGTGAGGTGATTGTTATAGTAGTGGTGAGGGGATTGTTATGGTGATGATGATGGTAGTGGTGAGGGGATTGTTGAGGTTGTGGTAGTTATGGTAGTGGTGAGGTGATTGTTATAGTAGTGATGATGGTAGTGGTGAGGTGATTGTTATAGTAGTGGTGAGGGGATTGTTATGGTGATGATGGTAGTGGTGAGGGGATTGTTAAGGTTGTGGTAGTTTTGGTAGTGGTGAGAGGATTGTTATCGTAGTGATGATGGTAGTGGTGAGGTGATTGTTATAGTAGTGGTGAGGGGATTGTTATGGTGATGATGATGGTAGTGGTGAGGGGATTGCTGAGGTTGTGGTAGTTATGGTAGTGGTGAGGGGATTGTTATAGTAGTGATGATGGTAGTGGTGAGGTGAGTGTTATAGTAGTGGTGAGGGGATTGTTATGGTGATGATGGTAGTGGTGAGGGGATTGTTAAGGTTGTGGTAGTTATGGTAGTGGTGAGAGGATTGTTATTGTAGTGATGATGGTAGTGGTGAGGTGATTGTTATAGTAGTGGTGAGGGGATTGTTATGGTGATGATGATGGTAGTGGTGAGGTGATTGTTATAGTAGTGGTGAGGGGATTGTTATGGTGATGATGGTAGTGGTGAGGGGATTGTTAAGGTTGTGGTAGTTTTGGTAGTGGTGAGAGGATTGTTATCGTAGTGATGATGGTAGTGGTGAGGTGATTGTTATAGTAGTGGTGAGGGGATTGTTATGGTGATGATGATGGTAGTGGTGAGGGGATTGCTGAGGTTGAGGTAGTTATGGTAGTGGTGAGGGGATTGTTATAGTAGTGATGATGGTAGTGGTGAGGTGATTGTTATAGTAGTGGTGAGGGGATTGTTATGGTGATGATGGTAGTGGTGAGGGGATTGTTAAGGTTGTGGTAGTTTTGGTAGTGGTGAGAGGATTGTTATCGTAGTGATGATGGTAGTGGTGAGGTGATTGTTATAGTAGTGGTGAGGGGATTGTTATGGTGATGATGATGGTAGTGGTGAGGGGATTGCTGAGGTTGTGGTAGTTATGGTAGTGGTGAGGGGATTGTTATAGTAGTGATGATGGTAGTGGTGAGGTGATTGTTATAGTAGTGGTGAGGGAATTATTATGGTGATGATGGTAGTGGTGAGGGGATTGTTAAGGTTGTGGTAGTTTTGGTAGTGGTGAGAGGATTGTTATCGTAGTGATGGTAGTGGTGAGGTGATTGTTATAGTAGTGGTGAGGGGATTGTTATGGTGATGATGATGGTAGTGGTGAGGGGATTGCTGAGGTTGTGGTAGTTATGGTAGTGGTGAGGGGATTGTTATAGTAGTGATGATGGTAGTGGTGAGGTGATTGTTATAGTAGTGGTGAGGGAATTGTTATGGTGATGATGGTAGTGGTGAGGGGATTGTTAAGGTTGTGGTAGTTTTGGTAGTGGTGAGAGGATTGTTATCGTAGTGATGATGGTAGTGGTGAGGTGATTGTTATAGTAGTGGTGAGGGGATTGTTATGGTGATGATGATGGTAGTGGTGAGGGGATTGCTGAGGTTGTGGTAGTTATGGTAGTGGTGAGGGGATTGTTATAGTAGTGATGATGGTAGTGGTGAGGTGATTGTTATAGTAGTGGTGAGGGAATTGTTATGGTCATGATGGTAGTGGTGAGGGGATTGTTAAGGTTGTAGTAGTTTTGGTAGTGGTGAGAGGATTGTTATCGTAGTGATGATGGTAGTGGTGAGGTGATTGTTATAGTAGTGGTGAGGGGATTGTTATGGTGATGATGATGGTAGTGGTGAGGGGATTGTTGAGGTTGTGGTAGTTATGGTAGTGGTGAGGTGATTGTTATGGTAGTGGTGAGGGATTGTTATGGTGCTGATGGTAGTGGTGAGGGGATTGTTGAGGTGGTAGTTATAGTAGTGGTGAGGGGATTGTTATCGTAGTGATGATGGTAGTGGTGAGGTGATTGTTATAGTAGTGGTGAGGGGATTGTTATGGTGATGATGATGGTAGCGGTGAGGGGATTGTTATGGTGGTGACGATGATGGTAGTGGTGAGGGGATTGTTATAGTGGTGATGGTAATGGCAGTGATGATGGTGTTTGTCATAGTAGTAGGCCCTAGTGATGATAGATACAGATATTGATATGGTGGTAGTGGTGGTGATGACGATGATTGTAGGGATTGTTATTATGATGGTGATGATGGTATTGGTGAGGGGAATGTTATGGTGGTGATGATGATAGTGGTGAGGGGATTGTTATGCAGAGCGCTATAAGGACCTTTGATCCGTAAGGAGGAACGGGTTTGGGAGGAGGGATACGGGAAAAACTTGAGTATAAACGCTAAGGGAGAAATGTGTACACAATATGAAGAGATAGAGAAAGAGAAAGATTGAGAGAGAAAGAGAGAGAGATATGCATAGGTACACTAACAACACAGACCTTACCATCCAAGTGAGGTTGTCAGAACTTAATTGTATTACAGCTTAGCGAAAGAAAAGGAGAGAGTGAGAGAGAGTGCGTGTGTGAGAGAGAGAGACGTTGGATGGCTAAACAAGTAATTGTTAATGAAAAAATTAATTATATCTACACATTAGTTCTTGACAGAACAATATACCTCACATAATGGAATACAATCTTATATGCAAACTTAGGCCTAAGTTTGAAAGTAAATAAACAATGGAGAAATGTGATTTATTTTACTGTGAAATAAATAATATGAATCTAATTTTCAAATAATAAAATACAATCATTGTCAACTTAATTATTTAGCCATTATATACATATGTTGCTCAAGCAATTATATTCACGTATTTGTGTTGTTTTTATAATGTCACTTTTGTGGTTAATGTCCGTAATATATACCATAGCCATTAACTTTAATGATTTTGTAACATCTTCTTTTCATTTGCCTGGCTTTTATTTAGCCACAACATTCCCCTAAGTGTTGAGACTTGTACTGAAAGATAAATTAAGAATAAGAAGACAAAAAACTCATAGAAGTGACGATTGATTCAATCGTCTGTATAGTTTTATAGTCAATGGTATGTTGGTAAAAACCGAGCAACTAATTTATGTTACACCTAGAGTTCTTAGGGCATGGACACTCATTTACCTTTCCAAGTAAATACTGCAAGTTGTATTCTTCAATGTTAATGGGAAACTGAACTAGTTACTAACAATTCCAACATCGAGTGATGATCGTAATAAGCTAGTGTTTCACCAATATGTTGGATTGTGAGGTGAACACAGTGCATAAGTATCGTCGTGTGTGGGCTATTAAGTGAGGACCAGCCAACCAGCAAACCCGTAATGAGGCTACACGCACCATACTATCACGAACGGGTTTTACGGTAATGGCTACCAAATTTGTGTCCAACCTTACTGTCCCCCGTACTTGATATAGCTTGGCGAGGGCGGCGAGGGAATGTACAGCAGAGGTGGTATCATTTGTCCACTTAGCCTTAGAAGAACGAACATAAATATATATAATAAAATATTTGAACACACTCACTCTCACTCGTAATCTCTCTCTCACTCTCTCTTCTATCTTCTTCTTTGCTATCCTTTCCTTCCACTGTCCTTTACTCTCGGGTTACCTATCTCTACTAGAATTAAGTCCTGGCCACATCGCTGGGATCATAAGATCTGTGTGGTCAGTGTATATATGTAAATATGTGCAAATCTCTCTCACACACACACACACGCACACATCCTACTAAACTACTAAACAACCACAGACACCGGCACCTACTACCGCCCGACGCCCCTCCTCCTCTACGCGCTGTTCGCCACTTCAACCGTATTGTCCCCGTAAGAGCACCACGGACTGACCGCTACAAGAACAGCGCCATTCCTTCAATAATTAAGGTCTTAAACAATCAATAAATTATATACATATTTTTCATTGTAAATTAACCTGTTAGCTCTTGTGTCAATTTTAATTTTAATTTTAATTTTAATTTTAACTATGTATCAACTTCCTTGTATATTTTCAGCCTTCGGGCTGCTTTTGTGAATAAACCGTTAATTATTATTATTATTATTATTATCCTCAAATTATTACTAGCCTTACAACAGGTTACAGGGTATAAATCATAATGTGAAGAAATAGATTAGTCACATTTGGCACGAGGGGGTATTTTTGGACTTCCCCCTGTTTCATTCCATTAATTTAGAGATTTTAAGAAGTTTCACACCATTAGTTTGGTGATAATACGACGCTTTACCCCATTCAGGTGTTGATTTTTTTTCTGGGCGAGCGACTGCGAGACTGTAACTTGGAACAAATCGGCTTTCGGCCTGGACATTTTCAATGGAAAATGTACAAATCTAGCTTGAAGGGGGTCTGGTTTGGCATTTATCAGTGTGAAGGAAGCCTGGAAAGACGTTGGCGTTAGCGTAGCGGACATACTATAACACATTGCTCAATAATCACAATCATAACCTTAAACATTATTATAAAAAATAACATGCCTGCAAGATACCGGATCAGATAGTATTAAGAGCGTCAACTGGCTACCTCATTATACAAAAAAAAGAGAGAGAGAGAATAATAATTATAATACCAAACAAAACACAATAAATAAGTAAAGCCTACAAATGTAATAGTTTATGTAAATTATATGTATTTGTAATGCAAATATCTACGGGCTGGTACGTAAACATTGCTTGGGAATGTTAAATCAGTATTTTAACCTGTACATTTTATACATGATAAAAACTGCTTTGCATTACCATATTATTCAGTGTCACTCTAGACAGGTGCCTGCTAAATAGATTTATGCTTTCCTGTATGGAATAACACATTTTATGTTACTAATATGAGCTAAATAAAGAGTTTGAATTATAAGTTTAATTTGAAGACAAACGTGAATCATGTAACCACCATCACTACATTCGAATTCATATAAAAAGACTTGGATAATATCCTTTGATTTAAACTAATATCTTACTCACATTAACTTTTAATGAGACCAAAAGAAAGGTGATATAATTCGTGCGTGACTACCAGTTATAAGTTACATGCCACGGACATTATCTTTGAATATTATCAAATCTTCGCAAGAGAATAAAAGAACTTCAAAGGTTCGCCGCTAATGAGTCCAGGTGTTAGATCTTTTTACGAGTTTGTGAGTGACTATGAAAGATCACCAGGGGACAATTTTTCGGGCTAAGATTCCAAGACGTTTGAGCGATCTCGTGTTTGGTTCCCCATTGATTAATATCGTCTCCATAACCTTTGACCTAATCTTTTTTATCCTGTCATCTTGTTCCCAATCAATGTCTCTTTTCTGTCGCGGTCTTCTTGTCAGTTCATTAGTTTCTGCTGTGTTTTCCTCATCATAGGAGGACGATTATGCTCTATATACACACTTCCTATCAACATTATTATTGATACTGAATTTCAACATACTGACTACCATGTGGAACGAATTGTAATGTATTTGTAATTGTAATGAGGAGTAATGTACTTTAGTTTGTCCCCTAGGCTGACGAAAACGCCTTCCCAAACTTTCTTCAAACTTAAAAATGCCCACCCAGGCTACGTTCAAGCAAATTTTGTAAATTTTTCGGTAGAGATATGTCCCGCCTCTAGGCGTACTTGCTTTCAGTCTACATTTTACCATATTTTACGACACAACGCAGACCACCTCCAGGATGAATACCTATAGGTTAGATTCTATTCAGTTCTTTGATTGGGTAGAGGTTGAAGTTGCAAGTCACTCCACCGATTCCCGTCATTTACCAAGACCAATATTGTGATTAGGTTTCTGGTTCATATCGTGTACAGAAGTATCATGCAAACATAGACTGTATATCTATGAAGGTTATAAAAACAAAGATGCTTCTTATGTACTGTACAGATGCCCACATAATTCTTTTCCACGTCGTGATCTTATGTATAAAAGTAAAACTAGTATGAATGAATTGTGAGTGTGGTTTCTTCTAATTATCAGTTGACTAGTCAGTTAACCATTGTATAATAAACTACACTCATAATTCAAACGTGCGCATCATAGTTTCATGTATAAGATCACGGAGACTAACATAACTAATGTGAGCAACTGTACTTTGTGATTGTTGGAGGTTGCGGATTGTGGGGATAGGAGGGTTACGAGGATGGGGAGGGGTAGAATTACAAGGCATAACACTATCTGATCCGACTTCTTGTTGCTTATTGTGACATGTGACATTCCTAACCTGAATAGAATAATCTAACAGTTGCCAGAAAATAATGAAAATTATGGCACCGGTACTGAATGGGTTTAAATAGCCCACATAGATTATAAAACGGGAAGCCAGTTGCCCTTACCTGTGACAGCCACTCACCTGGTATTAATTGGTAGACCTGGAAGCGTGGACAGGTGAGATGGAGGGGCCAATTAGTGACCAGATTGGATCACTGTGTTGTCTATCCCTTGTTCTTTATAGGTAGGCCAGAAATCTCGACGTCAACCTCTCAATAATTCAAAATGGACTTCAGTAGGTGACCTAATATTTCTACCACTTGGAAAGAGTCGACCAGTAAATAGGTGTGGATAATTACAGCCCGTATGCAACTGCACCTCCAGCTCCATTCACTCAAATGCTGACGACTCTACATTACACTATTCAACTAGGCTTCCTCATCAACATACACAGCAGGAACTCCAAAACTCATGTAATGAAGCCATGCAACACTTTTCTTCTGATTTAACTATTATCTCCAATTATTTCCAATTTAATGCTTCCAAAACCCAATTTTATCATCTATCTACCCGTAGTGAACTCCCAGAAGACTATTTACATATACTGTATACATTATATATATATATATATATATATATATATATATATATATATATATATATATATATATATATGGTATATACAGTATATGAACCCTTGCCTCCGCTGCTCGAGGCTTGGCTATGTAGTTCTGGCTGGCTATTATTTTACATAGGTTTGGCCTTCAAATAACAAGGAAACGTTAAAAGAAAATGAATATACATTTACTCAGCCCACAACCAGACAGGAACAAATATTTAAACAATGAAGGTCTCCGCACGATACGTTTTTTCTCTATCGATTTCTCTGTCTCCCGGAGCAAGATAAACATTAATATCCCAACAAAATTCCAGCCTCGTGACCCTCCCCAGTACCATCTAGGGTACCTGTATATATGAGAGTGTACTGTCAACTTGGAATGTAGGCGCCATTTTGTTTCCACCTCACAGTTTACTCCATAGCACACCAGTATTTCCACACCTATTGTTTTCAGTTAATGTGTATCATATTTTTCCATATAGACCTTGCTTTTATTTCTCTATCGACCTATCTACATCTATTAGGACACTTAAATCACTGGACGCCATATTGTTTCTGACTTCCGGGACCCCCTATGTCGTCACTCTCTCTATAAAGGCACTCTAGTACTACAAGCCCCAATGATCTCACGGTTACTGACCCGTAATTTAATAACTGTGCAATACCGAGCAAATATACAAGATAACTGTTATTTCTGTCCTAGGTTATTTTCTTATTTTACATTATTTATCTATCACTGCAGGTAATTAAGTTTTGTATTTTAATTGGATATTGTTTGTGTTGTTTAAATATCAATGACGATGAAAGTATATAATGAGGACAAGTTTGGCTACAAAGATGTCGTTCTTCGAAAAGGCGCTAATTCCTTTATTCCTTCTAAAACATATATGCCAAAGACAAGAATGATTCGACTGTTCCTGAATTGAAACTATAGTGCATTTTCATTGTGGAGTTAATTATCGATCTGATTACAATTATTAACAGCATTAATAATTACAACAAGAGTAACTACATATAGCATCCAATGGGTTTTGGTTGACAAGTTGAGGCAAACACGTTGGGGCCAGAAATTGTAAAAATATATGTTCATAAAACCCACTGGTATATAATTTGTATTATTTGTATTTTATTGTATTCTATGTTTATTGAATGTTTTGTTCTTCCTACTCCACTGATGTGATAACTGTTTTAGAGTGCTATTGTAATGAATCGTATATATAAGATTAAATGTGGAAGGATATTCACGGTCTACTTGCTCTGATATATATAGTTTTTGTATTTGTTCTCTACCTTCTCTGATGTGATAACTAACTATTGGAGCGTAATACTGTAATGGAAAGAGTACATAATCAAAATACGGAAAACTATTCATGGAGTATATATCTAATTTGTACTTTAACGACATGTTAAGCACGACTATTACCCCATTTAAATGTCACACGAATATACAATTAGGATCGTATATATAATAGATATACCACAGTTATACTACGATATTTAGTATTGGATCAAATGATATGGCTTGTAATTTTCTGTTGCTTGATTACATGTAGTGTACCACTCAAAATATTATCATGGTGCAAATTCGTATGCCATTTCAGAGTTTGAAATACCTATAGTCCCCTTCACAATCTTTTTAACCCTATTTGAACATAAGGGGATCTCTTTGGACCTCCCATGTTTTGCTTTATTAGTTTGGAGATATTAAGACGTTTCACCCTATTGTTATTGTTCTCCAGTACTATTTGGATAAGCCTACTTTAATTTGTTGTAACCCTACGTTTGAACGCTCATTTATCTTCTAACACCATTGAAAAGGAGATTTTTAGTTTGCTCCCTAGACCTCCATCAAACTTAACAAAAAGCCTTCAAGACCACCCTTCGAGAGATTTTTTTTTACATTTTTCGATAGAAAAATGTCCCAGCCGAAGGGCGATTTCCTTCCAAATAACAGGCTCGCTATCGCTCGCGGGGAAAGAAATCGATACCTAAATGGCACGAGAGGCCTTAAAATTGACAAATGAATTGGGCGAAAGATCTTTATATCGCCAAACTAATGGGCCAAACGAATCTGAAAACAAATGGGGCTAAATATGAGGCAAAAGGTGGTCCAGAAAAATAACTCTTAAGTAAAAATCTCCCCTTAATTTGCCTGGCCCCAGTTGCTGCTCCTTGCCCGACTTCCCTCCCTTCCTTCCAACCCCAGGAGGAACACACACGTCGTCGGCCGCACCCCAAGCCAGACATCACATTCATCACGTGTCTGCGTGGCCGGGATAATTACACGTGATTAGCCTTTTCATGGACTGTACTGGAAAGTGGAAGGAGAGAGGGGGAATGCGTGTAATTTGGTTTGTGCGAATGGTCTAATTATATTCCAGCACGCAAAAATGGGCAGGTTTTAGACTACGAAATCCTCCGACTGATAGTTTGTAACTAAAATATAATCTCAATAAAATATTTATTTTGACGAATGCTAACATGTGATTCCCTGTGGGGATATATGGGTGCTACGCTACAGTTTGCGCAAGGGAAACCTTGAGAAAATTAAGTGGAGCTAATCTTCAATTACTTCTACCATATGTGTTTTATACAAGCCTGTAGAGTCGATCGTTGGACACATGTAGTCTGTAGCTCTTTTTTCTAGATGATGAGATATGCAACCGACATTTAACAATAAGGTCACAATCTAAGAATGTTCAGAGATTGCAGCACACAGACAGAATACGATAAAAAACCTGCATATTGGTCTTTCCTGGAAATGCTTAATCAGTCCCATGTATTTCAAATACTAGTTAAAGTGTCAATACAAAGTTTCGATTAAGTTCAGACAGTTGGGGGCAGTGATTGTATCTTAAGGGGAGATTTCCACATGAGGGATTTTTGTCTGGACCACCTTCTCCCTCATATTTAGTCTCATTGCGTCCACCCCATTGTAATAACTTTCGCCCCATGTCTGTCAAATTTAAGACCTTTTGCGCATTTAGGTGTCGATTATTTTATGCCGAGCGATAGCAAGCATGTATTTTAGAAGGAGGCCGGGAAATTTTTCTATCGAAAAAAGTGCAAATATATCTTGAAAGGGGGTCTTGGGGGTGTAATTTTAAGCTTGCTGGAGGTCTTGGGAACAAACGAAAAACCTCCCCTTTGCCTCTCCTGTACCGGTGACGTCTTTTTATCTCTATGCTGGCTACTATTACACAATTTTGATCAGTTTAAAAAGGGCCTCCAAATATTAACAGGCTTCGAACTATCTCACTTATTCCCCTTTACTGACCACAGATCCTCCTTTAACTGCACCAACTCGTCTAAATATAGCTAGCATAAAACTAAACAGACATATCGGTAAAGAAGGGGTTAAGGGTGTACTTTTTGTGTCTCAACCCATTTTGAGGTCAAAGGTCATACGGAGAACATAGTAAATTACAGTATGAGGCGAAGAGGCACCTCCGGCAGTACAGAGAAAACCATGTAAGATCAGGCCCTCAGGGGTTCCCTGGACCTGCTTATGTAGTGTATTACTTGAAATGAAGTGGCAATTTGGCTTAATTTAAGAAAATATTTGGTATACTTCATCGATACACACTGAGTACCCTCTTTTGATACTTTGTTCTCAACCTTCCTATCATCGATGTGTGTACAAATCCATCCGAGTTTGGGAATGTGTGTATTTTGTGCCGAGGTAGGTTGTTGATTGTGAATACATATAATGTAATCCATGGTAGTCTCTAGTGATTACTTAACTCCGAGTAGACTCTAAATATTCACATTTCCTTATGTTTGAAAACAGCACAGTACATTCATTGAGGAAACATTTGAATAAGATATCAACAATACAGAAGTATTCGTTTTTACCATAACACTCTTAGGTTTCAAGATTTATGAATAATTAATTTGTGAAATATAGGTTTACATTGTAAGAATGAATCCTTAGTTGTAATAGAAATTGTATACCAAAATGGTACACATGAACAGAGTGTTTTAATCGTTTATAGATAAATCGAGCACTGTTCACGTGTAGTGTCCTCAAGTTGTTAAGTAACTTGAGTCTGTATAGCTTTGAATATTGTATATACGATATATGTATATATATATACTGTATATATACATATATATACATCATATGAGGAGGAGAATTTAATGAGAATGTTGCGCATAGAGCTTCAAGTCAAAGCAAAACGTTGTCAATAAAGTGGTCCTCCTTATATGGTGTTTATAATATTCACTCTGTCAACGTTTCTGAGTATATTTTGTTCAGTATGTATAACTTTATCATTGTCCATATTCAGTATAAAGAACAGTGTTCAAAATCTTGGTGTGCACGTTATATTTTACTTAGTAGTGGCAAACTTATTTTATTATCATGAGAGATCAATAATATAGGGTTCTATTTTTGTATTCCCGTGGTAGTTGACTGGACGCATATATATCCATAATATACCATTGCAATACACAGCAGATACACCATGAATATCCTTCCACATTTAGTCTTAACTGTAGCCGACACTTCAGAGACAGAGAGAGTAAATCATTCAAACAAAACAATCAAAACAAAAACAAATGTGAGCGGGGTGGTATAGCGTAAACAATCAAAACAAACACATCTGAAAGGGGTGGTATAGAGTCAACAATCAAGACAAACAAATCTGAGAAGGGTGGCATAGAGTAAACAATCAAAACAAACAAATCTGAGAGGGATGGCATAGAGTAAACAATCAAAACATAAACAAATATGAGATAGTTGGTATATAGTAAACAATCAAAACAAACAAATCTGATAGGGGTGGCATAGAGTAAACAATCAAAACAAAGGCACATCTGGACGAGGTGGCATAGAGTAAACAATAAAAACAAAAACACCTATGAGGGGAGTGGTATAATAATGGTGGTGTAAACCTTTGTGTCTTGGGTCACACAGGTCAAGGTCAACGCCACCATCATCCGTACCCACAGCTAATAAGAAGGGTAAACCGCTCATCAGTCAGTCATTTATTATTATCCGATCTAAACCCGGCAGCCATCAGTAATAACCTAGTCACTTATAAGAATTCGTGGACCCCCTACATATCTCTTTTTGCAATTATAACTCTATAGATTGATTTGTTAATGGAACTAGCATTTTAATAAATAGTATAAATAGTTTTGTAGTTAATATATAGGCAGTTATATTTAAAATTAGGTTACCAGATATATGCTTCGGTAATCAGAAATAGGTGAGGTCCACGGTTTTTTATGAGTGACTGTACACCCGGCAAGATATCCAACTTGCCCAATAATAATTGTCTTTATGCTATTATAGAGTAATCAAATATAGTAACGACGAACAAAGTATGCTGACCATAACTTACCCATTAGTTTCATTTCTTTCTCTTGCATTTCTCATTTATATTTGTGAATAACTTAAAAACTGTAAATAAAAGAAGCCCTTGGCCAGCTGGATATCTTACAGACTGTGCGTACACTCCAATACATAAATCCTGGCCCAATATGAACCTTCGAACAGCAAAGCGATCCTCCGAAATGAAAATGTTGGTCAAAGCAATAATGAGAAGATTCGATTCAGTGCGGGATAACTTCAAAAATGTTATTCCACGAGCTATGCCTATAAAGTGAACAACGCTTTGCTCCGTCTAGCAAGATTTATAACCTCTTGTCTGTAATATAATAATAATAAGCAAACCTAATAAAAAGATGCATGCTGCAAAATCCGACGAGATTTTAGAAGAATGTTCGGCTATATGGATAGATCTGATGCATATGGTGTTGTTCGGCGCATGGGCCATATGGCAGTAGAATCGGCTTTGCTTCGTCTGCGTGTTTATTTGTGTAGGATTATGCCTGCCGCCCAACAGAGTTGAATTTAGCGACCTTTATGATAGACATATAGCTTACAATATTCAGATACAGCGCAAATCTGTCACCAAGTGAAATATTACTACATACTGATAGGCAAAAGATTTTAGCTAATCAAATTAACATTCTGTAGAGCCTCGCATTTTGTCCTAGGAAAGTTATTCCATTTTTCACTAGCTAGCGATATTCTAGCGATTTGTATGAAACATTTAGCATTGTCCGCTCTGTATACCTATGTTACACGTCGACAGTACAGTGGCTGGGGTTGAGAAGCTCTACTTGTGTAATTTGCTGCAATCACAGGATAATACCAAGCTTCAGAAGTATCATGCAAATCCTGCCGACCGTCGAAGGTATGTTGATCTCATAGAAGGGTCTATAGGGTATCATAGATGTCTAGATATTATTGAAATCTATGCAAAAATGATATGAGAATCATCTGGTAAGAAGTCCAATCAGATTGGGAATCCGCTCCGGCCTTTTTTCAGGCAATATGATGAGGTGGGATTGTTTTTCTCTTGTCTAAGGTGTCTCAATACCTTGAATTTATATATTTACTAGGAGGGGTACCCGGCGTTGCCCGAGTTTAAATTCTACTACCATAATCACCATCATCATTTACTACTACCACACTCATCACAATACTACTACTACCATAATCACCGACCTCGACCTCCCTGTGCCTCATTAAACGGCGACCTCGATTTCGGCCGCTAAATGACCTCCGATTTTGGATCTGACCTCATTCGTACCCCCATTTTTGGGAGCTGCGAACAACTTTCGTTCCATACACCTTTTCGATCGGAGGCCTCCTTCTGCCCCAAACGGCCATTTATTTCGCATTTTTTTCGCTCCCGTATACTACGTAAGTTCTGCCGAAAATTTTATTAAACAAAAGTATCTCTGATTTCCACTAAACTCGCCTAAAACCATCTCCAAAGCCTGGGCTTTCCAACGGTGCCCCATACTCCCACCTGGCACCAAAACTGTGGGAGGAGTTTAGTAACAAAAGTCGGGTAACTGACAAACATTGACCTTTATTTATTAAGATTTATATTGGGACTCAATGAACACTTCAGGGGTAGCATCCTGGAGGCAAATTTATTTTTACTTTTGAAGGAAGCTGGCCTCTTTTGCTTTTCATGATTGCATTGTTTTACATTGATGTCTGTTATTCGTCACATAATTTAGAGTTTTTAGTTTGTCCACATCTATTTTAGGTAGTTCGGCGCCATATGCCCTTTTTGGTATTAGTGCAGCACCAACCTGAAACGGGCCCCATCCATGATTATCAGTGTTTTACCACTTTCATGAATGATACTTTGTTGGTGTACATGTAATTACCGTCGCAAATTCACTACAAGTGAATTAAAAAAAGTTAATATTTACCTCCTGTTATCGACAGCCAAAGCTGAAGATTACGGAGTAGACACCGTAGACTTCATCGACATTTTCTTTCGGCGCCCGTCAATCTTTTATTACTTTGAATACCCAACCAGCGGGGGGGGTGGGGCCGGCAGCCCCCACCTTTAATACTAGGATAAGTTAGGTAAGATTGTTAGGTTAGGCTAATATTACCCCTTATTTTCGTCTTTTACCCCGCAATTTCTCTGATCTTCATAGCCCTCTCCACTGTCGGGGGGGGGGGGGGGGGGGGGGGGGGGGGGGGGGGGGGGGGGGGGGGCGGCGGCGGCGGCTTAAGATTGATGGATAATGGGAAAATACTAAAATGCAGTAGTCCTCGGTATTAAACAACACATATATATATAAAACAAAAAAGAAAGGAAAAACAAATATCTGAAAACTCATATCGGGTTGGTGATGCATTTTTACCCCCTTTTTGTTGCGGTGCTATTATTATTTTTATTTTGTTTTTTAATCAATCACGAGCAACATGATACGCGGGAGTTGTACAGAAATGTGTAAGAACCACAGCGACATATTTAGCTACATCTTCGAAACGCATTTCCCATTTTAACATACGTATATAGTCATGAATATTCATAAGGTTGACCCATTTGCAGCTTTGAATCTTTAAGGGGGGATGGGAGTATTTATTTATATATGTATTTGTGTTATTACTATTTTATGTTTTTTATTTTTGACCTCCATCAAGCGTAAACATAAACATAAAATAAACAACCCAGGATAGATAAATTTTAAAAATTTGTACTTTTCTCGATAGAAAAATGTCTAGGCCGGAGGCCGGTTACCCCTATATTACAGGCTCGCTATCGCTCGCCAGAAATATAATCAACACCTAAATTGTACGAAAGGTATTAATATTGACAACAAAATGGGGTTGAAAAGTCTTAAAATCGCCAAAATAATTGACCGAATGTGTAAGAAAACTGAAAATTAATGGGGCTAAACATGAGGAATATGGGGGCCTGAACAAAAAAAAACATCCACTCATAAAGCCAAGTTAAAATTTTGTTTAATATAATTTAGCATTGCATTGTCTCTTTTGTTTATTATATATATAATGTTATTAATTTGTACATTCAAGATTGTCCTTATTTTTCGTACTTGTCTTTGTACATATATGTATTTCAATTCTATGTTGGTTTCCTTCTCGACGAAGGTTCATGTAATTCATCTTATCTAATTGATTTTTGGTTCTACTGAATGTTTCGTGAGTGACTAGATTATTGGTATATTTGTGCAGCATTAACGTCGGTTTCAAATTGGTATGGAAGAATATACAGCATTATTATCTGAATGAAAACCAATTTTCTTTGAAAGATGATGTTTGTTTTCTATTCTTGCAGTCGGTTTGATTAAAAGTATTTCTGATCTTGCTATAATCAAACTTCCTGATATTAAGTACTTTTTCGTTACTCTCATTTAGATTGTCATTATCGATGATGATGTTAAAAGTTACTGATGGGTGGTTAATTGAGTTATAATCATCACCTACCACAGAGAGAGAGAGAGAGAGATAGAGTAAAAATCCGTGCCAAGCCTCACCCCATAAGATGCCAAGATCAACCCACGCCCCGTCAGGCAAACCAGAAAACATTAAAATCAATAATACCTCGGGCCTCAATATAATCAGATTCGCAGAAAGGACGTTGGCGAGAAGTAATGGTGCCCAGCCCAACAATTTGTGTCATGGGCGGCGATGTAAATGTGATATTATTTGAAGGAACACCCAGTTGTAAACACCCCAAGTTGGTCCTAACGAGAGATAAACACTCAACTCCCAGAATTTATTACCGGGAACTGCGCGAGATTGAGTGGCGGTCGAGAGGGTTGGGTAGGGGTCACGAGAGTTGGGTGTGAGAGACCTTAACTATGAAAATTAAATTATAAAAGCTGGAGTGGAAAATATTGTTGTTTTTTACAATGTTCAATTTATGCTGCCTATGACATGCTTATATATATATATATATATATATATATATATATATATATATATATATATATATATATATATGTATATATATAATACAGGGCTATATATTAGTAGTCGCATATAAAAATGTGCTAAAGATAAATCTCCTAATTTTAATATAATGCCCTTTTACAAAGTAAAGAAAGATGACGTTGCTTTGAGAAAGAGTAAAGAAAGTCACTTCATAAATAAATTCAAGCCTCATTTGAATAAAGAACTATAAATAGACTCTGAACGAAAATCAATATTGGAACAAGAACGAAGTATTTTTTAACTATCATAACGTAAGACAAACATTTTATTGTCTAAACCAGTGCCTGGAAATCCACAGAAGAGTACAGAACAAGTACCTGACTCTGGAGCCAGCCACTCTTTATATTAACTGAAGATCTACGAAAGTAGAGAAATGCACTTTAACACTTTTACATAAACATTATTTTAATATGTACACAACAGTCCGAGCCTCCTAATAAGATACTCGGACATACTTTTTAAACCCTTATTTTGTGCATGCAATATATTTTACATGCAATTTAATTTTAGCACTAAACATGTTTAAACTTTGTGCAGTGAACCTACCCTTTTCTACACACCTTTAGTGTGGAAGCATATATATATATATATATATATATATATATATATATATATATATATATATATACACCTTTTCGTTCCAAAGCATCATACCATTATATTGTCAGTATGATGTGTTGTGTAAGGAATGAATGTTTATGTCCTCAAACATATGTCTACAAATTATTTTGTATTATGTTTATATGCTTGATATATAAACACAAAATTAGGGACTGTGAAATTTAAAACAGAAATATAATATTTGATCCCAATTAAAATTATGGATAGCTTAATGTCTAGAAATTGAGAAATAGGCATTTCATTATATAGATTCATTCTATCAGGATTGGGTTTGAGCGTCCTTCCTATTACTTTGCCATATTTTCTTATTGTGGCGACAACGAACCAAATGATGTTCGATATGGATGTCCTTTTGTGCGTTTTGACACCAATACCCCTTTAATGATTAAGCATATATTTATTAGGTAATTTTTTGTTTTTATTTATCGATTTAATTACTCGTATATTTATGCATGTCTTCTTAAATTAGGCTACGAAAAAATAATCCGTGGATAATACAGATTATATTGATAGAGCAGAAATCATAACTTGCAACTTGATAATATAGACAAGCGTATTCCGAACAGGTGGATGGGACTCTGCTAACTTGGTCGGCAACCCACCTAGGGAAGACAACCTTATACAAATCCGGGTGAATAGGACTCGTCAGCCATGGTAGGCAATCCGTCTAGGGGAGTAAAACTTATACAGATCCATACTGCTTACCTATGGGTGAAGCAGGTTATTGAATGGGCTAGCCGCACACCACTGTAAAATATTAGTGCTAAAAAGATACATAGAGGGCCTCTGAGTCGTCGGATCTTAAGTTGAGTGGTCCTTCCTGTAAATCATTAAATATACTGGTAAAGGTTGTGCTGCTCACAGGGGACAGAGCCACTTGGGGGGGGGGCATTTCGTGTATGGGCACCCTCATAAGGGGAGTAAGGCGTCTGGCAATACAAAGATAGCTAGATAGTATTCAATACACTTAGATCGTCGCCTTCAGTTTTAGAAGCTATCCCAAACGGTATAGAATCTTCTCATTATTTTGCTACCTACTAATTACAATTTGAAGGTTCATTGAGTAGTTCAAATATTCAGAAAGGGCCATGACTTATGTCTTAGAGTGTACAGTTGGCCATATAAATTTACATGCACTTCGAGAATTTATGCATCCAAGGATAATGAGTTCAACTGAATTAAATGTATTTTTTCATGCATTAGTTAGTTAATATGATCAATTTGACGATTGCATAGCAAATTTCTCCTGTAAGTCCATCACACTATATTATATATACTAGATTATTCAAAATCTCTGACTGTACTCAAATGTATTTGTTCAACTGTACCTCGAGTCCTGTTTATGTTTATGTTTTCTGTTGTGTTGTCCCTATTCGGGCTCTGTCTTGAGACGGCTACCCCCCCCCCAAAAAAAAAAGGAAAAGAAGGGAAAGATAAAATGAACAAAAATAGGAAAAGTGGGGATTGGGCCGAGTATATAGAATAGAATAGTACCTCGTTTCCTGAATAATCTGTTCAACAAAGCCGAGTGTCAGTCAGAACATAAGCGCGGAGAAGGGGACATGTAAGCAAATCAGTCATTCTGTCAGGATAACAGGTAATTGGTAGTCAGGCGATCGGGTTCCTATATACGAGAGGGTAGTGTCAACGCAAATTACGGACGCCATGTTGTTTCTACCTCACATTTTACCCCATAACACACCATTTTTCTTACATTTAACTTCCCAGCTTACATATTATTTTGTATTTATTTCACTCCAATACCAAACACCTCCCAATTCAATTAATGAAAGCAAGCATGTGATCTACCGGGATTCGAACTTGGGTTACCACATACAAATTTTAAACACTTACCATATTTTAGTCCATGTAAACCTCTGTTTTTCTCTATCCAGGGTCAAGGCAGGTGAAGGTATTGAAGGATGAGCCTTTACAAAGGCACTTTGTATCTACTTTTCGAAGAGTTTTGAGAGCGAAGAAGGGATTTTGGAGAGCTAGAGAGAGGGAGAGAGAGAGAGAGGGGAAGCCGTTACAGTGGCTTTGTTTTGTGTGTTTTGAGTCTGTATACAACAATATTTGTCTCCCAAAGCAATTATATACCCTGGTGCCATATTGTTTCAGACTCCCGGGACCCTCAATGTCTGTACTCCCTATTTAAAGGCACTCTATCAGGGACCAGTTACCAGCCTATGTCAGTGGGAGGGGAGACGGGGAGATAGACAAGCCACCGTGTCGGGGTGGCTGACAGGGGCAACAAACATGCCTGTCCACAGACGAGTGAGACGGTCCTGAGGAGAGAGGCACTGTCTGGCGAATTCATGTCCTTATCAGCTTCGTCTACGTTTATAGGAAATGTTATGCCAAATGAGTTGAATAGAGTCTATGCTTCCTTCGTGCGTGTTCAAACTTAATTTTAGTTAAATTGGCGCAAAATAATTTTCAAAGCGTGTACTTTTAAAGTTAATAATAGAGTGATGTACAATTCATAATTGTGTATTATAGCTGCATACAAATGGTCAAAGCGTTCAAACCCATTTGATGATGGCTATGCATCAAACTTCTGAATATTGTTAAACTCGTCTTTCGTATTACTGTACGGCTATATATATATATATATTTGTTTTTCTGTCGATAATACTAGATGCAGTATTAATACATTACTGGAACCATATGAAACACAATACAAGATATGCAACATAATTTTTTTAAAGAAGGCACATGGACACCTCTCTGTATAAATAATTATTATCTGTATTATCTTAAGTATCCAATAGTGAACCTGTAATTACTGTTGTCAACGTAGTTTAACGGAGGTTATATTTTTGGCTCCGTTGTTTGTCTGTTGGTATGTCTGTAAACAAGATATCTCAAAAGAGTTATGAACTGATTGTCACGAAATTTGGTTGGTCATTAGCATAAGTCCCAAGGAAGAAGTGATTCAATTTAGGAAGTAATCGGTAGAGCTCATACCTCTGCCAGCGTAGGTGGCTCACAAATCTATGAACCGAGGTTCACGACATTTGATGGGCAGATAATTTATACACCAGGGAAGAAGTGATTGCATTTCGGAGGCGATTGGTAGAGGGCGTACCTCGCCAGCATAGGCAGACTTACGCGCTCTCTTGAGCGCTCCTCCAGTTAGTTTTTGTATTTGTGTTCAGAAATGCATACATGCTGCATATGAATATATAGCTGTATTTTACTTAAGTTCCAAGTATGACATAGAGCATGTCGTAACCACTTCAAAAGGTGGAAGCTTGTAAGAACCTGAAACTCATTAAAGGAAACATGGGACCTGTGTCATAATTCTTGTTGCTTATCTCCTAGCCTTCAGCAATCGTCTGTTATTTAGTTGCCACGTAACTCTTTTGTTTAAATCATATTTTAGAATATTTGTGTTTATCGAAATATTGTTAAACACACATAATGGGGATGTTTATCTGTTATTATATGCATTAATATATATGTTTTTACATTTTACAACCCCTATATTTCACATATTAATATATGGATGGGACTCGTTAGCCTTGGTCGGCAACTCATCTAGGGGAGACAACCATATACAAATCCGGGGGGATGGGACTCTTCAGCCTTGGTTGGCAACCTGTCTAGGGGAGTAAACCTGATACAAATCCGTACTGCTTACCTAAGGGTAAGGAAGGTTAGTGGATGGATTAGCCGAACACCACTGTAGAAAAATAGTGCTAACAAGATACACAGAGGGCCTCGGAGACGGACGGATCCTAAATTGAGTGGTCAATCCAGTAAGTCCTTCACTAAACTGGCTTGGGTTGTCCCTCTCACAGGGAATAGGTCCGCTTGGGGGCATTCTGTGTATGGCCACCCTCGTATGGGGAGTAAGGCGTCCGGCAACAGATAGATAGATAGAATATATGTTCTTTGTGTGTTGCCTTGTACACTCGGATGCCATAGTCTCCAGCCCAGTCTTTAGTAACGCCTTTAACTTCCATGGATTATTCTTAACCCCTTCTGTACCACCGACGTCGTTTTAATTTTATGCTAGCTATATTTAAATAATGTGCAGTGTAGAAAGTATCTGTGGTAGTAAAAATGGTTAAGTGAGATAGTTCGAACCCTGATAATTGTTGGCGGCCCTTTCTTAACTGAATAAAATCGTCTAATAGTAGCCGGAATGAAGAAAAAAAAAACGTCACCGATACAGAAGGGGTTAACCCTTTGAGTACCAGCGACGCGTGATACATTTTATTCTAGCTATATTTAGATGATATTATACAGCTTAAGAAGGATCAGTAGTAGTTAAAAGAGTTGGTTGAGATAGTTTGAAGTCTTATTATACGCGCACACACACACGCATAAACACAAACACACACACACACACTCATACACGTGCACACACACGTGCACACACACGCGCGCATACACACACGCGGGCATACACACACGCGAATACGAACGCGCTCACACACACACACACAAACACACACAAACACACACATACGCGCATACACACGCGAACACACACGCACACAAACACACATACACGTGCACACACACACGCGCATGCGGACACACGTGCACACACACACGCGCCTACACACACACATATGCGCACACACACACACACACACATGCACACACACACAGCCCGTAGCCTATAGTAGGTAGAGCTCTCGTCTCACACACGAGGGGTCGGGGGTTCAATCCCCGGCCGGGCGGAGACAAATTGGGCTTGTCTCCTTTCATGTGTTAGCCTCAGTTCACCTAGCTGTAAATAGGTACCTGGAATAAGAGGACGACGTTGTGACGTCCCATCTGGGGTTGGCAAAAATGGTACAAGGCGAGATGGGTATCATATGGTTCACCTAAGCTGATGGCTACCTAAGCCTTCGGGCGAGACGGTACCGTCTATAGTGAGAATGGTACCATACAGATCCACCCTAAGCCTTCGTTTCCGATGTCGCCAATTGGCTAAATACAGACTACACACACATCCACAGCCATTCCAACAGTACATAAAACACTTAACATGCATTTCACGCAATACATTCCCAGTTAAGGAGGCGCGATAATAATGAGCTTAGCTCGGATTGCGTGGATTCCCCTTGACGAACAAGTAACTGAGTAACACACACACGCGCGCACACATACAATCAATATACCCAAAGATTGTAAATACCCATTTTATACCCCCCCCCCCATACTCACCTCTCTCACACACATTCTCACTCATCTTCTCACACTCTCTCTCTCTCATCACCTGGCTCTAAATATACACCCCCTCCTCCCCTCTATCTGTTCCCTTTCAGCCTGGACCTAAATGGTTTGCTTCAACTTTTTAATTCACACCCACACACACGCGCACACACACATATATACACACACACATATACACACACACACACACACACACACACACGCGCACAAACACACACACACAAACACACACACGCGCACACACAGCATACCTATGAATTTCAAACAGGTATATTTTTAGCCTCTTGCTGCAATTCTTAATAAAAAGGATTATTAATAATAATCCTTTTACTTTTATTATCAACAGTTGCATAGTAACTAGGCGAACAGTAAACATAGTAACTAGGCGAACAGTAAACATAGTCAGTAAAGTTGTCAGTAAATAAACTTAATAGCTTTCAACAAACACTTACCCTTATAAATGCGTAACTACTATCCTTTTCAGCATATATACCTAGTGAATAATGTTTACTGGTCAAATAGCTCCTATGCAATCTATTATCGCGATCTGGAAAATCATCTGCCAATATAGTACATAATATTGATCTCGTCAAACAGCTCTTATACAACCCCATGCGTTGGTCCTTATTATAAGATAATATAAGTTAGAGTTAAGTTACAACCACACACACACACACGCGCACATACACACGCGCACACACACGCGCACACGCGCGCACACACAAGGCACACACACACACACACACACACACACAAACACACACACACACACACACACACACACACACACACACACACACACACACACACACACACACACACACACACACTTTTTGAAATTATTTTGGATAGAATTTTGGTTTTCAATAAAGAGTGAATATAGTTATTTCGTTAATGTAGTGAACGTTAAATTAATAATTTCGTGTCCAGAGATATATTTCCATAATTAGAAATAAGTGAAGTCCACGAATATTTATGAGTGGGCTAGAGACTATGGTATCAGAGTGTACATATCTAATATTGATAGCTTTATTTATGCAATTGATTTAATTTGTTATTCTTCATTTACGGTAACAATAACTACTATCCCAAACTTTTTGTCGCCTTATAAAAATTATCCCAATTGTTTTAATATTTTCATTTGTCAACGCCTTAATGATTGTTTGTCTTCATAATACACTATCATTACAGCAACTTGGCACTTTTGAAAATCATTAATGTAAGAAAATTATAAAGACTCGCTCTCAAAAATGTTTTGTTTGTCCTCGTTTAAAATCGTTTCCGCTTTAAGGTATATTACTATCCTACCACTTCCCACTAAAAACCTATAGTGGTTGCGGTACTCCACTTAATTTTTTTTTTTTAGTTAGGTCCGAATGAATTTTCTTCGCAATTCTGTATTATTATCTTCCATATATCACAATGCCCATCCCATTTTCACTCCTCTCTCCTCTTAAAGTTTCATCCCTCGCAATATTCCGATACATCTCCACCCGTACGCCGGGGCATGGCAGTAATTTGAGTTGGTCCTGTGAATTACGAGCAGGGATCAGGGTTTGCTGTCCTGATTATGGTGTTTTAGAGCACGCTAGGGATTATGAACGGTAAGGAAGGTAAGGATTACGGGAAGAGTAATAGTGACCCCAGGGGCCAACATACGAGGTGCTACATATGTATGATATCCCATTTCCATAGCAGTAAATATTGAAAGGGCTTTGAATATGTCCAAATAGCAGTTTGAAATTGTACTCCACTGCATGCGCGCTACTACACTTTGTTGTGATTAATATTGCTTATTTAAATACTACTGTATGTAATGGACAACTAAAGCAGTGATTTATTATATAGCTGAATTGTGTGTTTTTGTTTTCTATAATATATTTTGTATTATGCTTCTTGCATTCTATCATTTGCATAATTTATATTTCAGACGATAGTACACATACTGTATGGAGTACAACATATCTAATACTAAGCAATCTAAAGGTTTACATACAGCATCAAATGAATACCACACAAAATATTACAATTACTGACTTAACCTGTGGCCCTCTGTAAAAGTAGGAACTAATGCTCCAAGAATGTACAACGTCGTGACTTCCTATGCCCGTTGTATCTAAACAGCCTAACCTGTATAATTATGTTATTCTATTATAGTAATTATCAAGTACCCTTAACTAATCACCCATTTAAATCAGTGTCCAACCCAACCTTGATAAAACCCACAATATGTTTTATTATATCCCAGATGCTACAGTATCAGGCTCAAAGGGGGGCCAGCATAATATTATAGATCCCACACTTAACATATTTTTACTGTGTATAAAGTAAACAAAAAGCAAAACTGACTGTAACAAACATAACTCGCAAATTGAAAGAATGATAGAGAGGCAATTTACAGGTTTGTTTGAGTCAAAATGTCTGGAAACAAGGAGCTTGAAGTACTTTAAGTCATAGCATGAGGGACAGCCAGATTGTTGGAGAACATTTATTTGTTGAGTGAAAGAAAGACTAGGAATATCGGTTCACACTTTGGTTAGAGAGTCAGACAAGAGAGATGCAACATTGCTATTTTAAACTGCCTGTTTTCTCGGTAGATAGTCAGAGGATGTCTTTTAGCAAAGGAAACACTTACAATATAGGTCAGCTTGGACTCTAACCATGTCGTAAGATAAGACCAAACTTAGTACTTTGGTTACATAATTAGCCCCTCCTCTCCATACCTGGCATCCTTAGCATTTACTTGCTTGAATTACTAAGCCTTTACAAACAACGTATTGCAATGATACAATGTATACTGTATACAAAATTTGACGTATATATTTGTTGCATGTCGTCGTTTAAGTTTAGATGGCGTTCAGTACATATCGCAGTGTACTTGTTTTCATACTTTTCCGTAAAACGATCCTATATTTATGTACAGTTCTCTCTCTCTCTCTCTCTCTCTCTCTCTCTCTCTCTCTCTCTCTCTCTCTCTCTCTCTCTCTCTCTCTCTCTCTCGACCTTCTTCGTCTTTGCTCTGCTTTCCTTCCAATTTCCTTACTATCAGTGTTTGTTATCTTTACTAGAATGAAATCCTGACCACCTCACTGGAATATTAAGGCATGTGTGGCCAAAGTAAATGTACTGTATGTACACTGCTTTTTCACCCCCACATTTCAGCAGGGTCAGGCCTTGCGCCATGTTACTGTAGGTTATGATGTATTCCACGTAAGATGAGAGGCCTCTGTAATTACCCAGAAAGCAGGCAAGTTTTTCTGAAGGGAGTTTTCGAAATTCTGGGTGGCTCGGCCTCTCCACTGCAACCTGCTTTACTTAAGCGAAGTGTGTTTTTTTTTATATATTATATATATTTCAAATCTAATAATATATTTATTCCTATATTTAATTATTATTATCATTATCTTTATTTTTTTAGAGTCCTCTATAGACCTCCATCAAGCTGTAAATAATACACCCATGAGCTATCGCTCAGCGAGACAAAAAAGTGGCACCTAAATGACACGAAAGGATTTAATATTGATAACAAAATGGGTGAAAGGTCTTACAATCGCAAGACTTAGGGGGAAAACGTATTAAAATCGCAAAACTAATGGGTCTAAACATGCTGGAGAATGGGGTCCAGAGGGGAAAAAAAAACACCCCTTAATGTATGCCCTGTAGTATACAAAAAAAAAAAAAAAAAAATTATGCTATTATTAGATGATATTGCAAAGATTAGAAAAGGTTTGTGGGAGCTAAAATGACAATTGAGATTGATATTCCTTTTGTGATTGCTAGAGGTTCTTCCTAAGCTGTAAGAGGCGACTTAATTCAAGTGTTCAAAATCATCAAAGGCATCGACAATATGAATTGTAGTAAGTACGTCACTATCGACCAATCTAATTACACGAGGGGAAACGGGTGCAAAATTATTGGTAAATCTTTTAACTCACGCGAAGCTAAAAATATCTGCTTCAATCGAGTTGTCAACTTATGGAATGGGCTTCCCCGAGATGTTATAGACTGCAACACCGTTGATTCATTTAAACTTCGCCTAGACAAATATCTCGCATCAAACCCGCGACTGACTGCGTTTGTAAATTAATAACTTTATTTTATCCTCCCCTCAGTTACTAACCCATCTGTCCCCTACTAACTTCCCAATCCTGCCACGGACATTAGTTCCAGGGCAGTAGTTCCCTTTCCATTGTTCCCTTACCCACTCTAAACCACTGTTTGGACACTTGATCCTCAGTGTTTTGGAGGACAAGCAGCCTAGAAGGGTCACTAGATCTGTTGTTGCTTGATTTCCTTTGTACTCCTTTGTACAATCGTCTAGTGAGAGCAGGAATAACTATCAAAGCGACGTCGCCATGTTGCTGAAGGGGTTTAGATTACCCGAACTAACATCTTTGAGAGCAATATATACAGGCTATAATTACTGAAAATCAATACATGTGTTTGGTTTGACGCTTAGTCTTACCTCTATTTGTTCCGGGGGGGGGGGGGGGGGTCAATCTGGCCCTCCCCTATTTCGCTTCCTTAGTTTGGAGATATTAGAACATTTCGCCCCATTAGTTTGGCTGCTCAGGAGCCTTGGATCAGCAGACTAGACCAGACTTATAATATTGTAATCGCTTGATATGTAATTACTATTATGGCAATACCTATATTTTACTTATTTTACTTTCTTGAACATAAGAGATGCTTCACTCCATTCAGGTGTGTATTTTTTTTCTCTGGGTGAGCGATAGCAAGTCTGTAACTTAGAAGAAATCAGTCATCGACCGGGAAATTTTTCTATTGAAAAATGTACAAATATATGAGTTCTGTGTGGACCTTTTTTTTAAAGGAAGGCTGGGAAGGCGCTTTTGATAGCCTAGTGGACAGACTAAAATATAGTGCTCGAAAATGGCAACAATCAAATTATTTAATAACATATCAATATGTAAAACTTGCAAACAAAGTCAAACCAAAACTGGGACACAGACAATATAATGTCAAAACAACATATCAAAATCGCTATGTGGAAACAACGCTTACTAAAATAAAATTTATGAAATGAAAGAACACAATCCACCACATAGGGTGTACATTACTACATGAGCAAGTTAATCTGGTTCCCAAGCAAACTAATCGCACACATAACAACGCACTATCGTCACGTTCAGGGAAAAAGTCAATTTGGGAAGTTCGGGACGTTCTGGCAATTATTACTAAACTCTGCATGAATAAAAGAAACTACAATTAGTGTTAAAATGTTATATTAAAATCAAATTTGCACCTTGCCAAGACATTAACAATAGTACAAAATAAAAATTAATAAGATATATATAATATTACAAACACAATATATATAACACTCACTAACGGTAGTGCTATCGGGTGGGTACCTGTAAGCATAGCATGCCTCAAGTGACCCCTATCAATAACTACCCTACAAATAACATACATTTATCGTACAAATAAACTAAGGCAATCGCAAAAGCTAGCAATTGATACTATCGACAATTAATAGATATAATATAAAGACAAATAATTACAAAATATGAAATAGTAACAACAGATTTAAACAAAGATTACTCTTTTAACAAGAACAATCAATTAAAAAAATCATCATCAATATTAATAATAGAAAAAGATAAACAATAAATACAAACAGACACAAAGTAAGCAGAGGTTTTACAAGAAACATCACGTTAAAAATGTTTCATTATAATTATTTATGTCAAATTTTAGAATAGTCACAGTAATTGACCCTAAAAAGATTAAATTTATTTACTTGCCTCATAACCTCTGTCTACTAAGAGTCTGTATAGTAACCTAGCTCTAGCCCAAAAGTCATCTACTTTAGTGCAAATTTTACAAAATCTTATAAACTGGGAATAAAAACAATTATAAGTTTTCCTACTATCGATATTACTAATAGGGAAAGGAAAGTTTACTACGTTAAAATTAAAATTATCAACTTTGTGATATACTTTATGTATGGCCTGTTCATTAACAATCTCTATATTTATATCAAGAACATTTTCAACTACATCATTTACGTTACAATGTGTGAGGGGAATAGAATTAGGATACATAAGTTTAGCAATTTGATTAAAATTTTACAAATTGCAAACGAGAATATCATCAATATATCTACTATTATTACTTAACAATTTAGCAAGTGCTAATTTTTCTGGGATTTTATTTTTCTTGCTACTGTCGACTAAGTTTTTTATATATTTAAATTCTAAAGCAAGCAAGAATAAGTCTGCAATTAAAGGGCTAGCATTTCCACCCATCGGAGTTCCTATATTTGTTTGCAAATGTACGGCCCGAATCTAACATAATTAATTAATTTCATTGGGGGTGTGGTGGTGAGATTAATAAAAATAATATTATAAGTAGTGAAAAGGAGGAATTTAAGTTTAGTTCTATCAAAATATACTGAAATAGTGGGAGTAGAGCTAAGTGATGCATTATTAAAATATGTATAAACATTTATGCAAGAATTACCATTCCTAACGAATCTGTCAAAGTGCAAATCTATAATAAAGCAAAGCTCTGAATATACTAAATCTAAAGGCAAATTGGTATACAAAGTCGAAAAGTCGAAGCTATGTACCGAGGTAATAACCCCCAAGACGTCGGACTAGATGGTGTTAACCCTCTCCGACATGTGACGCGATTTTGAGCCTATTAGGGATACTTTATGGCTTTGTTACCATCAGGGGTATTTAGAAACCTTTAGTTTAGTTACTTCAACCTCTCCAGTTGTCTTTGAGTTAGCTGTGGGCAGGAAACTCATTTTGGAGAGGTAATTATAACAGTGAGATAACTCTATTTCTTATTGCTAATCTGGCAACCTCTGCGTCATATGAGCGTGAAAGGATTAAATGTCTTGTATTGCTATATTTTGCGTCGTCATATATTTGCATAACAAATATGCTTATTTTCTCAGCAGTATGCAGTCACTATCATTAACTAATTTCAAACCAGTAAACCTTGACGGAGACCTCGGATATCGTTTGGACAAAAATAATTCTTACATCCGCATTATTTAGCGTGTGAAAGGGGTGCTGCCAATCCTATAACGAACGAAGACAAATTAATTGAGTGTTAATATGTGATAGGAAACTAAATACTATTTATTTGTAGAGATTAAGATTACAATGTGTTTCTGTTTATTTCGTTTAGGAAGGTTTGGGGAACCATTTTAGGGAGATTTAATAATATGGCTATTAGGGTCTCGCTCATTTTCACCTTGACCAGCATCACAGTTTATGAGTTCCTGCATAATTATGAGAAAACATTACCTTGAGATCCATACCACGTTAACGTATAAAGAGAGAACAACAGACAGACCGTGTTTTGAAAGATGAAATGTGTATTACTTATTGAAAGAACTCCAGTTTAATTAATTCGCGATTGCATGAGGTATGCTGTAAAGGCATATTATTAATGGAGGGGATATGATCATTGTAATTTGTATTTTACCTATGTAAAATTACACATATGCAAGCTCTGGCGAAGCGTTCATTGGGATGCAATTTTTAGTTTGACAGAAACCCGTGAAGGCATTTTCGTTAGCCTAGGGGACACATTGAATACATTACTTGAAACTGGCAAAAACAACCAAAATCTACAATAATAGCTAAACAAATGTATCATAATATCCCACAAGAGGTTGAAGCAGATAGTGTTAAAAAAATACATATTAAGGGGGTAGTGCTTGTATTTTGGTCTATATAGTATTTATTTATTTATTTTTGAGTTTCCTTGGTAGACCTCCACCAAGCTTAAAAAAAAAAAAAAAATAGAGCCCCTTCGAAGATAAATTTGTATATTTTTGAGTAGAAAAAATTCCCGGCCGAAGGCCGTTTCCTACTAAAAATAGAGGCTTGCTATCGCTCGCCAAGAAAAAATCGACACCTAAAGGTCACGAATGCTCTTAATATTTACAACATAATGAGGCGAAAGGTCTCAAAATCGCCAAACTTAAGGAACGAACGTCTTAAAATCTCAAAACTAATATGTTAAACATGAGGGAGAAGGGGGTCCAGAAAAGCGAGTACTACCCTCTTAACATTAAATGTTTTATAGCGTCATTGACAGACAATTAATAAATACCTGAAAATCAATTTTATTTTATAACCAAATTTTATGAAGGTATCTTTCAGTATATGATCGCTAACAAGATGATTGTTGCTTACGTCAATTTTCAACGCAGCGAATTAAATCATCTAATAGTTTTTTCCTGAGAAAATATGATACAGAGAATCGAGGCAATATAAGCAAGTTCCTTTCTCCAATTAAGGGGAGATGGGCCGGTTTTCTGGACCACTTTCTCCCTCATGTTTAGCCCCATTAGTGTTCATATGTTAAGATATTTGCCAATTAATTAGTCGATTTTAAGACTTTTCGCCCCATTTCTTCGTCAATATTTAGACCTTTCGTGCTATTTAGGTGTCGATTTTTCCCCCGGCGAACGATAGTGAGCCTGTAATGTTGGAAGAACCGGCCTTCGGCCTAGGCATTTGTCTACCGAAAAATTTACAAATTAATCTAGAAGGGGAATCTAATGGATGTTTTTTTTTTTTGTAATTTGATGGAGGTCTAGGGAGGAAACTAGAAAAATAGTGAATACATGCACAGATCGCCCAAAAAGTGAACCATCCCCCCTTAACGCTTTCGCCAATATGACGTATTTCTTCACTGTATTCTTGCTATCATTAGAAGATTTACTCAGCTTTGCAAGACCCTCCAGGAATCATAGGGGTGACATGTATCTCAATTATCGTTTTTGACCCCGACATACCCTTTTTAAGCTTAAACCCTTCCGTACGGCTCTATGATTTTTTAATTCTTTCTAGCTATGTTTAGACGATTTTGTGTAGCTTATGAAGGATAGGTGGTAGTAAATAATATCAAGTGAATTAGTTCGAAGCCTGTTAATTGCTGGACGCTCGTTGTAAGCTGAAAAGTCTAATAGTATCCAGAATAAAGCTAAATTGACGTTAATAAAACCGTCTACTCTAATAATATCCAACATAAAATAAATGAGTGCGTTATGGTATATTGAAAAGGTTAACAACAACCTATTATCGTAATGAGTATGAACATTGTCCGAATTTTGGCCAAAGGTTCACGGGGCCCAGAATGTTAATTGCAATATTAATCCTCCTAATTATGGCCTGCTCTCGGGTCAGCAAAGGTCAGCTAAATATGGTATGGTAGAAATGGCAGAGAAAGGTTTTAGTGGAGAAGGGAAAGGGGGAAGTCTTAAAATTGAACTTATGTGGTTTATGTTAAGTGTATGCTTAATTTGCAGAATTTATATCCAATACGTATATGGATGTGGCAATATATATATATATATATATAATATTTTGTTTAACAAGCCGTCTGAATGACGAAAGGTAACTTAATTATTAAAGAGAAGCATGATTATCATAGAACAACATAAACAATTTAACTCGCAGGGGTATAAGGTGGGAATTTTGCTAATGTATTTGCTCGAATATGGCAAATGCAAGCAAAATCTTCAATGATAAATAAACAAAGCGTCATAATAAGCTTAATAACTCACTACAGCTTGAACCAGACAGTGTTACCCCTTCTGTATCGGCGACGTCTTTTTAATTGTATTCTGGCTACGGTTAGAATACTTAATTCAGTTTAGAAGGGCCTCCAGCAATTAACAGATTTCTAAATATCTCACTTGACCCTTTTTACTACCACAGATCTTTCTTAAACTGCATAAAATCGTCGAAATATAGCCAGAACATAATTTAAAAACACGTCGCCGTTACAGAAGGTGTTAATACGAGTTGTGCGAGTATCTTTGTGTCTTATATAGTTAGTAGTCGTATTAGTATTAGTGGTAGTAGCAGTAGAGGTGGTGGTAATACAAATAGTAGCAATATTTGAATATATAGTGTATATGTTATATATCCCTTTCACGCATTTATGACGCAGAGGTTGCCAGATTAGCAATACGAAATAGAGTTCTCTCACTCATATAATTACCTCTCCAAAATTAGTTTTCTGCCCGCAGCTAACTAAAAGACAACTACAGAGGTTGAAGTAACTAAAGTAAAGGTTTCTAAATACCCCTGATGGTAACAAAGGCTTTATAGTATCCCCAATAGGCTCAAAATCGCGTCATATGTCGGAGAGGGATATATAGATAAACAAAACTTATATGTGTAATTTCATATATCGGCAATTTAAACAATGCAGATTATGTTTCATATTTATTTATTTCATTACACACACACACTCACACACAGACACACACACACACACACATATATATATATATATATATATATACATATATACATATATATATATATATATATATATATATATATATATATATATATATATATAATATATATTAATGCATAGCCACGTAAGAACCATGTGTCCTGTTAAATACAATATAATTAAAAGTATGTCATACTTGATATGGCCAGAGTATGGTTTATAATCCCTACTAAGATACACAATTGCTTTCATATTTCAAGCGTTTTGATGACAAGTGCAATGCTTTTCATTGGCTTTCGCAAATTTGTAATGCATGTGTTTGCCTACATTCAACTTTGCTTGCACCATACACGGTTAATTTGAATTCAGTGTGTTTGAGAATTTCTAAAAGGCCATTTTCGAAGAAAGTCAAACTTTCAATTAGTTATTGTTATTAGGACAATTTCGGATCACACAGTTAATAATTAGGCTTTTCCCTATTAGTTTGTAATAAATATATAAATGTTTATTGTACTAAGTACTGTATGTACACTGTACAGTATATACACATATTAACCTTATAAATGTGCTCATAAATTACATATTTTCAGCCTTGGACATGTAATAGTAATATAATGTGCCAAGATAAATGTTGATTATACCATGTTCACGTTTATACTATTTTTTTAATGTGGAAGAAAGGGACATAAAGCTTGAATGGGCAAAGTCAAATTCCTCCTATAGCTATATGAAACACAATTATCTACCTCTATCAATTAAAAGGGTAAATAAGATCTCATTAATCCCTTTGAATGAAATAGGGTTTTCTTAAGCTGAATTAAATCGTCCAAGTTTTAGCAAAAATCAAATTGCGTCATCGAGCTAAGGGGATTAAGAGTAAAGAATAATTAACTTTGCTTAATGTGCTATAAAGGTATGTGATTATATATAACACACTTGATTGTGTTCATGTTCATATTAATATATTCAAACGCTTTAAACACTCCATACCTGACACTCGTACGATTGTCTTTGGGTCTTAAAATATGGTTTTGTAAGTGTGTTAATGCAATAATTTTTCTCATGTCTCATTCCCATATACACAATGTTATTGTATTTCTGCGGGGATAGCCCAAATTTACAAAACAACAAATAGTAACTAAAAAAAATACAAACGTAGTTTGTGATTGTTAACAGTAACATTTACAGAAGGGGCTACATTTATACACAAATTTATACAAAACAATATAAATAACTATGACTAGAATTATTTTTTGAGCTGGAATGTCTTTTAAATGCTCTAACTTATAGTAAATAACCATCATTCATACATACCAAATGACTCCAAGTTACTAAAATATCGTAGAATCATAAGAAAGTACCCAACTCAATGGTGGATTTTCATATTCTCATTTGATTGTTTCTAAGTATACTTCATAATGAGGTACTCGTCAATATTTGATATGATTATAGACTGCCTAAACAAAATGGAATGCCTTTTTAATCTCTCTCTCTATATATTATTTTTCTAGAAGATCTGGTAACTGTAAGGTAACTAGAGGCCAACTAAAGAACGACTTCTGGTAACTGTAAGGTAACTAGAGGCCAACTAAAGAACGACAGTTTCCAGATACTAATATATTTAATCGATATAAATATGTATGATTGTGTTGTGTACCCACACAGTTTATTGGACCGGAAAAACACACTGTCAATGTAAGGTATTATGCATGCATGTTTTTCCTAGAACGGTTGAATAATAAGCTTTCGAATGCTTGTGAGTGGCGTTAATAATGAAACAAATACTACCTTCAAGTATACTGTACATGTTTCTGCGTTCATCATGTTGTTCTATCAATATACTCAAAAATGAATACTTTACTTGAAACTATAGAAAAAAGCTGAATTAGTTCACCAAATTTAAATGTATGCATGGTAGTCCATTGGCCAAGATGAATATCGATCAGTGATGACGTTAAGCTACAATTATTTTCTACAAGACAATGTTCTTATTCTTGTAGATTTTTTAGTTTGATATGATAATCTTGGCCATTTAGTTGTCATATAAAGTAATAGCCGTTTATTGGATATTTTTCCTGAAAGTTTGACCTATTTGGATGGGGCCAATTTGTATGATTCCGGGATCTGACCAATCTTTTATAATACATGCAATATACTCCTAAGGTTGGTAACTTAGGCCTAAAATCTTGGATCGAAAGTGAACAACAAAATTCTGGGTATTTTCTGGAGGCACAGGCATGATTCATTTCCAAACTATTTTGGTAAACTGCTTGAGCCACAAAGATCAAATTACCAGGGTTCACTAGTTAATGTTCGCCGTATATATTTGAACATTTATTGGTCTGTAAATGTTCCCGATCACGACTGTATACTTAAAGACATAATTCTCGGACCAATATGAATCCTTTGACATCAAAACGAACCACCGAAAAGTAAATATTAGGTAAACAAATAATGAAAATTTCCATTCAGTTCGGAATAGCTTCGAAATGTTAAAGCCAGGATTTGTGTCCTAGGGTGTGCTTAGATTATTCACTGCCCCGAGGAAACTGAATTAGGCCTCTTTTCCTGCAACTGCAAATTACAATGATCGCAGTGGAGGCAGATATTGCAATCACCAAGACGACGTGATAGAACTGAACGAAGTTTAAGTGCCGGACCCAGCTTCATGTTGATGCTGGAGATTAGGTGGTCCTCCGTCAGCAATGGCAGGGCACAACCATCAATTCGCTGCTCTCGAAACACCTATGGAAGGAAGATAGAGAAATATATGTTAGTCTACGTATTTAATAAAGCAACTGAGGAAATCTTCGATAGTGATTATGATACACCTACCACACTATACAAAAATTAACAATCATAATTTTTCCTTTCACTTCGGGTGCCATATGATAATTTTAATTAATTTAGGAAGGACTTACTGGAGCCAGAAGATTAATTAAAACCGTATTAACATTTGTTTATTCAAACGGGGCTCTCCTAATCTATATGTAACCGTTTAATGATTGCAAGAATTAAATTAAAAAAGCATCATGGTATGCTAAATCGGTTAATTAACTAACTAGTAAAATGGTTGGCGATGGGCTGGTCTATCAGAGTGAGACCTGAGCGATCTCTGCCATACCCATAGCTTACTCTGACTGTTCCTTTTCCTTATATATTTTCTAGATCTCAAGTGACGGCGTCTCTTCCGTGGATTGACCTCCCAATCTACCAAGATTGGAAGCTAAAGCGTCACATTATTCCTTTGCCCCTCAACTTTCTCTTCATAATTGCTGAGGGGCACAGGGCCCTGGGTGGGGCTTTGGTTTCCCGGGCGTTTACGCACCCTCTCCGCTCCCCGCCATGGAGTGGCTTCGGTCACCCAGGCTTTATTGTGGTCGTCAGGGAGGGTTCTGTGGGGGCGCTCGTTTATGGCCTTGGCCTTACTCGGGGCCTTGGGGCTGTTCGGCCAGGCAGCTTGGGGAACAACAACAACAACAACAACAACTAGTAAAATGGTATTCCAAAGTCAATGCAACTTACTTCGACATACTCGGCGCAGAGTTCTATACTTCCAACAAAGGCACACACATCATCGACAGTCCACTGGCCAATGGTGTCATGAGTAGGATAGTGTTTATCAGGGGATGATGTGAGGAAGTTATTGTTCCCTGTAGAAGATACGTCTGGTGACTTGACTGAGGTAGGTGATCTGGTGATATGTGTCCGCGTATTGCTCTCCAGAATCTTCTCTTCTAATGGTCGGTCGAAGAAAGATTTCACATCAAAGGAATTAGAAGTTTCAAGTCGTGGTCTCTTGGCAGTCATCGAGGCTGACAGGTCGAGAGGGGAGGAAGGGGTATCCGCTGGTCGTTTCTTCGCTCCTTGTAGGTAGTTGTCCAAGCGAGAAGGCTGGGTTGCTGAAGAGCTCCTGACCATATTCAATAACACCTGCGAGGACATATCCACGAGGGGGAAACCTGGGAAACCCGGGAACATGTGGGAAGTTCCGGAGTGCGCCAGAGGGGAAATGCTGGAGTTTGGCACCCCTTCGTACTTTTTATGTTTGTCTTTGCCTATGGTCGAGGTGATGGGTGGAGTGGGTACGCTGAGGAGGGGTGCTGATCCGTGCTTGAAGGCCGATGTCAGCCCGAGGGGATGGCGGAAGAACCCATTGGTGGCGTTGTTATAATATCTGTAGAAGAAAGAGAGAATACTTTGTTAGTCAAATGGTCTAAGAGGCAAAACAACAGTGTAGAAATTTAAACACTTAATTATAATACATAAAGTATTAAACATAAACAGTGTTCTTCGGTTTATTTATTCAAATTAGAACACATGGACGATAAAAACACCTTTTATGTGTATCATATTGGTTACAATTGAGTGTATGCTTAAGAATAATGACAGCGTGACATATCTATTATAATCATAGGACAGTTTAACATTGCTGTTGCTTCTGATGTGTCACCGAATACTGTATTATTTATACACAAATACAGAGATAGTGGAACATTGAATCAATAGAACTAACCGATCAGCCTTTAGAGTTTAACAACATTATGAATTGATTCCATTGGTTTGTATATTAATGTACACATACATTAAGTTGATAGTGACTCGCATCCTTAATTTCTAAGAATGATAAAATAACTAAATTTAAAATTAATTCAATACCACCGCAGTTACCGCATCTCCGACTCTTTTTTTATATTAATTGTTATTGGATTATTTTCATTGATGGCTAGATAAGGGCGAGAACAAACTGTATAAACATCTACGCATTGATCTTATATGGCGTCGTTGAACAAATATATACATTAGAAAGAGCTCAAGAAGATTATGTGCATTCAAGCCACACAACACATGATTCATAAACAAAATCGAAATCCCATCTATGAACTTGTCTATTACCAATGCATACAGTAGCATATGCTGTTTCTATATTCAGTCTGCACCATAATTATAATCAGCTAAGTTTGTATTTTGATGTAACAAAATTTCTCCACATGTATAATAATTTTGTTGTGGTTTTGGGATTACACTCGAATACTAAGACCGAAAATGCTTAAAAGACAATACAGCTATCGATCTATTACCCCCCCCCCCCCCCCTCTTTCCTGGCAAAAGAGCAGCTAACCAAAGCAAGTTTATCTAAGCATAATAGCATTTCAGTCACGGAAAACCTGAGCAATAAAGTACAAAAGAGAAGCAGATTTAAGTCCAAGAACAAGACAGGATAAAAGGTTCCGACATTTTCGGAGGGCGGCGGCCTATCGTCACCCCTAACCTCCGCGTGAGCTATTAGCTCCAGGAGGCCGCAGTCCTCCCCGTGTTGAACATTGTTACTACTGCACTGGTGAAATGAACACGTAAATGTAACCAAAACGGTTTACATAAACAGTGTTCTAATAGTTACTGAGTTACAATAGGAATAGATAAACCGATGCCACTGTGTATGTGTACTATTGTTCTGACAATTAAATGTTCATATTTTTACATTGTCGTTTATTGGCCAGGGTGAAAATCGATTCCATCCAGGAGGGTTTTTCGCTACAATTATACTCTACTATTGTACTCAATGATCTTATTTTCGTCAAAACGATTTTTTCCCTCATTGAATTCCTATTCACTTAATTCTATTTGGGTGAGGGAGATCTTTTTTGGAGTAACCCTGTTTCTCTCATTAGTTTGGATATTTGAAGATTTCTAGACCCATTAGTTTGGCGATAACAATATTCATTCCATTCAGGTGTCGATTTTTTTTTCTGGGCGAACGATATCGAGCCTATACCTTCGAAGAAATCGGCTTTCGACTGGACCAGGAATGATTTACTAACCCAGTTTCTTTACCTTGATAATAGTGGCCCAGTCATTAATTTGTGTCATTATAATATTATGCATGAGAGTATTTTTCAAAAGATTGATAATGCAGCAAGCTCAAAATACTACATCAGGCTCACTTAATTAAAACTATCTGACCTGACGCTTTGTGGGGTATTATGGTTTGAACGATTTCTCTGACGGTACAGGCTAGCTATCGCTTGCCCAGAAAAGAAAAGAAAAAAATATATATTGACACATGAATGTGGTGAAGCAACTTATCTTCGCCAAACGAATGAGGTGATGCGTCTTAAAATCTCCTAACTAATGGAGCGAAGCAGGGAAAGTCCTTTTGGACCAAATACGGTTAAAGAGGGGTAGATTTTAGTGTCTAAACTATTTCGATTTTATTCATAAGTTACGTAGCAACTAAACCTCACCTTGGGCTCGAAAAAGTATAGGCTACACTACCGTGACTACCCCAATATAATTATAGTATATTATAGTCTATTCACTATAATTCTGCCAGAAATCACGACCACTATCCTCTATAACTAAAAACGGACTAAAGGATACAAGCTAATATTACCACCATGTGGGAAGAGTCAGCCAGAGCATACGCGTGGAAAGATACAGCCCATTTGATCTATCCCTCTTTGAGTTACAGAGGATAGATGTCAAGATTCTGGCCTATTTACAATGAATAGACTATAGCTACGATCGCCTTGCAAGTTACTTTAAAGTGACATTCTAAAACAGTCAGCAGAGTATGTGCAATATTTACTTAGACTGTGGACAATTGCCGACTTGCGAGTTTCGTTCTATAAGGAAGTTGGAGCTGTAGACAACGATATTTAACAATTTACAGCTAAAATACGGTCGTAGTACATGTACAAATTAAAAAATCCCAATTCAACATCTAATTTATCCATCAGAAACGTACACTATTCTTGCATTTCTGTTTAATATCGATGTTCACGGCTCCAACTTCCTTATTGCCTGAAAATCGCAAGTGGACAATTGACCCCTTGCGCGTTTCAAGCTTTAACCCTTTCAGTAACGGTGCCGTCCTCTTAACTTCATTATAGATATATTAGATGATTATAACCAGCTATAAAAAGGGCCTCCAGTAATTATCATGCCTCGTACTATCCTACTTATGAACTATTACTGCCACAAATCCCTCTTAAACTGCACAAAATCGTCTAAGTATAGCAAAACAAAATATTTAGAAGACAACGCTAGCACAGAAGGGATTAATGAAATTGGATCCGTAAACATCGCTAATAAACATAAATGCAATAATAATAAAGGCTTCTGATGAATTTTATATGTGTCGAATTAAATTTGATGTAATTGAAGATATATCATATATACCTTAAATGTATCTTGCAATTTAGCTAAATATTGATGTCTACAGTCCTAATGTTCTTATAGCATGAAACTTGCAAGTGGTCAATTATTAAGACTTTGCTAGTTGAGCAGACAATTTATTATAAAATAATACTCCAAGCACAAATACTTCTTTACTTACTCATTTGGATTGCCGTTGTTGTACTTGGCTGCGAGGGATCTCATGAAATCCGAACAATTTCTATTCATCAGTGACTCCATCTGCTTCATGGCTCCCGGGCCACCCGGTAGGCCGGCCACGCCCCCCAGAGCTGCGGGGCTGAAGTGGTCGTAGACGTTGAGTCTGGTGGGGGGCGGCGTGAAGGCGGGGTTGGGGGGCGTGCCGGGGTAGGACGGGGTGCGGGTACGATATGAGGCGGGGGACTTAGGTGACACTGAGGGACTGTGGGTGATGTGAGTGGTGGCGGGGGACCTGGGTGAGGCTGAGGGGCTGGGGGTAACCTGGGTGTTGGCGGGGGCGTCACTACCGGGGTCGGGGGATAATCTCTCACACTTGACGGAGCTGGTGGAGTCGGAGGTCATTTTGTCTTCCCGCTGAGCCTGTTGGATGTGAGCTTGGTCGTCGATTGTTGTGGAAATCTTGCTCTTAGTAACAGCCTGAGTTTTATCTTTTCCGATGGGAGAGTTGTTGTTGTTGTTGTTGTTGTTGAGTGCCAATTCTTGAGATACCTCACTTTCAATCTGTTTACCTGTAAGAAGAAGACATAAACATTAGTCTATGCATTTATAAAATTTGGAAAACATTTGTGCAAAATATCAATATAATCTAACATTTTGTGTGCTAATGACAAACTCTGATTCTAGTTTGTATAGTGTGGAAGAGTTTTGGAATCACAATAAGATGGAATTTATAAGCATCATATAATGATAAAATTGGATAAGCATATGGACGAGAAGGGTTGGGTTGGGGGGATCAGCCGGGTTGGGCTAATCAGCGCTCTGCAGACCCCCATAATCCTGCGTTAATCCCTAACCGTTTTGGTAAGATGATCCTCAGGGTATTAGAGTGTGGAGCCTATAATTGGGCTTTGTAATTGAATTGGGGTTGTGTGGGACAGGGATCTGCCCTGCTTAGGCCAATCGGCTTTCTGCAGACTCCCATTTTCTTATGTTGTTATGTAATGAGTATACATTATTATATAACCGTTGTATGGCTTGTTTTTGTGATAGAGTTAACATTTTAGAACAATGGAGAGGACAGTTGCCTAGCAAAAACAAGAGGGTAACAGGAAAGAGAGAGAGAGAGAGAGAGAGAGAGAGAGAGAGAGAGTACAAAGGAGTACAAAGGAGTACAAAGGAAATCAAGCAACAACAGATCTAGTGACCCTTCTAGGTTGCTTGTCCTCCAAAACACTGAGGATCAAGTGTCCAAACAGTGGTTTAGAGTGGGTAAGGGAACATTGGAAAGGGAACTACTGCCCTGCCACTAACGTGGCAGGACTAGGAAGTTAGTAGGGGACATATGGGTTAGTAACTGAGGGGAGGATAAAGTTATTCATTTACAAACGCAGTCAGTCGCGGGTTTGATGCGAGATATTTGTCTAGGCGGAATTTAAATGAATCAACGGTGCTGCAGTCTATAACGTCTCGGGGAAGCCCATTCCACAAGTTGACAACTCGATTGAAGAAGACATTCTTAGATTCGTGCGAGTTAAAAGATTTACCAATAATTTTGCAACCGTTTCCCCCGTGTAATTAGATTGGTCGATAGTGAAGTACTTACTACAGTTCATATTGTCGATGCCTTTGATGATTTTGAACACTTGAATTAAGTCGCCTCTTAATCTGCGCTGGGTTAAAGGAAATAGATTTAATTCTCTAAGACGCTCTTCGTATGGTTTGTTCTTTAGGCTAGGTATCATTTTGGTAACTCTACGTTGAACTCGTTCTAGCTTGTTTATATCTTTTTGGTAATAAGGGCACCAGGATTGAACGCAGTATTCCAGAAGAGGGCGGACTAAGGAATTGTAAAGGGTTAGGATAACTTCTTTGGATTTATGCTCAAATGACCTGCCTATAAAGCCAATTATTTTGTTTGCCTTCTTAACAACTTCTGAACATTGTTGACTCGGTTTTAGGTTACTCGATATTGTTACTCCCAGATCAGTTTCTCTGTTTACATTCTTAAGCTGAGTGCCATTCATCGAATAGTTTGCTTTCTCATTTAGGTATCCGACATGTAGTACTTTACATTTATCCGCATTGAAACTCATTTGCCAAATTTGGGCCCAACATGACAATTTATCTAGATTGTGTTGCATATCGTCAACTTGTTCTTTTGAGAGTACGCTATTTGCAATTTTTGTATCGTCAGCAAATTTTGAGATTGTGCAGGTGAGACCCTCATCTATGTCGTTGATGTAAATTAGAAAGAGAATTGGTCCTAGTACCGATCCCTGGGGTACCCCGCTACTTACATTGGTCCATTTAGATGCCTTACCGTTTATGACTACCCTTTGCTTTCTGTTGCTGAGCCAATTTTCTATCCATTTCAACACACCGTCTTGTATTCCATGCGCTTTTAGTTTTAGCAGTAAACGTTTGTGGGGAACTTTGTCAAAGGCCTTTTGAAAATCAAGGTATATAATATCTACAGCTTTACTCTCATCGTAGAGGTTGAGGATATCGTGGAAGAAGTCTAAGAGGTTTGTTAAACAGGAACGTTTTTTACGAAAGCCGTGTTGAGTATCTTTAAGTATGTTATTTTCCTCCAAGTGATTTACGAGTCTGTCTCGTATGACCGTTTCTAGCATTTTACATACAACTGAGGTTAAACTAATTGGACGATAGTTACTGGGTAGGGATTTGCTGCCTTTTTTGAATATCGGTGTTACGTTGGCTACAGAGAGAGAGAGAGAGAGAGAGAGAGAGAGAGAGAGAGAGAGAGAGAGAGAGAGAGAGCGAGCGAGCGAGAGCGAGAAAGAGAGGAACACAAATCCGTACAAAGGTATGTGAACCCCGTAAAGTTTATGCGAGGTCGCGGGAGGGAAGGAGAGGAGTTTGGAATGGACACTTGGGAAAGAGAAGGTAGGGGAGGGGAAAATGGAAAGTCTTGTGTCTGACGTCTTGTGGGTAAATGTTAAATTTTCTTTCATTATTATGGATCAACTACTATAAATACTAGGATTAGTTTGTGAAAATATAGGTTTTGCTATTACAGTTGGATCATAAGGAATGTTGTGTTACTTAAAAATAAGAAAAGGATCACAGCTTACATCAACGGCACTCATTTACAAGAGGATATTCTATACATCGTAAACCCTAACTTCTTTAACTCAGAAAGGGTTACAGCAAATGGGCTGTAAATCTCCACACTTATTGCCAAGCTGACTCGTATCATATGGTAGAAATATTGTAGTGTTTTGTTTTGAGGTATAAAGATTAGTGGTCAAGTTATTTAGTGTAAACATAAAATTTAGGCTATGGTAATGATAGCTTAATTGATGTCTGTTAATAACCACTTGCACTTAGAATGTCACACTTGTATGTAATGAATAAATTGTCTAAATATGAAATTAATCATCGAAAAATAGAAGTATTGAAAACAATTCATATATAATAAGTACGCGTATATTTTAATACAACTATTTTGATCACTGTTCAAAGGGATGTAGTTTTTTGTAATTAAAAATTCAACAATGTATCTATTTTCAGTAGTGAAAATTAGTGAATGAGGTCCCACTAGAGTATTACACTATGTAACTAGAACAAATAAAATTAGTGTGCCAAACAGCTTATATCTACTTAAATAATTTGCATTAGTGTAATATACAGTTGCAAAAATTAACATGGTATCTACCCCTTTCCAGATCGTTCACATTACTTTCCCTGCAATGGGTATTATGAGTTTAGGGTACGAGAATTCTAGAACATAATATTATTAACAATGTATTACCGGTATTATAATCCAGACTGTTAGCAAAATACAGATTATTCCTGCTCTTTACTTCAGTTCAGTTCAGGGAAATTGCCGAGCTCCTCTTTTGATCAAACACTATAAGGAAAACTGTATCTTGAAATTGAAACCAAAGTTAGCAAGGTCAGTTTTATAGTGGGTTGATTTAGGGAGGTGCCAGTAGGGATAATGACTTGCTGAATATACAGTATGTGAGTATTGAAAACAACTTTTGAAGTTGGGTGTGGGAAGATATGACCTCTGGCCCACGGTTCAGGACTCCAGGTCCCATCTGAGAATGCCACAGGGCCGGCCCCAGGGGAAGTTTGCAGCGAGCGAAACTTTGCAATATAATTAGGCACGCATTTAAGTAATATAACATTTAGTCATTACCTCTTTGATATAATCAGTCTCATAAACAAACAAACTGTCTGAAATGCTCAAGTATTATGAAAATTAACTGAGTGACTGGTGAAGTAACTGAATTATAGGTTATAGCCTAAATCAAGCTGACAAAAATAAAAATAAATTGCTTCAAATTTCCAAAATACTATGCATGACACACAGCATAGCTCAGCCAAGCTTTTTATAATGTGTTGTGTTAACTTAATAGTGTTCCGAAATGGATATGACTAGGGTACCTTTATGATAGGGTAGAAGTCAACGTGATTTGTTGATGCCACATTCTTTCCAACTCACGCTTTACCTCAAAGCATACCATTATTGGTACACTTATTTTGTCCGCTTGTATAGTTTCATTCTATTTATACCTCTTTTATTTTGCGATCCATCAATCTATATTAATCAAGGTACTTAGGTCCAATGGTACCATATTATTTCTGATTCCCTGGACCCCCCTTGCCGCCACTCTCTATATTCTGTGCCCTGTGTACGATCGTGCTAATAAGTGATGTCTCGGCACCAAGTATATGTTGATCAATAATTAATGTCAGCAATATCTAAGCCTCATTTCTTCATATCAAGTGAAATATACAAACATTTTCCTACACTTACCCACCCAATTCAACATCTGACAGACATTAATACAGCACAGAGCAAGCCAAACGTGATAACAGCTGGGACATGACTTATTAGCACGACCCTACTTAAGTTTGAGGCACAATATTATCTCTGATTCCCTGGACCCCCCTTGCTGCAACTCTCTATATTCTGTGCCCTGTGTACTTCCCAGCCTCCGGTTCTCTCCCAGCCACCAGTGCCCTGGGGCTGCCACAAAGGCCGGAGGGTCAGGGTACAGATCTCCAGAGACGTGTGGCAGGGTGGTCCTACACGTGCCAACTTTCACACGCCTACCTTACTATAACCATACACTCAATAACCCATTCAGTACCAGTGTCATAAGTTTTATTTTAGTTTGGTTACTATCAAACGATTGTATTCAGTTTAGAAAGAGCCTCCAGTAATTAACTGGCTTCGAACTATCTCACTTCACAATTATTACTACCACATCCTGCACTAAATCGTCGAAATGTAGTTATAACACAATTAAAAACACGTCGCCGATACAGAAGGGGTTAACATTCGAATACGAAATTGGATTGGTAAGTATTCTCGAGCAGACTATATTAATCTCCCTTGAAATTAGGTATAATTTCCACTAAATATTTCATAGTCCATTTGCTGTAGGTATTTCTTATTCTTAATGTTCTTGAACTAGATTATGATGATACAAATACCAGAAAAACAAAAACAAAACGAGTGTGTGGTTTAGTCACATGGCAATATATCAAAACTTGGCATATATTGCAACACTCTCATTGACTATTATTATGATTAAAGTCAAGCAAATCCACGCAAATGGTTCAAATGCCTTTATGTCTGCATTCAAAGGGCGATACAAGTAGAATTGCTCTGTAGATCATAATATCGCTATTACAACTCAACCGATATTTGTATTGTATGTATTGACTGTAATATGGTGTGTTATAACCATAGACTTTTGACGAACTATAGCGCGATAACCAATAAAAAAAAGGGAGGTTATATTGTTGTTAACTTAACTTTGGCGATAATAAGACACTCCACCTCATTCAGGTGTCGATTTTTTTCTGGGCGAGCGATAGCGAGACTGTATCTTAAAATGCCGTACGTCAGCCCTCAGCAAGGACAATTTCTATCGAAAAATGTACAAAATTAACTTGATGGTCTGGGTTGGCATTTTTTTATTTATTTTTAGCTCTAAGGAAGTCTGGGCAGTAGTTTATATTTAACCTAGGGGACAATCTAAATAATAATTGCTTGAAAATGGCAAAAGCAAGCAACATCCTCAATAATGATTAAACTAAATATTGTAACCCACTCGACGTCGGACCAGATAGTGTTGCTGAATGCAGATATTGGTCTCTTAACAATGGCCACCAGGCGTGTTTGTTCAATGTTGTGATAATAGGAGAAAGTCGTGCATCAGAGGCTGGTAAATGTTACTATCCGGATAAGTGTTGGAAAAAGGGCAGAATGTATGTCCATGAACTTTTCCACACCTCACTGACTTTTTCTAATATTAGTCTTTACTCGGCAGTATATTAATTTTGTAATCAGCTCACGGAAAGAAAACAATCTTGGCCTATTTATCTATCTATCTGTCTGTCTATCTGTATAACCTATTTTTAGCCTTGCACTTTAGTTGAAGATTTAATATGACTTTACTGTACGATTATCATTTGACTTGTTCAGTGGAGATGAGGGTTATATTTGCTTTACACTTATTTAAAAGCTATTATTATACATGGACCACTCCATTTCAAGTTAATTATATTAGTTTCAGTTGATACTGTTTTCCTCTTGGCTAATCTTCATTTATTTACTCGCATTTAAATGTGTATCTGTCTTCAGCGTGGCAAAACTGTAGGTAGTTTATAAGGCTATTCGATATATACTATTGATGAAATTCCTATATAGCGCATTCCACTGTCTCTTGTTAACCATATATGGTCCTAGGTAGTCTTGTTGGACCTCCCTTGTTTCGCTCCATTAGTTTGGATTGTTTAAGACGATTTATCCTCTTAGTTCGGCGAAAATGCTATACTGAGAACGTGGTTTGTTAGCTGTGGGGACAAACTAAAATACATTGTTCAAAAATGGCCCAAGCAAGCACAATTATCTATAATAATAACGCAATACATCATAATAACCCACCAAAACGTCGCAATATATAGTGTTAATCCTAATAGGATTATCTAATAATAGCCAAACTAAAATACAATATTGTGCCCTCGTTTGCAATGCTTGATTGTTATTAAGTCCAAGCTACTGCAGAAATGTTTCTTTAAACAAAATTAATATTTTTGACATTTTAAAGTTTATGCACTATGAAATACTTAAATCTCAAAAGAATAGGTCTCTATCATGAACCTGGATGTGTAAAGGCCCAAGAGTGTTTTACATATAGAGAGGAGTCTACGGGTTAGAAACCCGTATTAATACTTTATCGCGGGAAGAGCCTATTTCTACTGTTTTTTGTTTCTGTTTTGTTTTTGGTGAATAGTGCTGACTATATTACATAGGTTATCTCTATTTTATAATGTTAGCATTAGTGAATCATGGTTGTATGTACATTTTACAGAGACCTCTAAAATCATGCATTTAATGTTACAAACGAATCGGAAAAACTAAAAATAATTACATCATCGGCCTAGCAATAGTACAATGCTCATTTCATACCTGCATGAAATTATCTAAATAATAATATATAAACAATGAAGCATCGCCATATTTTCTGTATCCAGTAGAGTTAAAAATAAGTAAATATAAAAAATGCGTTGACACTAGAGATGAGGTTCACTAGTTTATTTATTTATTTATGTATATACTGTATATATATATATATATATATTTATATTTTTTTCCGCGCACTTGTTTTAGAAATGGATTTGGAAAGCCTCTGGCTATCTTGGTCTGTTACGACTTTCAATATATAATGATCATAGAATATCTGACTCCTGACGTAGGGACTAAACAAATTAATAGTTGTTTATCACCACTAAACGGGGTATTGCAATACCTCAGGAAATCTTGAACATTTTACCTTACCAGTTTGAATTAGACTAAAAACAATACTACTTAAATTAATTGTGTAACCATATTCCAAGTGAACAGTAAACATAGTTTAGTGACCAACCAACTAGAATAACTACCAAAACTCAATTCATACAAGATTTGTCAGCTTTATCCTAGGCAAACAGTGAACATAGTCAGTAAAGCATCTCATCAGTTATCAGCAAACCTTTTCAAAATGTAAAATAAATATTTCAACTCAAAATCTATCTGTAAACCTATTATATGTAACTAGTTAACTAGCTCGTATGCAATCCCTTGCTTTGGTCTTTAATATAAGTCAATATGTTAGAGTTAAGTTGTAATCTGTTCCTCTGCACATTTTCAGGCTATGGCTGCAATTTTTCAGTAAACCGCTTATTATTATTATTATTATTATTATTATTATTATTATTATTATTAGATAAATTTCGTTTCAGAAAAGATATAGGCAAATATTGGTTTGGTAACAGAGTTGTAGATGGGTGGAATGGACTACCAAGTGCTATAGTGGGATCTAAAACTGTAGGGAGCTTTAAAATAAAATTGGATAAGCATATGGACGAGAAGGGTTGGGTGTGAAGGGGGATCAGCCGGGTTGGGCCAATCAGCGCTCTGCAGACCCCCATAATCCTGCGTTAATCTCTAACCGTTTTGGTAAGATGATCCTCAGGGTATTAGAGTGTGAAGCCTATAATTGGGCTTTATAATTGAATTGGGGTTGTGTGGGACAGGGATCTGCCTTGCTTAGGCCAATCGGCTTTCTGCAGACTCCCATTTTCTTATGTTCTTATGTTCTTTCTTATGTTCTTATTAGTAGTAGTAGTAGCAGTAGTAGTAGTATTTCTCGAGATCAAATAATTTGTGAACACTGCGTTACGTTCTAGAGCAAGGAAGTTAGTGTGGCCAATTATGTTCAATAACTTGGCCCGTCACTCTCTCTTGACTAAGAACTTTGTTGTGGAAAATCAGAATAGAACACAAATCCCGAATGATAATAGTACCAAATGAGTTAAAAAGCAAAGTGAACATTCGAATTATAGAACAGTAAAGTCGATTTATAGAACAGTACATTATTAACTAATTATGTTATATACGAATTCATGAACACAGGGCGAATTTTACATAATGTATATACGACCCATAAGCAGTGACCTCTTCAACGTATTACAACATAATATATTACCGGTATTCATTATATGGCTAAAGTTATATTCTTAATGACTTCAATATCTTGTATATAAATGTAATTTCGATTGTGCACGTTGATTATAATAAAAACTAGTGTTATTGGTTGATGTGATTGCAGAGGCCATAAATAATGTGCATACTGTTGAACATTTCAAGCATACATTAATTCAAAAGTTATTAAACGTAGAAAAAGCTACAGATACATAAACATACGCAATATAATTGTTTCGATTATGGTACCAAGTTGACTTACCAGAATAACACCACTTGGGCCAGACAACAGCACTGGAGGTGTCAAGATCCGTCATTGCTCTCATCCAGCCTTATTAATCAAACACACGCCTATTTGCGAAGTTTGTTCCAAGGATTCCAAAGATCACACAAAAGCAGCACGTATTTCACGTCAAAGAAATGGTATGAGCCAGGATCATTGATTGTTTTCTTTAACTTCATCAAAAATACATATTAAGACACTGTATTTTCAATATCACAAGTGTATTTCTACGCTGCAAATTATTTCAATGAATAGGTACACTAGCTGTATTAGCTTCCTGGTTTCAAGATGAAAATTCATCCATTCACTGAAAAATCCAAGTGAGCACAAGCGTCCAACCAGAGAGATACGTAGGTAGTACTCCTCACAGTAAGGCTGCTGCCTCATCACTGGTGGCCACTACCTAGCTGGGACCTTCGCCTGGCAGCCACAGGTGAGCCAGGTAAGGTAGGAGGGGGAGGGAACTGTCTTACTGTGTGTTCGTAGGTGTGTTCTCAAGCTAGACTAGGTAGCGGTGCAGGTGTGTGCGTATGCGCGCGCATGCGCGCGCGCGCGTGTGCGTGTCCGAATGTCATCATCGAACTGCGATGGACTACCATAAGCAAGCAAGTGAGTGTGTGTGGACAAGCGGTTGCGTGTGCTTTAGGAGATACGGTAATAGGTATGGCAAAATAAAGATAATTTGTATGCTTTTTGCGCTTATCTTGTTGTACTTGTGCTTTTACATTAGGGGACAATTTTGAACAAAGTTTGTTTCCATTATATCAAATATCATGCAAAATACTAATAATAATAATAATAATAATAATAATAATAATAAAAACACAATTATTTTGACCGAATAATGTTACTTTGCGTTACAGTTTATTATAAATCTGCAAAATTTAACCTCATAATTATTTTAAGAAACGTACGAAAAGATGACGTGCAGTATACTTATATATTCCTGTATCATATTTTATTAGTGAGAATATTATACCCAACAAGCCTTCCCTCCACAACAACCGGTGTGTAGGCTACGGTGGAGGGACTGGTGGTGGTGGGAGGAGAGGAGGGAGTGATAGGGAGAGAGCTGATGGGGGTCCAGAGGTTAATACTATCCGCGCCGATATATGTGCCTTATATATATTTTTTTGTTTCCCTTGTATTGAAGATTTAGGTTGCCTTTGCCTTTTTAGAGCGATGTAGCTTAGTTTGTCCCCTAGCTTAACAAAAAAAAGCCTTCCCAGACTTCCTTCAAACTAAAGAATACCCACCCAAACTGCTTTCAAGCTAAATTTGTAAATTTGTCTATTGAACATTTTATTCTAAACTACAGGCTCGCTATCGCTCGTCTACAAAAAAAAAAAAGACACCGGAATGTAATGAACCGTCTTATTAACGTCAAACTAGTGAAGCGAAACGTCTCAAAATATATAAACTAATGGAACAAAACAGGGAACGTCCAATCCCCCCCCCCCCCCATTCCTGACTGACCAAATCGGGCTAAAGGGGTTGAGAGGTTAAGAGCCTGTTCTAACTATCTCCCTTCATCGTAGGCCCAATATACAAAACGTCGATGTAATGTTGGTGATAGAGACACCCGCTTTGCTGGCTTCCCTTCTAAAGTTACCAGGGTTACCAAATCAAGTCCGCTAGATGGTAAATAAAAGCCGAAACTCGATATAAGAATGCCACAACCTCTAGAATATCACTTGTCAATGGCTCAAATCTCCAGAAAACCGTTTGAATGCATGATGCTAGATGGGCAAATTTGCCTCTTGATTGAAGTAAATACCTCTAGATCTAGCGGAAAAAATAGCTAAATTGTCAACACTACTCTGAACACGATGGGTAGCATGGTCCGGATCAATACACGCTTTTCATGTCGCTGATGGGTTTGTGGTTAACTCGTTCTGGGACACTGTATTATGATTACTAAGATATGTTATTTTGTTTTACTTTCGGAGGAAGTTAATGTGAGTTGTTTGAAATCAAAACCATATATGCTTTTGCTAAGGGCAGAAATCATTGTTTTATTTACTTTTCCTTAATCAATGATTGGCTGCTGTACTATCATAATAAATCCGACTATGGCCCTCAACTGTAAAAGATGACTGTACATTATAGTGCTAAATTGTTCGACTATGAAACATACCTATAGTGTCGAACAGGTAGCCACCAGATATTATTGTTATATCAACGGTATAAATGTATTCAGATATAAAGATGCATTTGTTTGACAGTTTTTCTGCATAAATAAAACGTTAGCCAATATACAAATCATAGTACACAGACATTAGCATAGGTTAATCTGGCATAAACACCTTTGACGCTATAAGTGTATCATTATCCTAGTACGAAGTCGACATTTGTAGCAGAAATGATAAGAGCATAACTCTCTTAGGACTGCATGGTACTTATTTGTTAGTGTTTCAGTTTATGCTGTGCATAACCAGACAAGGATCATGTCAATTTTATGCGTCCATTAAGCATAAAATATTCAACTAAAATATTGGTGTAGATAATCAAACAGTTAAGTTACTAGATTTATGTTGTCCAATTGTTTGTTTTCAATAATATAAAGTGAAGCAAAACTAACAAACTTTTGCATCATATTAAGTTTGCACACTTCACCTCTTTCCCGAGGTATCCTTTGTAATAACAGAAGAATTGAGGTAAGGACATGGCAATTTATCCTCAGCTGAAATAAAGTTATGAACAAAACACATACCCGTATGCATAGCAACAGCTTGAGATGTTAAGGTGGTGGTGGTGGTCACTATCTCACGTCTCATCATCCTGGAGGCCACATCGGGAGGTTAGGTCAGTTGGTGGAGGGGTAAGGTGAGACTGACACAGTGTAGGGGTGGGGTGAGGGGAATAGTAATAAGCAAAGGTGTGGTGGGTCTCAGTGATCTTTGGATATGCATTGCTGGTATATGTGAATGGGAATTTTTCTAATGCATATAAACAAAGCACAGTAAAGCTAAAAGCAACATTCGCAAAACATGACAAAATACAAATGGAATGACATTAAAGAAGAGGACAGTCTAAAATTTGCCTGTAGCGGATGTTCGTTTCGTAGGAGAGTTAAAATAAAGTCAATCAGAATTAATGCCCCATTTGAATAAAAATGCCAGGAATCACAAAGTTTGGAGGATTTCAAGTAACAGGAAAAGGTAAATACCATATAAGAAAGTATTTTCACAGAGCTCAACTGATATGTTAACCACTTCTGTACCGGCGACGTCTTTTTAATTTTATTCTAGCTATATTTAAACGACATTTGTTTTGCTTAAGAAGCATTAAGTGAGATTAAGTGAACGGTTAAGTGAGATAGTTCATAGCCTGTTGATTGTTGGAGGTCCTATTTATACTGAATACAATCGTCTAATAGTAGCCACAATAAAGTTAAAAGGACGGCACCGGTACAGAAGGGGTTAATAAAAGACAGACAAACGGTTCACTTTAAGAAAGTATCACAACACATCTTGTATAGATTAATTTTGATCCGCAACTCCGTTTTGGCAACATTATAATTTGTGGTGGCACTAGACTTGATGTAGATTATTATAGGTGACAATGTGTACTTTAAAAACTCCAATATTAGAAATGAGGAAAACGTAAAGGGAAAGCCTTTTGTGTGAATCGGTGATACTAGCCTTAGAGTTTGGCATGGACAGGATAAGGGTGAGAGTGTGTAGAAAGACATGTCCCTCCTACTCTCCAGAAGGGGGGAGATTAGGCGCTAAGTAAATTCTGATGAATAGTATTGGTTGTAACAGCGACTGAAAAGTGTTGCTATATTGCAATAAATAACAAGCTATGGGAGTGATTAAATGCAATGCTTTATATACTGGCACAGTAATCAATATCTCAAACACCTGACAGCCAATTTCAGGGAAGTACTTTCATTTAAAACAAGAAAGATTGGGTTTTGCAGTACTCTCATTACAAATAGCTGACGTGCGATAGCTGATATAATAATAGCAAATAAAAGTCGGTCGGGTGAAGTCTATCTGATTAAGTGTATCCTGTGAAGCGTGCGGTGGTTGAAACGATGTGGTGAAGTGAGGAAGCTGAAGTGTGGTATGATTGAAGTACAGGAGATGATGTCCAATGTAGTGGTTGATGTGCGACTAATGAAATTGGTTGTAAATAATGTGTGATGGGTATAGTGTTTATATAGTGTGAAGGGTAAATTGAGTTCGGCGATGTGTGGCGGTTGAATTAGCTATATGCCGATTACACATAAGGCCAGTGCGAGTTTTGAGTCATGGTGGTGGTGGAAGAAATGTGTTGCAAAAAGTAAAGTAAAATATGGTTGCAGAATTAAGACTTCAACCCCCCTCCCAATATACCTCTACCAGTCTTATCATCCCCTTACCCCTCCCTCCTCTGATCGTTTGAAGTTATCTTTGAGTTTTAATGGACGCCAACAAAAATCACAGAACGCATGGCACGACCGGACATTTATCTTAGTATAATGAAACTCCCTTAGGTGACGGAAATACGCACATACTGACATTATAAAGAGTCTCAAGTATACAACCTCGTGAGTTCTTACGTGTTCGTACACATTCATGTTTCTGATTGATATTCTAAGCTGATTTTAACTCTATAGTTTACAGAATATTACCACTTAATCATATTATACCACTGTATATTCAAAACTTCATTGACATAAAGCAAAATATCATATTTAATTCAAATATTAGTGTCATTGTTTTGAGTACAAATGTAGGGTGAGTGAGGTCTGAACAAAGGCATTGAATGGTGCAGCCTTAAAGAACACAAGATAATTGTATAATGTCCCATTGCATTCGTTCCCTGGTACGACACAGGTACAATAACAAATTATTGACTAAAATCGATTGTATAGAAAGCACACACACACATACATACACACACACACACACACACATACATACATACATACACACACACACACACACACACACACACACACACTTACTCTCATGGTTATTTTATGATAATTTGTATTCTGGACCTGCATCATTATTGTATTTATTGATTTGTGTTGTAAACTGAGCATACCATCTTCATATCTGTACATCTCATGTTCATCCACTAAATTGTAAAATGTGTATTTTCAGCTCATGAGGCTGCCATTCTTTAATAAACCGTTTATTATTAGGGGTTCGACCCCTACGGGGAACCGTTATTGTAATCATTAAACCCGGTTTTTCATCCAAATTCTTCTTACGCGCCGGTTTCGACGCAATAACTCCACAACCGCTTTTTGGATCGGGATCAAACTTTCACAGGAGGTGCGTTTTTGTATTGAGCAACTTTTGATAGGCTAAACATCCGGCATGGTGGTCAAACAGGTCCGTGGCAGCCGGTTTCCCAAAAAACTTGACGTCTAAATACCGTCTCTCCCACTCATAGGAAACGACTGGGCTTTGGCATACGGACTCCACTACTAATGCTCCGCAAATGTTATAGAGAAGGTTTTGCTTTTGCACGTGGGGTTTTTCTGGCAATCTTGAAAAAAACTTGGATTCCACTTAAAATTCCACATCTTGAAAACTGCGTCGATGATCAAAGCCATGCTTGCGTAGTTGGGTGAGGCTCGCGGTTCCGAACGTTTTGATATCAAAAGAATATAAATGGGTGGAAGAGTTTGGCCGCAGCATTGAAAACTGTCTATTCTAAAAAGACTTTAAAACCGCATTCGCTACCCACACAAAGTTTACCGTCTACAGTCTTCCACACATCCCCCAGTTTTGCTTAATAACATAATCACTTTATTATTCAGATCTATAATTTTTTGTTTATTTAACTCTCTCAAAACAGTTCGAGTCCCTACGAATTCCACCAATTATTTATCCAACCTACCTATACATACCTACCCTACTAAATAATAATGATAATTCAAATTTATTTTTGGTGAATAACAGAGTATTGGCTAAGGTTTTTAACAATTCCTCCCTTTGCCAAATGCTTAGTTTAATAACAATGATATGGACCTTTAAAGTTTTGGCAATTGCCCGTGTGACTCGTATTTTAACCCTCCTAAGTGTTACCACAAAATACCGCTAGATCCTTTCTCAAAAGTCGCTAGCATGTTGCTACATAGTCAAACAATGTTAGAATATAGAATAATGCTGCAATTTCTAAAGAGTTTTGGTTTGTTTGTTTTGCAAATTTACAATGTAGTATGACTAGAATGTCTGAAATTTTCAAATTATCCCTAGTAAATGTCTCTAGATATAAAAGAAATGGCTGCTAGATTGAAGTAAATAGCTCTACATTTAGCGGTAATATGTAGCTTTACCACTGGCAACACTGCAACCACCACCTCCCTCCCACCCTCCCAGTATGTCTCCACAAAATACCGCTAGATCCTTTTTCAAAAGTCGCTAGCATGTTGCTACATAGTTAAACAATGTTAGAATAATGCTGCAATTTCTAAAGAGTTTTGGTTTGTTTGTTTTGCAAATTTTACAATGTAATATGACTAGAATGTCTGAAATTTTCAAATTATCCCTAGTAAATATCTCTAGATATGAAAAAATGGCTGCTAAATTGAAGTAAATAGCTCTACATCTAGCGGTAATATGTAGTGATACAACTGGCAACACTGCCTAAGTGTTACCCCAAAATACCGCTAGATCCTTACTCAAAAGTCGCTAGCATGTTGCTACATAGTTAAACAATGGTAGATTAATGCTGCAATTCCTAAAGAGTTTTGATTTGTTTGTTTTGCAAATATTACAATGTAATATAACTAGAATGTCTGAAATTTTCAAATTATCCCGAGTAAATGTCTCTAGATATGAATAAATGGCTGCTAAACTGAAGTAAATATAGCTCTACATCTAGCGGTACAACTGGCAACACTGCCTACAACCGCCCTCTCATCGCCAGATGATTATGCTCGGAGGTTTGTATTTGCTTATCTTATCCTGTGTATAAATGTAACCCTTACACATGTTTCTATTAAATAATGACATTAAACAGGATTCATGATTTAAATACAAGGCTAGATATTGATCGGAAGTACGTATTTACCTTCGGAAAGCTAAAATATAATGTTAACACATATGGGATAGGGAGGAGGGAGGGAGGTATAAGAGGTGGACCGATGGAAGGGAAGAGAACCCCGATATACGAGATACATAGCTTCATATGCGCGTATTGATCACTTTCATGCTATTATGTATGCATACAGAAGTAGCAGGACACATTATGTCAAGAGTGAACACCAATAACTTAATCCATACACAGTAAAAAAGGCGGAAATAATATCGTACATACGAAGTGATGGAATGGGTATGGGGGGAGTGTGTATGACAGTTCGTCGCTAGATAGGGGTGTGTGTGCTTGTGTGATGGTCTTGTGTAGCTATGTGTGTGCTTGTTTGAGTTTTGCTATAGGCTACGCATTAGTTATCTCTCTCTCTCTCTCTCTCTCTCTCTCTTATTTATCGCTGTCTTCCTTACGATTACGACATACTGTACTAGTGCTGCTAGTGCATGAGAACAGGAAATAGGGAGCCTCGCCCTCTCTCTCAAAAATGAGAACATAAGTAAACAGGAGTCTGCAGAGAGCCAATTGGCTATAGGACTGGGTACCCTATTCCACATATCTACAACTCTGTTACTAAACGAATAGAGGCAGATCCCTTACACACCCAGTCTCTCTCTGTCGCTCGTTTGTTTGCACACCGATACAAATGAGGCAGATCCCTTACAAGATGAACATGGGAATCTGCAGACAGACAAGTGGCCCACAAAAAGCAGATCCCTTTCACATCCAACCCATTTCGTCCATATGGCTATCTGATTTTATCTTGAAATTTTCTATTGTTCTTGATCCCACTATAGCACTAGGTAGCCCATTTCACATATCTACGACTCTGTTACAAGAGGCAGATCCCTTACACAGCCAATCTCTCTCTCTTATTTGCACACTGGTACAAAGGAGGCAGATCCTTACACATGCTACCAAGATGAAAATGGGAGTCTGCAGAGTGCCGATTGGCCCACACACGGCAGATCCCTTTCACACCCAATTTATCTCGTCATATCAAATTTTATGTTGAAGCTCTATTGATATTGATCGCACTATAGCACTTGGTAGCCTATTCCACATATCTACAACTCCTTTACCAAGCGAATAGAGGCAGATCCCTTACACAGCCAATCTCTTTCTCTCTCGCTCTTGTTTGTTTGCACACCGGTACAAATGAGGCAGATCCCTTACACATGCAACCAAGATGAAAATGGGAGTCTGCAGAGAGCCAAGTGGCCCACATAAGGCAGGTCCCTTTCACACTCAACCCATCTCATAAACGTTACCTGTTATTTACACTAGGCTACTTACTATACACCCATGTTATCATATACCTGCAACCAAAACACAATTGTAAGAAATAGGAACATAAGAAAATGGGAGTCTGTAGAGAGCCAATTTGGCCCACACAAGACAGATCCTTTTCACACCCAACCCATCTCATAAAAACTCTCTCATTTATCTCTGTCTTCCTTACATTTATGACATCCTAGTCTCTCTCTCTCTCTCTCTCACAAATGAGAACATAAGAAAACCGGAGTCTGCAGAGAGCCGATTGGCCCACACATGTCAGATCCCTTTCACACCCAACCCATCCCACGCTCTTCTCTCTCTCTCATATTTATCGCTATCTTCCTTATGTTTACGACATCCTATTCTCTCGCCATACTCCCTCTCTCTCCTTCACAAATGAGAAAATAACAAAAATAAGAAAATGGGAGTCTCCAGAGTCGATTGACCTACACATGGCAGATCCCTTTCACACCCAACCCATCTCGTTCTATCTAATTTCAAGTTGAAGCTCTATTGTTCTTGATCCCATTATAGCACTCGGTAACCTATTCCACATAATTATCTACAACTCTGTTACTAAACGGATAGAGGCAGATCCCTTTTACAGCCAATCTCTCCCTCTCTCGCTCTTGTTTGTTTGCACAATCTGCTCCTTCTGTAATTTCTCCATACCCGATAAGTTAAATTATCTTTTGATATCTGTGACACAGCATTTGTATCCAACACAATACCCTGCTTGCAAAACCGTCGAACCCCAGACAACGTTGCTTGCAACTTTAATTATTATTATTACACACACACACACACACACACACCGACAATATATAAATATGCCGTGTATTACTCTTATTATTATTATAGTATTATTATTATTATTATTATTATTATTATACATATATTTTTTTAGTATTATTATTATTACGATTATTAGTGTTATAAATATTTGTATTATAACACAAATCCGGCAAGCATAGATATTGTCGGTATAATCAGTCATCCTCTCCATTCCTCCCACCATAATTATCGCCAACCAGCCTCTTCAGCATTCTTCTTTACTCTCGTGAGCCGCGCGTTAGTGACCTCTATTTATCATATCCAGCTGGACTAATGGGGCCTATAATGAGGTGAAGGTGAGAAGGGAAGGACCATCAATCTTTGGTTGAATACGTTTTTGCCTTAGTGCTTCCTTCTGTTTACATAATATATCCAGTTTGAGTTATAAAGGCTGTTAGACGAGCTGATGCAACTAATGTTCTACTTTAGTTTATGAAAAAGAAAAAGAAGCATCCCCAAAGAAGCACAACTATAATAGTGTAATAGATTGACACAAAACCTAACTTAGTTGATTGCTAACTGTTGTTAGATAAACTAGTATAACATATATTTTGCTTTAGTTTTACGAAAAAGAAAAGAAGCACTCATTTAATAGTGCAATGGATTGGCGCATTAGCTAGTTAGAATATAACTAATAAGGACCAATATTATTTCTAATTAGACTTGTAACGTAACTCACCACACTCAACAAAATATATAATACAAACAAATAAATAAATTATAATGTTAGGACGGATAGTGTCACCCCCTCGTGAGGAAATGAGAGATGAACAAATTAAACTCATGACCATATCAAGCCATAAGATACATAGGGGAAAATCAAAATTTGAAAGCTGTGACAATTTTCAACCCCCCCCCCTCCCCCAACACACACAGACATACACGCAGACACTTTCCTACGATGCTATGTATCCTTTACAATAAGCTAACGCGTGTACTGGTGGAATTCTTTTAATCAATACTTATGTCGTATTTCGTGTATTGTTCCGCTGCCAGGAAACAATAAGGCAATGCGATCACAGGTACTGTACATATAAAACAAAACATGGCGCCGTTGATAACAATATTAGGTGTTTCATACTGTACAGGATTTAGCTGAGGATCACCACCGTTCACCTATAACCTTCAATCTTACTCCACGTATTTTGGAGGTGGAATAATTATTGCGCAATATCGGAGTTCTTACTATTATCTCCAAACATGAATATGACTTAACACCTTCTGTACCAGAAACGTCTTTATAGTTATATTTTAGCTATATTTAGACGACTAAAAATGGATCTGTGGTAGTAAATAGAGCTAAGTGAGATAGTTCGAAGCCCGCTAATTGCTAGACGTCCTTTTTCAGCTGAATCATATAATTTGTTTGTTGCCAAAATATTATGAAATGGATGTCACTGGTACTGGATGGGCTAAATTTATAGATTAGGTGGAGGTGTGGCTATCACACAGGCACCGACCCAGTAAGATGATAATAGAGCTAATTTACCTCTTCATGTTGCCCTTTATGATAATCAGCTGGAGCTACACATTACTTTGGTAATCCAACCACCCAAAACCACATCAACCACCATATCAACCACCAAAAGCCACATCAACCACCTCACCAACCACCCAAAACCACACAACTCATAGAATTTTCATCCTTCTGATCTTAATAAGACATTTCTGCAAAACGAAATAGTGTCACCAACATGTATATATAAATAGCCTTGTATTTCGCTATTCAAGACTATCTGACTGTCTATTACCAGACGCCATGATCCCCGAAGGGGTGGACACGAATGAATCGCTTTCACGCACCTCAGTCAGCCAGCGACCCTCTTTCCACCCATCACCACTTTCACACATATACCTCTCAACTCAATCCTTCCACATCACTCTCGGTCTGCCTCTTCCTCTCTACCCTTAGATAAAATCGGGACATATTTTAATCAGTAAAGTTAACATATATTAAGCCCTACATATTTACATCAATGAATTATACATTTTGTTTTCGGTAGAAGATACATTATTCGTCAGTGATAACCATACATTATATTATCTCTATGTTATAGTTTGCAATGCTATAGGGCAGGCAATTTTACGTTTAGAATATGTTATAAGCTTACAAGTAACAGCAATTACATGTATAGATCACGGGTATTTTTATTCCTTTTTTACGGCTTCTTTTTGTGTTGCCCTGTACCCGAAAAAGTGGGTACATAGAAATACAAGCAGGGGATTATGCTTGTTGGCCCCAATAAGTTAACCTGTTCAAAGTCCGTGCCCTTAGGTCACGTCAGTGGCTGATTTGCGAGTTTTTGGCAGTTACCTTCAGAACTTGCGAGAAGACGAATCACCCAAACATGATTTATACATACTTATTACCAAAACACGAGTGCCTAGTGATTTGATTTTGAAGATGAATCACCCAAACATGATTTATACATACTTATTACCAAAACAGGAGTGCCTAGTGTTATAATTTTTAAGATGAATCACCCAAACATGATTTATACATACTTATTACCAAAACAGGAGTGCCTAGTGTTTTACTTTTGAAGATGAAACACCCAAACATGATTTATACATATTTATTACCAAAACAGGAGTGCCTAGCGTTTTGATTTATTCAGTAATAATTGGCACGAGACTGTTCATCAGGCAACAGGTCCATTAGCATTCAGACTATTTAGACCGCGACTCGGTGGGTAGCTCTCTATATCATTTTCGAAGCGGATTGGCATTACCACTTGTTCTGCACCAACTCCATATATTATTTTTCGTCCCTCTTTCCTCTCAGAAACAGTTGTAAAAAGGTTAATTGTGTGTAATTATCCGTCATAGGCAGGCAGGTGATGGATGTGATGCCTCGCCCGGGTGGTGGCCGGCGTTCCTCAGGGGTCAAGAGGCTGTGGGTCAAGGGTGGCAGCAGGGGAGCAAATATATAAAGGTTACCTTTTTAAATACCATGGCTCACGTATTTGCTAAAATATTATATTTAAGCAGTCAGTAAATGTTAAAACCCATAACATGGCTTAGGCACACTTAATCCAAGAGTTATATGCAGATAGAGTAACACGCATCAAGGAACCTAAACATATAGCACTCGATGGCTTTTTGAGGAAACAAAAAGTTAATGAGACATTTTGAAACGAAGATATTCATATGTGTTTATATGGATCACTGTAGAAATAGATAGTTTATCTAACAGTAGCTTAGGCCACCAGGCAATCCACATACCATGACCGTATCACAAATTTTCGGGCGTACTCCAGAAATGATACTTACACCAGAAGCCATTTCGCCGCTCTGCCTAGTCAAAATAAATTATTTATTTCGAAAAGGCAGGCACAAGTAGCTAGTAATTCGCTTTTTGAAACACTCAAATATACACAGTTGTTCAAAGTAACCTGCCCAGATAGCTCTACACTCGTCGTCGTCAGATGGGAGTAATTCATTCTCTTAGGTAGCATGAATGTAATTTGATCTATTTGATTTAGTGTTTTTATTTCATCAACTCCGCTATTTCCTATTTGCTCATTTTGTAAACTAGGTTGTGATTATTTTATAAAATAGGCAAAATAGATTTTTACAAAAACATTTCTAATGAGCATAATCCATGTTGCTCATTTTATAAACTAGAGTCTATTCATTATAGTTAGGCCAAAAGTCATGACCACAAATATCTATACCTAGAGTAATCGAGAACATTATTTCTACTATTTAGGGAGAGTCAGCCAGGGAATATGTGAGGAAATTTACAGCCGATTTGTCCTAGAACTAAATCAAATCAGCAGACTACGATTTGCCAATTGAATGAATTTGGTAGATTACAATATGCATATTTTTATCAAATGGACAACCTCCGATTTGGTTGTAGCATAAACTAGGCATCCGTGATATTTCTGATTGTATGAATTAAGCAACTTCGAAATTAAGTATTTTATGAATTCAGCCATCTCCGATTTGCTATTTTTTTAACATACAGTTTGTTTGTTTTTTCAGCTGATAGTAATTTGTCATGGATTAATCTAGATTTCTGAGGTATTACGATGATTTAGTATCGGTTTATGTTGCGAATTGTGAATACATTAATGATATAGTACAGAGATTTCATGTGAGAATGCATTCATATTAAGCATAAAGATATTCACACTTATCCAGAAAGAATCAATCAGATAACTAAATAAACGTGGGAACATAGAACCTGTCAAATAAATCTAGTTACGCCCCCGCTCGGCTATTACGGCTTCCTTCCGGCGGAGTGACCGGAAGTGAGGATGTTGTCTGGGAAAGTCAAGCCACACAGTTCAGTCCAGCCGCTGCGGTCTGTAGCGGCACCGGCTACTTTACCATATACCTTCGTTCACCTGCATTCACAGGAGTAATAAGAAGGTGAAGCATTTAGAGACAGACCCTGAAAGTAAAGCATGCCAGAAACATATGTAATACCTTACTGTTGTGATTTGAACAAATATTATGTATATTAGTTTATATTGACAGACGAATATATTCAATTTAGATAAAATGAGTTGTCAGAATTAGCTCACATGTCTTTTAACTCTCCATTGTATCTTAAATTCCAACAAGCAAATAATAATCTTCCATTTCTACTCCTCTCACCATCAACAAATCAAATTCATCCCACGACAGTTCTTCAATCCTATCCACCAATTTTGGCAACATAAACCCCTTTTTACTAATCTGACTGTTGCTAAACTCAGGGTTTGACTCATAATCAAAGTTTTCATGGCTCCTGCCAATTTTGTATATTGAGCATTTCTTTTATTGCTTTAAATTTGTTTGAACAACCAATGTTTTAGGTTAATTGAATTACATAACTGTGTCCAGTACTGTCCCTGCAATTTTACCGCCACTACCAAAGTCAATGAGCTAAGGTGCAGACATTGAGGGACTGTATGACCAGATTCCTATCAATATTAGTCCCGATCAGCATGCTTGCATTCCTGATTGATTATATTATAGGCCATACACACAACCATAGCTATTCTTACAGAACAAGATAGCTACTCTGCTCACCATACACAAAAGCCTTACCAAATCGGAATCGTGCTGAGATACAGTTGTGAACATATTCCATTAGCCACCCTATAATTTGCAGCATGCAATTAAAACTTGTTATAATCAATTTACGAATACACTTTGTTTTGCATACTTTAATATGTAAAACATTATATATATATATTCAACATATAAGTTATTCATATATTGAGTCTATAAGTTGTAATTGCATAATGCAAATCATTGGGTGGTTAAGAACATATGTCCACAGCTGTACGTAGGCTGATATAATCTTCTTGGGGATAGTCATGTTTTGCAGTAGACCACAAATGACTGCTGCTGCTTATAAATGCTGAAGTATCATGTTCACACACAAGATACGTTATCCCACGTCGGGAACTTTGTTGATGCCAATCGATAAGCAGTACAGCTTGAACAGTACGTGATTTGCATAACACAGACCCGCCACCACAGGGCCTCAGTTCAAATTATACCTAGTTTGAGGTTGGGTTCAGTCTGGTGGCCTCATAATGTTTGAACTATGGGTCGTGGTCATCCTGCGGTGTGGCACGTGACCCTCAGACTGCAGGTTCTAAGGATTAGTTGCTTTCAAGTCTCTCACGCCCCCTGTTGCAGGTCAGCAAGTTTCCACTTTTTTAGTAAAGCCTTGAATGCCTGCCTCATTCAACTACAAAGAAAGATTCTAATAATGCAATCATATATATATATATAAGTTTTTCATAGAACCCCCCTTGCTACTTTGATTGAAGTATAACTTACATTGACGAGATGTAATATTTATACCTAGGAGTATGTTTACGCCGTATGATTGCATTCCCTGGTTCCTTTCAACGTGATTGGCTTTCATTTTGTAGCTCAAACCGGAATGATTACCCCTCTGCCTACTGACTTCTATCTCAGATAAATTTCAAATATAGTATCATAATCTTTATATAACTTTACTGTTTTGTTTGTTACCGACACGTTTCCCTTGACCCGATCCTCAAGGCAAAGTGTATTTTGTCTTCCCCTCTGGAACAATTTTCTAAAATTGCTGTGATCTGCCGACCTTGCATTGCCATGAGTCTTTACCAAAATAATAATACTACAACTATTTTATCATGGAGATAGTATTTTAAAGTTTTTGTAGTACCTAAAGCTGCAGGTAAAATTGTCATCGAAAATTCTCCCCAAGAATTCAATGCGAAAATAATAATATTTTGTTAGAGATGAACCATTCGTACAGCTGTGAAAAAGAATGAAGCTCTAAGGAAATCCCGAGTGACTCCTGTGGGCACGCTTCCTCTCCCAGGGCCGCCACACAACCAGGTTCCGTGGGAGTTTTTGGTCACGATCTCCCACGATCTTTGCTCAGGATCCGTGGCAATTTCCTCAACTACCATGGGGGATCGGGAACGTAAAAAATTATAGCAAAATATTGAAACTGTCATATTTTCAAATATATCAAATTAAATAATTAAGTAATTTCACGTTCTTACTGTATTTCGATGAATATTGTAAACTCAGATTACAATCCTCTTGTTCAGTTAACAATCGTCGATTTCCTTTTATTTACTCAGTGACCTTAAGTTCTGAAATTCAAAATCAGCATTTAAATTGTGACCAACCGGCGAAACAGGTGTAGACTATTATACAGTATAGTGTGCATTCCAAAACTAATTTTGCGTACAGCAGTGTGTTTGGTGATATGGAAAACAAAATGATGCCATCAAAATTGGATCGTCCCGGGTTCAACTCCCGGGGCAGGCGAGATTGATGGACAGTCTCTATACACCTTATGCGTCTGTTCATCTAATAGTAAATAGGAACCGGGAGTTAGTGGGCATTTATTGCGTCCCACTCGGAGAGGTAAACTGTGGTAGCCTGGAACATATGCATTAGGCCTCGTGTACAGACGGCCTAATAAGTGATGTTTCGGCACCAATTATGTTTTGATCAATAATTGGTATCAGCAATATTTACACATGTCTTATTTTTGTTTTGAGTGAGCTATACCAACTTGTTCGTACACTTTCCCACCCTATTCAACATTCTGACAGGCATTAATACAACACAGAGCGATCCAAACGTAATTACAGCTGAGACATGACTTATTAGCCCCACCCCCTCTACCTTCAAAGGGCAATGTCACGGAGATGAGCTAAGCGGTTAAACGCAGCTTATCGTAAGTTCCCAAAATTGGAGGTAACATAGTGCTATACCCTGTTCCAAGTAGGTAGGCCAAAATCGTGAACCCTATCCTCTGTAACTTATAATGGGCCAGAACATATGTGCTGTACAATTCCACACCTATTCCCTGGCTGACCCTTCCTAAATCGTAGAAGTTTTTAGCTCGATTACTCCAGTCGTGATTCGAGTTATAGAAGCTAGTGGAGAAGATATTTAGCCTACCGGTAATGAATAGGCAATACTTTCCCAAATTGAACTATCGTGACTTAGTATTCAAAGTAAAACTTGCGACATATTAGGTAATAATGCACACTCAAACACACACAACACTACCGAGGGAGGTGGTGATGTTTACACTGAAATGTTGATTAATTGGGTAAAATATATACAATGAATTTTCACGCTTGGAGACCTCTGCCACCTTACCAATCTGTGCTTTGCTGATGCATGTCTTAGAGAATTGATGGGTAGGGGTTGAAGCTCTCAAAGTGAGAATCATAACCATTAACACTTTCATTTTGAAGCTATTTTATGTAGAGAGTATTACTTTATTCAAAGAGAGCTAATGCATTCCTTTAAGGGGAGATGGGTGGTTTTCCAGGTTCCCCTTCTCCCTCATGTTTAGCCCATTTAGTTTGTTTTAAATTTTAAGATGTTTGACCCATTACTTTGTCGATTTTAAGACCTTTTACCCAATGTTGTTTGTAAATATTTAGACCTTTCGTGCTATTTATATGTCGATTGTTTTCCTGACAAACGACGTGAGCGTGTAATTTTGGAAGAAACGGATTTCGGCCACATTTTTCTACTAAAAATCTATCTATCTATCTATCTATTGCCTGACGCCGCGATCCCCGAAGGGGTGGCCACGAACGAACCGCCCCCATGCACCTCTGTCCCCAGTCAGTCGACGCCCCTCCCCCCAACCAGCACCGCCTTCGTTCATGTAGTTCCTCACTCCATCCTTCCACCTCATATTCGGTCTACCTCTCCCCCTCTGTCTCTCTCCCTCTCTGTAAATTAATCAAGATGAGGGATCTGATGGATGTTTTTGTTAAAGTTTGATGGAGATCTAGGGAGGAAACTAGAACAAAATAATAAATATATGAAACAATATCTACCAAAACTAGTACCATCCCCCTTTAACCCCTTCAGCACCATGACGTATTTTTCATTCTATTTTGGTTACCATTAGACGATTTTCTTTAGTTTATAGTCTACTTCTAGGACTAAAATGGGTGACTACTATCTCAATAAACCCTTCGATTATCAAGGGTCCTTCTTAAACTGCATAAAATCATCTAATGATTAGCCATGATCAAAAATAAAAATACGTCATGGGGCTGTGAAGGGGTTAACACTTCGAGTTGCTCAAAACCTATACCCAAAGTCTTTGAAATAAAAGAAGATGACCTATGTTACCTTTAAATTGCCTGGGTATTAACAACTTAAATATTCCAAAACCATGTGTACCACCCGTAACTTTTCCATTCCCACTCCCTAATCCACCAATCCATCGATTATGGATAATTATGTTATAGCTTTTATTTAGTCATCCTGGCCTGTCCTGTCCAAAACCTGCTAACCAGCAAGACAGCCATATACCGGAACCATAATGTAATACAACCAGTAATGAGCTTGCCATGGGAAACGTAGAGGAGGAGCGACTGTGTGAGAGGATGTGGTTGCAGGTGAAGGAAGAGGAGGGGGAAAGCAGGTGGGAGTAAAGAAAGAGGGCGTGAACAGGATAAACTTAAGAGGTAGAACTCAACGATTTTTTCGCTGATATAATTGGTAAAAAATAATTAATCATATAATAAACAGAATGAATACTCTAATATCTAACAAAATGGTAAATCGTAAAACTGGAAAAGAAGTATATTCCCATGCAGATGGAAAACATGAAACAGGATAATATATACAGTCAACAAGGATAAAAAGGAATATAATATAAAGAAAACAGGGCAAAAAATGAAAGGAGATTTAGGCAAAGTGAAGGGAGTCAGGAAGGAAGCTAGAATGAAAAGGGTGGAGAAAGAAGAAGAAGAAATAGGGATAGTAAGTGGAAAGTTGGAGAATGGGGCATGTAGAGAAGCAAGGAAGCCCACAGACGGAGGAAGGAATAAATACAAAAGGGTGGAGGGTCAGGGAAGAAAGAAGGAAGAGAGGAAGGCGGGAAGGAAGGAAGAAATATGTAAAAACAAAAGGGTGGCGAGTCAGAAGGAAAGAAGGAAGAGGGGAAGGAAGGGAGAGAGGGAAAAATTAAGAAATATGAGAAAAAGGGTGGCGGGGGAAGAAAGAAGGAAGAGAGGAAGGAAGGAAGAGACGCAAGAAGGAAGGAAGTAAGGCTGATGGTGGGAAAGGAAAGGAAGGATTACGAGGGAAGTGGTTGAGGGTCAGGACATCGGTTGCCATAGTTTGCTCACCAGCATGGTATACCTGCCTTAAGCCAGGTGCATTATTTGAGTCCAACAATTAATAATCGAACGCTGGACAGCTTAATTACCTTGGCAATAATTCAACATATACCAATCACAGAAAATAACCAGATATTCTGCAATATAATGATGGTAACTGTATCCAATATCTTTCGTCAAAAAGGAACTACAGCTAATATTCGCATTATACACCAACAGATCTAAGCGCATCCAGACTTCATTATGGTATTTCGGTGTGAGTGTCGTAGGTTCGAGTCCTTGGAGTGCCACATGTATTTGTTGATTTCATTAATTGAGTTTAGAAGTTAAGTTGGTTGGTGAAAAAATATAATTCTATGAGAATATGCAGTCTTCTGCCTTTGACCATAATATTTGTATACTTCTTTCTATGCACGTCAATATCGAACAGTACAACTATCCCATGTAATGCACTTTACCGTCAGAGTGTCCATGTTGATGTTGGGTAAACCATAATTATTACATCATCCTTGGAATGATTTGGTTTTGGTTATATACATATATATATACCGTACGCCTTTCTTTCGATATCGTCAGTGATACATTTGTTGATATGATTAAAGCAAGTATATACGGTATATTTAATGTCTGATATGTAAAATTATTCTCAATTATTCCACCATAATCATCTTTATTAACCCCATTATATCGAAAATTGTACAAATGCATCTTGAAAGAGGGTCTAGGGTGTGTTTTCTTAAACTTGATGGACGTCTAACGAGGAAACTCAAAATCAAATAAATATATGAATAAGTAGCCCCCCAAAACAAGCATTAGCCCCTTAAGCATTACTTTACCACCAGAACTTAATGAACCCGCGTGAACAATGCCCGTACTGTATTGGTGGCGTTCTTTTAACTATATTCTGGATGCTATGAGACGATTGTATTAAGTTTAAATAGGGATTCCAGCAAGTAACAGGCTTGGAACTATCTTACTTAACCCTTTCTACTACCACAGATCCTTCTTATACTGCACAAAATCGTCTAAATATAGCTAGAACAAAATTAAAAAGACGTCGGTGGTACAGAAGGGGTTAATGAACCTACGTGAACAATACGTTCTAAGTAATCTTGCATGTTCAACCCTTGCTTGACTTATATCCGTAGCTCAATCATTTAAGCCATTCTGTACCAGGTCGTCCCTTTCATTATATTTTGATAACTACTTAGCGATTTTATGCAGCTTAGGAGAGCCCTCTATCAATAATTAGGCTTCAACTATCTCTACCAAGCTTTATAGCTACCACAGATCCTTCCTAAGCTACATAATATCGTCTAATTATATCCGTAGCTCAAGTATTCAAGGGAGCCCACCTCGTTTTTTTTTTCTTTTTCTCTCCCTCTCTCTCTGGGTTGTATCCATTAGGCCCCATTCAGCCTACAGTTTTAAGACGTTTATCCCCATCCAGGTGTCGTTTTTTTCGCGAGCCAGCATATTACTGTATTTAAAATGTTCTTGACAACAGGCTAAATTTGTAAATTTTTCGATAGAAATATGTCTCCGGCGAAGCCGGATTATTCCATAAAATGCTGGCTCGCTATCGCTCACCAGAAAAAAACCGACACCTGGTTGGAGATAAACGTCTTAAAGCAGTAAGCTGAATGGGGCCAAATGGATACAAGCCAGAGAAAGAGAGAAAAGGAGAGAGAGAAGCGTATTAGCAAGTCCATCTGCTTAAGGGGAGATGGGCCGCTTTACTGGACCCCTTTCTTCATCATTTACTGGACCCCCTTCTTCATCATTTACTGGACCCCCTTCTTCATCATTTACTGGACCCCCTTCTTCATCATTTACTGGACCCCCTTCTTCATCATGCTTAGCCCATTAGTTTTACTGGACCCCTTTCTTCATCATTTACTGGACCCCCTTCTTCATCATTTACTGGACCCCCTTCTTCATTATGCTTAGCCCATTAGTTTTACTGGACCCCCTTCTTCATCATTTACTGGACCCCCTTCTTCATCATTTACTGGACCCCCTTCTTCATTATGCTTAGCCCATTAGTTTTACTGGACCCCCTTCTTCATCATTTACTGGACCCCCTTCTTCATCATTTACTGGACCCCCTTCTTCATCGTGCTTAGCCCATTAGTTTTACTGGACCCCCTTCTTCATCATTTACTGGACCCCCTTCTTCATCATTTACTGGACCCCCTTCTTCATCATTTACTGGACCCCCTTCTTCATCATGCTTAGCCCATTAGTTTTACTGGACCCCCTTCTTCATCATTTACTGGACCCCCTTCTTCATCATTTACTGGACCCCCTTCTTCATTATGCTTAGCCCATTAGTTTTACTGGACCCCCTTCTTCATCATTTACTGGACCCCCTTCTTCATCATTTACTGGACCCCCTTCTTCATCGTGCTTAGCCCATTAGTTTTACTGGACCCCCTTCTTCATCATTTACTGGACCCCCTTCTTCATCATGCTTAGCCCATTAGTTTTCAGATTTTATGACGTTCGTCCATTAGTGTGGTGATTTTAAGACCTTTCGTTCCATTTTGTTGTTAACCCTTTGGCGATTTTCGTGTCATTTAGGTGTCGATTTTTTCCTGGCGAGCATCAGCGAGCCTGTAATTTAAGAGGAATCGGCCTTTGGTCCGGACATATGCTATCGACAAATTTACAAATATATCTTGAAAGAGGGTCTTGGGGGTGTTTTTCTAGGCGAGGGAACCAATAAAATAATAAAAAATATACATAAATGAGACAATAATAACGATCCATCCCCCCTTAACCTCCTCCCACGCGCCCCTCAGTGACCCTTGACCCCTGTTATGACATCTATGTTGGCATCAATTAGCAACCATCTCCACGACCACCTCTGACCTCAGGACTCGCATATCTCTCGCCCGAGTAAGGAAGACGCTGGAGAATTGTAGAGATGTTCTGTACCGGCGACGTCTTTGTAGTTTTGTATTTTTTTTTTTCTAGTACTCGCTGTTTCTGGAACCTCTTCTCCCTCATCTTTAGCATATTATAGTTTTGAGGTTTTAATACGTTCACCCCATTAGTTTGGCTTTTATTATGAGAAGGTATTTAGTTTGTACCCTAGATCTCCATCAGGCTTAAGATTACACCCACTAGACCCCTTTTTAAGATACATTTGTACATTTATCGCTAGAAAAATGTCCCGGCCAAAGGCCGGCTCCTCTTAAAATACAGGCTCGCTGTCGCTCGCCAGGAAAAAATTGACGCTTGGATGACACGATAAATCCAAATATTGACAAAGAAATGGAACAAAAGGTCTTAAAATCGCCAAAACTGATGGGGGATAAACGTCTTAAAACACTAGGCCGAATGGGGCCGAATGGATACAACTCAGAGAGAGAAAAAAGCAGGTCATCCCCCTTAACCTCCCTCCATTGACCCCGCAGTGACCCTTGACCCCTGTAATGACGTCTATGTTGGAATCAATTAGCAACCATCTCCACGACCACCTCTGACCTCAGGACTCGCAAATCTCTCGCCCGAGACTTTTATTAAGGAAGACGATGGGTAATTGTAGAGATGTTCTGTACCGGCGACGTCTTTGTAGTTTTATTCTAGCAATATTTAGAAGATTTTGTGTTATTGAAGAAAGATCCGTGGTAGTAAAAAGGGTTAAGTGAGATTGTTGGAAGCCTGTTTATTGCTGGAGGCCCTTTTTAAACTGAATACAATGGTCTAATAATAGCCAGAGTATAGTTAAACAGATGTCATCGGTACGGAAGGGGTTAATCATAATAAAATCATAAGTAACATTCCCATGCAATTATTTTCAAGTAGACACGCTTGGTAGCCAATAATTCTATCTATCTATCTATCTATATGCTCAGGCCCAATCCCCATTTTGGGGGTAGCTGACTCAAGACAGAGCAAGGACAGGGAAATCACACAAACAACATAAAACAACGACATAAACACAGATAAAACAACACAAATTCACACACATCCAGGTCACCCAGGAGAAGACCCAGAGACCAGGGTCACCAAGGTCGCTCCAGCACTCCCCTGGCCCCCGACCACCCGGAGATGTTCCGATCTCGGCAGGCAGACATGCAGCGAAGCCAAAGCCACAAGCCCTCCGACCAGACTTCCAGGAGCACCCTTCATATTAATCGTCTCCCCGGGCCAGGCGCCTGATGCCTGATGGACTATTATCTAGTCCAACTTGCGCCCGACCCCTTCCTCCAAATAACCACGTGTTCACTCAACTATTCACAAGCATTCTCCATTCACTCCTGTCCACCACCACTTCCCTGCCTGATCTATAGTCATTCCTCTATCATCCAAAGCTTTTCTTACACAGTCTCTCCATCTCATTGGGGGTCTTCCTGCCCTTCTATTTCCCCTTGTACCTGACTCACATATTCTCTTTGTAAGCCTTTCATCTCCCATTCGTTCAACATGACCATACCAGCTCAACACCCTTCTGTCCACTCTGGCTGACAAATGTTCCTGCTGCCCCACTCTCCTACGTATCTCTTCATTCCTCAATCCGTCTCTACGAGTAACTCCTCACATACTCCTCAAGCAGCTCATCTTCATCACATCCAGCCCTCTTTTCTCCTTTTTCTTCAGAGCCCATGTCTCAGCCCCATACATCACTGTTGGCACAACAATTCCTTGATAGAGTGCACTTTTTACTTTCACTCCGAGATTTCTCGTCTTCCACATACTTCCCATTGCTCCGAAAACCTTCCTTCCTTCACACACTCTCTGTTTTACCTCCATTTCCATACCTCCAACCCTGCTTATCGTTCCTCCTAGATATTTAAAACACTCTACTTGTTCCAATAATTCCCCATCCAGCCTCATATCTAGATTCACCCTATGCTCTCCCCTATTACACACCATTACTTTACTTTTATTGATGTTCACCTTCAGTTTCCTCCTTCCACATACCACACCAAACTCTTTGACTACCCGCTGCAGTTTCTCATCAGAATCCGCCACCAATGCTGTGTCATCAGCGAACAGCAACTGATTCAACTCCCAATCTCTACCATTCTTTCCTACTAAACCCAATCCTCTTCCCACAGTTCTCCTTTTCACCTCCCTCAGCACACCATCCATAAACATATTAAACAGCCATGGTGACATTACACAACCCTGTCGCAAACCTACCTTTACCTCAAACCATTCACTCAACTCACCATTTCCTACTCTCACACATGCTCTGCTCCCTTCATAATAATTAACCTACACATATATTAGCTACTGTTATAGATATTGTTATATACAATGCAATATCTTTTCTCTTGCTACTTAGAATTTACATTAAGGGGAGGTTTTAGTTTGTTTTCCCTAGACCTCCATCAAGCGTATAATTACACATTAATTTTTACAATTTTAGGTAGAAAAATGTCCCGGCCGAAGGCCGATTCCTCTTATAATACAGGCTTGCTATCGCTCTCCTGGAAAAAAATAGACACCTAAATTGCACGAAAGGTCTTAATATTGACATAAATTGGGAGAAAGTTCTTAAAATCGCCAAACTAATGGGACGAACGTCTTGCAATATCAAAAGCAATGGGGCTTAGTATGAGGGAGAAAGAGGTTCAGAAGAAGAAAATCCCTCAAGTGGAAATCTCCCTTTAATCATGCTCACCTTTTCTTTAATTGTAGTGACTGTCATTAAATGTGGTTCCATGTCATCTCAACCAATAGACCATTTCAACCAGTAGCTCTCAACCAGTGCCAAATTAACCCAGACCAACCAAACCAGTGCCAAAATATAGTACTAACCTGACCTAACCTAACCTAACCGTATTGGTTGATTTGGTACTGGTTGAAATGGTCTACTGGTTTAGTTGACCGGTCACCATTAAATGTTGTTCCCCTTGTTTGTATATACTTCTATTAAATGTTGTTCCCCTTGTTTGTATATGCTCCTATTAAATGTTGTTCCCCTTGTTTGTATATGCTCCTATTAAATGTTGTTCCCCTTGTTTGTATATGCTCCTATTAAATGTTGTTCCCCTTGTTTGTATATACTTCTATTAAATGTTGTTCCCCTTGTTTGTATATACTTCTATTAAATGTTGTTCCCCTTGTTTGTATATGCTCCTATGAAATGGCTAATAATATCGCAATATTTGTGTACTATTATTTACAAAGCCTCTGTTCTTTTGGCAATAACGTCTATGCCTCTCACTTCTCCCAATTCATTATTTGTTCTTACCCACCTTTCCTCAAAGATATGGCATATTTGGGAGTTTTGGTGGCCATTCCGAACTATGAATTATCGGTTGTACAGTCGACCTAATAAGTGATGTGTCAGCACCAAGTTTATATTGATCAATAACTGGTATCAGCAATATCTAAACACGATTGTCTTAATTTCGAGTGAGACATATACACATGTTCATGCACTATCCACCCTACTCAACATCTGGCAGACATTAATACAGCACAGAGCGAGCCAAACGTAATGACAGCTGAAACATGATTTTCTAGCGCCACCATACTTAATTGTTCTATTATACTATTTCTTCTACCTCTTTTTTGTTTCTTTCCTAGCTAGTGTTCAACTTCACTGCGTCCGAGGATTAAATGTTTTTGTTATTTTTTTTTGTTGTATATGAGTGAAGGAGAAACAAGGCAAAGCTGCCTGTAACAAGTGCCTCCCCAAAGTTGAAGGAGAGTGACGGAGAGGCAAATTCATGGTGCGTTAGAGGTAAAATGCCTAGACCCACAGAGCATGAAGCAGATTAAGTCATAGGATGTGGGAAAGACAGTTTGAGGGAGAAAATTCTAAACCTTACTTATATGTATAGTAAAACGCTACTTCATATTAAAATTACATGATCCACGCTAGCCAGATTTATGTTCACTCGATAAGAAAGCAGAATATCCTTCCACTACTAAGTAATGTACTTAACTTTTAACAGTCTTGATGGTGTAATGGTTAGAGTGTTTAAGATATGTATGTGGTATCCCAGGTTCGAATCCCGATAAGATCACATGCTTTCATTAAGTTCATTGGGAGATGTTTGGTGTTGGGAGTGAAATGAATACATTACATTATGGCTTCACGATCTGTGTCTATTTTGAATTGTTATAGGAGCCCAAGCCTGACCTTGCCCATGCTTCCCCGGAGTGTGACAAAGCCATTACGAGGGTATAGCGACTCAGGTCCTGCAGGAGTTTGAGCCTTCCCTGGATGCTATCATTATTTCCCGCACGGTTTACCCCTCCCCCCCCCCCCCCCCCACCCCCCTCCCTCAAGAAATCGGTGCAACAACCGGAATAACACCCCGATCATACACCACCACATAGGTCACCCGCCTCCTCCTGGTGAGGTCAGAGGGGGTCATGGGCGTCTTTGTGTGGCCACCCCGGATAGCTGAGAGGGTCATCAGTTAGCCTTATAAGAGGGAGTGACCAACTGAGGGGTCCATGGAGTCCTTACAACCGTGAAATAAGATTGTGACTGAAATACGAGATCGTCGTAGAGGAGAGATATTGTTAGTCTACACTGAGATAATAGTTGAAGCGTTATGAAGCGATGGGATGGAGCTTTGTAAAATATAAATTATTTATGACTTGGTTGAAAGTTAACATTCACAATTTCATATATGTTTATTCGATAGTGTCATGAGAGTTTTAGTGTATCTGAGAGTCCTTGTGTTATAGAATAGCAGCATATTCTAACTAATTATTATTTTTCTATTAACCAACCCTGACAAACAACCATATATGTTTATGTAAATATGCTATATTCATACCTTCAATCATAAAACTGCTTATCGCTCTGTATCAATATTCCCTATGCAAGGCTATTACATTAATTATATAATCTAATCACATAATTTAAAATGTAAAGACACTAATTGCAGTACAATGCATCGGTTATTTAAATAATACAATAATTGGGACACTGTCATACCTCAATAGTCGACGTTATTACGACAAACAAGACTGACTCCTGATACAAATTATTCCTCGACAGGTTATAATTATCCTCAATACGTACTGGCAAAAAAACATCAAAATTGCACTGATAACTTGTTAGTATGTGACTCCGTTAACAATCCACCATTTTTTTTTTTTTTTTCTATGTGATTGAGGGAGGCAAAAGGCATTACTGCCTATAGCGAGTGCCTCCCCCATAGTTGAAAGAGTGACAGGGCCAAAATGAAGGGACGTTCGAGCCAAAATGCCTGGACACACGGAGTTTGAAGCAATTTAAGTCATAGGAAGAGGGAAAGACTGATTCTGGGAGAGAGTTCCAGAGCTCAGCTGTTGAGTAGAAAAAAGTTTGAGAGTAACGTTTCACTCTTGGGTTGGAGAGTTGCACAGAGTAGGGGTGGGATTGAGTTGCAAGACGGGTACCACGTGCCCTACGTAAAGGAGGTGGTATGCACTGGGATAGCTCTGAGGAACACTGATTATTATAGTAGCGATAGAATAGCGAGAGAGATGCAACATTGCGGCGGAGAGAGAGAGATTGCAGAGAGTTGGTGAGTGGACGGGAGTTAATGATACGAAAGGCCTTCCTTTCAACTTTGTCTAGGAGAGCGGTGTGAGAGGAACCTCCCCACACATGTGAACAATACTCAATACAAGGGCGCACTATGCCCCTGTACAGAGCAAGAAGCTGTGCTGGGGAAAAGAACCCCCTAAGGCGGTTGAGCACACCCAGCTTCTGGGAGGCTGCCTTAGTAAGACTGGTAATATGGTCCTTCCAAATGAGAGCAGAAGAAAAAGAGACACCAAGAATATTGAGAGAAGATGAAAGGTTGATTTTTGTATTGTTGAAGAATAAGGGATAGTCCGCTGGGAGATCCTGACGGGTAGATAGATAGAGAAATTGGGTTTTGGAAGCATTAAAGTTAACAAGGTTTTCTCTGCCCCAATTGGAAATAGTATTTAGATCAGAATTTAAGAGTTCTATGGCTTCATTACGTTTGTCGTTGAGGAATTGCTGGCTGGGGCGTTCTGAAAAACTAATGGAGTAGTGCAAGGTTGAGTCGTCTGCGTATGAATGGATGGGAATTAAGGTACAGTTAAGGAGATCATTTATAAAAATTAGAAAGAGAATAGGAGATAGGACAGAGCCCTGAGGAACACCGGAGTTTATAGGGTGAGGAAGTGAACAATGGCCGTCCACAACCGCGGCTATGGAACGGCCGGAAAGGAAATTAGAGACAAAGGCACAGATGGAGGGATAGAAACCGAAGGAGGGTAGTTTAGAAATTAAAGATTTATGCCAGACTCTATCGAAGGCTTTCGATATGTCTAGTGCAATAGAAAAAGTCTCACCGAAGTCCCGAAAGGAGGATGACCAAGAGTTAGTAAGATATGAAAGAAGATCACCAGTAGAGCGACCCTTAAGGAAGCCATACTGGCGATCTAAGAGCAGATTATGAGAAGAGAAATGCTTAAGAAATTTGGAAGCAAGAATAGTTTCAAAAACTTTAGAAAGACAAGAGATGAGAGCAATTGGACGATAGTTGGAGGGTTGAGAGCGGTCACCCTTCTTTGGGACAGGTTGAATGTGAGCAAACTTCCAGCATGAAGGGAAGACATTAGAGGATAGACAGAGACGAAAGAGTTTGCCTAGGCAGGGAGTCAGCACGGAAGCACAGTTTTTGAGAACAACAGGAGGAACACCGTCCGGACCGTACGCCTTATTAGTGTTAAGCCCAGAGAGGGTAGAAAGTACATCTTTAGAAGAGATTAGGATATTAGGCATAAGTAAGAGAGAGGAGGGCGGAGAGGGAGGAATAGCACCGGAATCATCCAAGGTGGAGTTTCTAGCAAAAGTTTGAGCGAAGAGTTTAGCTTTGTCAGAGGAAGAAGTGATGGTTGTGCCATCAGAGTGGGAAAGGGGAGGGAAAGATGAGGAAGAGAAATTGTTGGAGAGGTTTTTGGCTAGATGCCAGAAAGCTTGGGAAGAGCTAGAGTTGGATAGTTCAGTGCATTTATTATTGATGAAAGAGTGTTTGGCAAGTCGAAGAACAGATTTGGCTTGATTCCGGGCAGAAACATAAGAAGAATGAGAGTCTTGAGTTTTAAGGCGTCGGTACCGTTTGAATGCTTCCTCCTTATTGCGGACAGCAGTAGAACAGGCGTGAGTAAACCAAGATTTTTTAGCATTAGTCTGAGAGAAAGAGAATGGAATGTATGCTTCCATGCCCGATAGGATTACCTCGGTAATGCGTTCAGCACTCTCCGAGGGTCCCCGGCCACGGTAGCAGAAATCATTCCATGGGAAATCAAAGAAGTACTGCCGGAGAGCCTCCCAGTCGGCAGCGCCAAAGTGCCACAAGCGCCGCCGGCTAGGAGGATCGGGTGGCCGTACTGGAGAGATAGGACAGGTGACAGAGATAAGTTTATGGTCGGAGGAGCCCAGAGGAGAGAAAAGATCGACAGTATAAGAAGAAGGGTTAGAAGTTAGAAACAAGTCAAGAATGTTGGGCCGATCTCCGATGCGATCCGGGATACGGGTGGGTTGCTGAACTAACTGCTCTAGGTCATTTATGATAGAAAAGACGTAGGCTTGTTTACCAGGTGGATCAGTAGTGTGAGAGGAGAGCCATTGGCGGTGGTGAACGTTGAAATCTCCTAAGATGGAGATTTCTGAGAAAGGAGAAATGGATAGAATGTGTTCCACTGTAGAGTTTAGATAGTCAAAGAATTTGGGAAAGTTGGTAGAGTTAGGGGAAAGATAGACAGCACAGAAATATTTAGTAAGAGAATGACAGGAAAGTTTGAGCCATAAAGTTGAGAATTCAGAGGAGTCGAAATCGGGAACACGAGAGCAAGTGAGTTTGTTGTGCACATATGCACAACATCCACCTTTGGCTTTGAAACTAGGATAGAGAAAGTAGGAGGATACAGAGAAGGGGCTGCTGGATGTTGCTACAGACACCTGAGTTTCGGTGAGGAAGAGAAGATCAGGTTTGTAGGAGGAGAGATGGTGCTCAACAGAGTGAAAGTTAGAGGAAAGTCCACGAATGTTGCAGAAATTAATAGAAAGAGTAACAGGCCGAGCTCCAGGTAATTGTGGGGGGTCGTCAGGGGATGGTCGGTTGGGTGTGGGGGCATTTATGGTCCCCCCCCCCCCCCCTGGGGACTCCGAGGCTGGGCTGGAATTCATCATTTAGTTTTTTTTTAAATTTTGGTGTGGAGGAATGAAGTGTGGTGTGCATGTTTAGTGTAGTGAAGTGGATAGGAGGAGGAGGTGTTTGAGAGAGCTAGCTGGATTGCTCTCAGTGTAAATGAGGCACAAAGAAAATCAGTAAGAGAGGCCAAGCAAGTGAAACAGGAGTTCCAGCGACTCTTTATCACATGCCTATAACCTCACCTGGGTCTAGCCCTGATCGATTGGTGCCTACAATCTCCCCACCAAAATTATATTACGTGTGTGACACAAGCTTTGTACAGTCGGTCAATTAAGCGGTGTCTCAGCTGTCATTATGTTTGGCTTGCTCTGTGCTGTATTAATGTCCGTCAGATGTTGAATAGGGAAGTAAGTGTAAGGACATGATTGTATATCACACTCGAAATAAAGAAATCTAGTTTAGATATTGCTAAAATCAATTATTGTATCAAAATATAGTTGATGCCGAGACATCACTTATTTGGACGAGTGTACAGTCATACAAGAAAGTTCGGGGATAGCTCATATTGTTTATTATGCATACAATGGTGAGTCGGATGATTTATGCATAGAAATGTGAATGCAATTATAATTAACCATTAATTTTATAAATATAGTAATCAATTTAATTAATAAATAATATTCGATGTCTGTATTTGCATAATAAAAGCATAATAAGTTCACGCATTAACATAAGAGACTCTACCTTAAGAGGGGATGGGCGTATTTATTTGGTCATTTATGTATATTTTTATTATCATTTTTAGTGTCCTTCCTAGACCTCCATCAAACTTAAAAAGACCCCCCCCCCACCTCAAAACCCCGCTTTCAAGATAAATTTGTAAATTTTTCGGTAGAAAAATGTCCCGGCCGAATTGCTCACCAGGGAAAAATCGACACCTAAATGACACAAAAGGTCTGTAAAATTGACAAGAAATGGGGCGAAGGTTCTTAAAATCGCCAATCTAATGGGGCGAACGTCTTTAAATCTTAAAAGTAATGGAGCTAAACATGAGGAATGAAGGGGGCCCAGAAAAACGACCCATCTCCCCTTAACTCCTTCAGTACCGGAAACGCCTTTTTAACTTTATTCAGGATACTAATAGACGATGTTATTCAGTTTTAAAGGGGCCTCCAACAAATAACAGGCTTCGAACTACCTCACTTAACCCTTTTTTTACCACAGATCCTTCTTAAGCTGCACAAAATTGTATAAATATAGCTAGAATAATATTAAAAAGACGCTGCGGTACAGAAGGGGTTAACCCTTCCTTCTCAACTCATTTTCGCATTATCCCCTTGGTTAACCCTGCCTCTCCCTCCGACCATGACTCATGACCCATTCCCCTGTGACCCCCTACCTACGCAGCATCCTCTATATCCTTGACCCATTCCTCTGTGACCTCTACCTACGCAGCATCCTCTATATCGTTGACCCATTCCTCTGTGACCCCTACTTACGCAGCACCATCTATATCCTTAACCCCTTCCTCTGTGACCCCTACCTACGCAGCACCCTCTATATCCTTGACCCATCCCTCTGTGACCCCTACCTACGCAGCACCATCTATATCCTTGACCCATCCCTCTGTGACCCCTACCTACGCAGCACCCTCTATATCCTTGACCCATCCCTCTGTGACCCCTACCTACGCAGCACCATCTATATCCGTGACCCATTCCTCTGTGACCCCTACCTACGCAGCACCATCTATATCCGTGACCCATTCCTCTGTGACCCCTACCTACGCAGCACCCTCAATATCCTTGACCCATCCCTCTGTGACCCCTACCTACGCAGCACCATCTATATCCTTGACCCATTCCTCTGTGACCCCTACCTACGCAGCACCCTCTATATCCTTGACTCATCCCTCTGTGACCCCTACCTACGCAGCACCCTCTATATCCTTGACCCATCCCTCTGTGACCCCTACTTACGCAGCACCATCTATATCCGTGACCCATTCTTCTGTGACCCCTACATACGCAGCACCATCTATATCCTTGACCCATCCCTCTGTGACCCCTACCTACGCAGCTTCTATATCCTTAACCCATCCCTCTGTGACCTCTACCTACGCAGCACCATCTATATCCTTGACGCATCCCTCTGTGACCCCTACCTACGCAGCACCATCTATATGCTTGACCCATCCCTCTGTGACCCCTACCTACGCAGCATCCACTATATCCTTGACCCATTCCTCTGTGACCTCTACCTACGCAGCATCCTCTATATCGTTGACCCATTCCTCTGTGACCCCTACTTACGCAGCACCATCTATATCCTTAACCCATTCCTCTGTGACCCCTACCTACGCAGCACCCTCTATATCCTTGACCCATCCCTCTGTGACCCCTACCTACGCAGCACCATCTATATCCTTGACCCATCCCTCTGTGACCCCTACCTACGCAGCACCCTCTATATCCTTGACCCATCCCTCTGTGACCCCTACCTACGCAGCACCATCTATATCCGTGACCCATTCCTCTGTGACCCCTACCTACGCAGCACCATCTATATCCGTGACCCATTCCTCTGTGACCCCTACCTATGCAGCACCCTCAATATCCTTGACCCATCCCTCTGTGACCCCTACCTACGCAGCACCATCTATATCCGTGACCCATTCCTCTGTGACCCCTACCTACGCAGCACCCTCTATATCCTTGACTCATCCCTCTGTGACCCCTACCTACGCAGCACCCTCTATATCCTTGACCCATCCCTCTGTGACCCCTACTTACGCAGCACCATCTATATCCGTGACCCATTCTTCTGTGACCCCTACATACGCAGCACCATCTATATCCTTGACCCATCCCTTTGTGACCCCTACCTATGCAGCACCATCTATATCCTTTACCCATTCCTCTGTGACCCCTACCTATGCAGCACCATCTATATCCGTGACCCATTCCTCTGTGACCCCTACCTATGCAGCACCCTCTATATCCTTGACCCATCCCTCTGTGACCCCTACCTACGCAGCACCATCTATATCCGTGACCCATTCCTCTGTGACCCCTACCTACGCAGCACCCTCTATATCCTTGACCCATCCCTCAGTGACCCCTACCTACACAGCACCATCTATATCCGTGATCCATTCCTCTGTGACCCCTACCTACGCAGCACCATCTATATCCTTGACCCATCCCTCTGTGACCCCTACCTACGCAGCATCCTCTATATCCTTAACCTATCCCTCTGTGACCTCTACCTACGCAGTACCATCTATATCCTTTACCCATTCCTCTGTGACCCCTACCTACGCAGCACCATCTATATCCTTGACCCATTCCTCTGTGACCCCTACCTACGCAGCACCATCTATAACCGTGACCCATTCCTCTGTGACCCCTACCTACGCATCACCATCTATATCTGTGACCCATTCCTCTGTGACCCCTACCTACGCAGCATCCTCTATATCCTTAACCCATCCCTCTGTGACCCCTACCTACGCAGCACCATCTATATCCTTGACCCATCCCTCTGTGACCCCTACCTACGCAGCACCATCTATATCCTTGACCCATTCCTCTGTGACCCCTACCTACGCAGCACCATCTATAACCGTGACCCATTCCTCTGTGACCCCTACCTACGCATCACCATCTATATCTGTGACCCATTCCTCTGTGACCCCTACCTACGCAGCATCCTCTATATCCTTAACCCATCCCTCTGTGACCCCTACCTACGCAGCATCCTCTATATCCTTAACCCATCCCTCTGTGACCCCTACCTACGCATCACCATCTATATCCTAGACCCATTCCTCTGTGACCCCTACCTACGCAGCATCCTCTATATCCTTAACCCATCCCTCTGTGACCCCTACCTACGCATCACCATCTATATCTGTGACCCATTCCTCTGTGACCCCTACCTACGCAGCATCCTCTATATCCTTAACCCATCCCTCTGTGACCCCTACCTACGCAGCATCCTCTATATCCTAGACCCATTCCTCTGTGACTCCTACCTACGCAGCATCCTCTATATCCTTAACCCATCCCTCTGTGACCCCTACCTACGCAGCATCCTCTATATCCTTGACGCATTCCTCTGTGACCCCTACCTACGCAGCATCCTCTATATCCTAGACCCATTCCTCTGTGACCCCTACCTATGCAGCATCCTCTATATCCTAGACCCATTCCTCTGTGACCCCTACCTACGCAGCATCCTCTATATCCTAGACCCATTCCTCTGTGACCCCTACCTACGCAGCACCATCTATATCCTTGACGCATCCCTCTGTGACCCCTACCTACGCAGCACCATCTATATCCTTGACCCATTCCTCTGTGACCCCTACCTACGCATCACCATCTATATCCGTGATCCATTCCTCTGTGACCCCTACCTACGCAGCACCATCTATATCCGTGACCCCTACCTACGCAGCATCCTCTATATCCTTAACCCATCCCTCTGTGACCCCTACCTACGCAGCATCCTCTATATCCTAGACCCATTCCTCTGTGACCCCTACCTACGCAGCACCATCTATATCCGTGATCCCTACCTACGCAGCATCCTCTATATCCTTAACCCATCCCTCTGTGACCCCTACCTACGCAGCATCCTCTATATCCTAGACCCATTCCTCTGTGACCCTACCTATGCAGCACCATATATAGGCAGGGTGTTAATAGTATTATTTGTCAATTTCATCACTTTTTGTTAAAAGATGTAATAAGAAACAAGAACCAAGATCAGCAACCATAACTCTACAGTATTTGGTGGCTCTCTATCGCTCGCCAGGTATAATTCGACACCTGGATGGGGTTGAACATCTTAAAACAGTAGCAGAATGGGGCCGAATGGATACAGCTCAAAGAGAGAAAAAAAAGCAGGTCACCCCCCTTAAAAACGAATTATCTAAGAGCGACGATAGTGCCTGCTGATAGTGATGTCGTCTGTTAACTATAGTGAACTACACCTGGCGTATAGGCAATGGTATGGTAATAACAGGGATGTGATAATCCCAGTAGTTATAGCAAGCAGAAATCGGTAATTGAAAAATATAAATGTGATTGATTAATATATATGATCCATCTTATCATATCAAATATGCGTTCATTATTTAAAAACCTTTTCGTAAACGTTTCCGATCAATCCTGTCAACGTTCTTTGTCGTTTCCAAGTAGAACGTGATGGAGTGATTGGTAGTATTGTTGTTTACATGGAAGGGTGCGTGAGACGGCGGGATGAGGAGCGTCGTGAAAAGTCCCTGGGAAGTTAACTTTTGACCCCTATGGAGGGTCGGAGAGAGAGTGGTGTCAAGAGGTGAGAGGCGGAGGAAGGGTTAGAAGAAAGCTCAGGAATAACGCATTGCTAAATGAATTAAGTAATACAAATTGGTGTCAGATTCTAGACAGATTCAGTTGATTAACCCGGGAGCTGCGGGGAGACTCTTAAGAGTTCCCCCGGCGCACTGCGGGAAGACTCTTAAGAGTCAGAGAAAATAAAAATCAACTTTTGACATCGAAAAAAAAATATTTTTTTATATTTTTTTTTTTTTATTTTATTTTTTTTTTTTGGCCCCTGGGTCAGTCCTCTACCTCCCCTCCTTCCCCACTTTCCTCCTCTCCTTCAGTGAGGGTGTGGTCATCACTGATAGCAAGCGAGTGCAAGAGAGAGAGAGAGAGTATCGATCGACTGTGTCTCTGTTTTCACTCGTTTTAAAAAGAGGGAAAACCGATACAAAATCATGGTTATAAAATGTACTTAATGTAAAGAATACTATATAATATTAATATAGCACCCGCACTATATCTGCCTGCATTTGTTAAATCTATTTTCGCTATCAAAGTCTTTGTGCGGCATTAGCATCCACAATTAGAAAATGAAACTAATGAGAAAAGTAAACTATATATACAATGCCCCTCCTCTCCCTTTCCACCTTATTCTTCTCCTGTGGTGATAAAAGGCGGTGCAAAGGGCTCCACCACTGTAAGCATACTTTACCTCTTCCTTCAAAGGTGATGGCTAGTTTAAAGGATCCTATTACGACCCTCCCACCTTGTATTGTCTCTCACCCTCCCTCATTAATATGTATACAGCTAGACTAATTCCCCATGCATTAAGCCCACCTTACACCTTATATTCAGCAAAGCACTGGCACGATGTGAAAGGCGCCCCTTTGAACACGCAAACACCAAAAGAGAAGGTCAAAGAATAAAGGGGTTAGGCAAGTAGATGGGGGTCATACACTGTATACATCTACAACTAGATATCCCACCAACATTATTTTTACTCTGCTGGTCTTCTAGTGTCTGTTCTGTCTAATTCACTGGAATACCTACACAAAACGCCACCAAGATATTGGACAGGTTGAGGAGTATTATAAGATCACTTCATAGCACAAAATAAAACAGATAAAACAACAAAACAACATATAAACAAATATAGTTAGGCTACATATATGATTATCTGATCAACAGACACCACACCTGATCTACAGTATTTTATACCAGTCCTCGATTATTTCACATTAATATCAACTGCCAAAATAATACGTCTGTCTTTCAGCTTGCCTAGAATTAATGCCGTCATCTTTCCCCTTGTATAAACTGCGAACTGCAAAAACGCAAATACGCGCGAACATACAATTATAGCTGATATTCTCTGTTTGAAATGCGTAATGGCTTCTAGTTCAGTTCAGTTGCTGGTCGGGAACTATGCCTTTGCAACGGCGCGTCCCTTTTGTCGTGTTTTCAGTTAAAAGATGTATCAGTAAAATTGATTATGTGCTATGTGCTATTTCTTCTTTCTTCTTGTTTGCTCTTCTTTCTTCTTAGTTGTTCCGTCTTGCTTGTTTTCCTTTCGTTTTTGTTGCTGATCTTTGTTCTTGTTTATTCTTACATCTTTATATTTTAACAGAAAGTAATGAAATTGACAAAAAATATGATAAACACCCTGCCTGTAGAGGATGCTACGTAGGTAGGGGTCACAGAGGAATGGGCAAGGATATAGAGGATGCTGCGTAGGTAGGGGTCACAGAGGAATGGGCAAGGATATAGAGGATGCTGCGTAGGTAGGGGTCACAGAGGAATGGGCAAGGATATAGAGGATGCTGCGTAGGTAGGGGTCACAGAGGAATGGGCAAGGATATAGAGGATGCTGCGTAGGTAGGGGTCACAGAGGAATGGGCAAGGATATAGAGGATGCTGCGTAGGTAGGGGTCACAGAGGAATGGGCAAGGATATAGAGGATGCTGCGTAGGTAGGGGTCACAGAGGAATGGGCAAGGATATAGAGGATGCTGCGTAGGTAGGGGTCACAGAGGAATGGGCAAGGATATAGAGGATGCTGCGTAGGTAGGGGTCACAGAGGAATGGGCAAGGATATAGAGGATGCTGCGTAGGTAGGGGTCACAGAGGAATGGGCAAGGATATAGAGGATGCTGCGTAGGTAGGGGTCACAGAGGAATGGGCAAGGATATAGAGGATGCTGCGTAGGTAGGGGTCACAGAGGAATGGGCAAGGATATAGAGGATGCTGCGTAGGTAGGGGTCACAGAGGAATGGGCAAGGATATAGAGGATGCTGCGTAGGTAGGGGTCACAGAGGAATGGGCAAGGATATAGAGGATGCTGCGTAGGTAGGGGTCACAGAGGAATGGGCAAGGATATAGAGGATGCTGCGTAGGTAGGGGTCACTGAGGAATGGGCATATTGTTTTAATGTTTTTGACAGCAGGCTAAATTTGTAAAAACAATCGATATAAAAATTTCTCCGGCGAAGCCGGATTTCTCCATATAATGCTGGCTCGCAATCGCTCGCCAGGAAGAAATCGACACCTGGATGGGGATAAACGTCTTAAAATAATAGGCTGAATGGGGCCGAATGGATACAAGCCAGAGAAAGGGGGAAAAGGAGAGAAGAAAAGCAGGTCACCCCCCTTAAAGTACTATTATAGGTATTAGTGAAGCAGATAAGTGAAACAATCGTTCAAATGGTGATGCAAGCATGAAATTTGGTACAGGTATTCTTCAAAGCTCACTTTCAAAGCACATACCGCTGGCCACGCAAAAATTCAATATGGCGACCATTTTTCAAGTTGGCCGACACATCTGACTGAGCCCTACTGTTATGGGTCAGTTAATTGAAAGAAAAAAGACATGAATACTGTCCAATCCATTTTTTTTTTTGGCTCTAACGTGGTAAGTGAAGGTAATTTTGTCCAAAGCAGTTGCATATTAGACTTTAACTAAGATGGCGTCCAAGATGGCCGCCATTAACCCGAGGAGGCCGGATTTTTTTGGCGATTTTCGGTAGTGTTTATGGGTTAATAGCTAATCAAAGAATAAAGATAGAGAAATGAGTCATAAACCACGTGAGAGAGGTCACTTTCAGCTTTTGTCTCGTAAAAAAATTCAGCTCCATAGGCCCAGTAGTTACTGAGATATTGCTTGTTTTCGTGAGGTAACTTTTCCGTGATTTTCCGTGTTTACGCACCTTTGCCATAGTGAAATTTCCTTAAACCCATTGTGTTGACATCACGGTAGTTTCGGTGATATTGGAACTCGGTGAAAATTACCGCAAAAGTACCGTGACGTCATACAAGTAAATAGCAGCCATCAGCAGGCTATTTAAAGGCTATTTAAAGCCGTGCTATTTTAGTAGTGTATCGGCCTTCTGGGGTTAAAGACAAATGTTGTGATATCTTGGCTATTAGTAGAGCTAGACAAATGATTTGTTCATCTAATCCTAAATTTTTGAGGTCAGAGAATTAGAAAGACTTGTCGCTTTATTAACTCATCAGGGTTATAAGTAACTAGATAAAGTGAAGGAAGATTATATCGTAGGAAACGGCCTAATTCACACCATTTATACATATCCATTGAGTACAAATAACATTAGTAAAAATACCATAGAATCAAAGACTCACACCTCACATTTGCAAGTGCACAGAGCTGTACAGGAGAGACCCAGCCTGTAGCACTTGCACCTGCCACGACAGTCTGATTTACAGCCACATTTGGTCAGCTGTTCGCAACTTATGGCTATGGTGGAGTTGGCTGTCCAGAAGACGTGCCATTCTTCACCAACCTTCTGCCATCCCCAGTCAGCAGGACTCTCTGCTTCTGGTTGACACTGGGTTGCTTGGGCCCAAACACAACCAGCCTGGAAGGCAGCTCGTCTAGTGTGCTGAAGCAGAGCTGCTCTTGTTGGTGGAATGGCCTCATAAGGCCTCTGTTTTCTGGCAAACATGTCAAGCCTGGCCTCATCCACAGTGGTAGTAGTGCTGGACCTGTCATACATCAGTATGACAAACCTCCCCAGTATATCCAGGTCACCATCTTCCACTGTAAGAGGGTACTGGCTAAGCTTGGAGAAGACAGGGGAGGCCTCTGGACAAACATCCCATGTCTGCCAGGCAGTTTTTTTTCCCTTGTTATGGAAGGCTGAAACAGTGTCACACCCTGTGAAGGCATGAAAGAATAACATGCTTTTAGCCTTCTGCCCCATACAGCGATACAGGCCATGCACACTGATCCAGCGCCGGCAGCGCCTATGTGTAGCAGCTCCCTCTTTGTATCGGGAGTAGCAGTTAAACTGTATCAATTGGGCAATGGCCTGATCAGACTTTGAAACTCCAAATCTCAGTTGAGACTTGATGTCAGCTCCATATTCAACCATCCCCACAAACTGAAGCAGAAGGGGAGGTATGGCATTTTGCACACAACCAGCTGGAAATGTGCCATCAAATTTTGATTGATGTTCAAACATGCATTTTCTTAGAATCTTTGCTGCTTTAGCAGTGATGAGTGCATCTGAAAAATCAGAAATTTGGGTAATTGCTTTGCCCAAATCTTTCTGAAATGCAAGAAGTACATCTCTTCCACTTCTATGAGCTTCAAGTTCTGGAATTTCTTCCAGAAGTTTATCCTTCAGTCTGGTGGAATTTACATGTGGTAAATCCACACCAAGTTGTGCCAGACGCTGTTGGTAAAGGTGGCTTATATCTGCCAGGCGAAATGTGACTGGCTCTTCTGAGCATAGGTTGCTTTCAACAATGTATGTCACCAGCTCTGATAAAATTAATGGATAAACATCTGGCTCCAGATCAGTGGCACTTGAGCTTTTCTCAAGGTTTCTCAGGTGGGACCTTTCCCTGTTGTAGAGGGCACTGAGACACACTCTGTGGTACTTTAGCTCCTGTGCAATAGCATCTCCACCACTCAATTTAGCAAGAAGCTTGCCATCGTTAAGTGCCTCTGCACACTCTTGTAGCCTCTTGTTAAGGTTCATGGTCATTACCTGCCTGAGATCAGATGCAGGTGCCACTTTCTCACAAAAAATACAAGTTTGACCATCATAGCTAGTTCGACGTTGCTTTGCATGATTGTCTTCAGACTCACTACTTTGACGATTAGATCGGCGTTTCCTTGCGCGATTCAGCTTGCTGTTGTTAAACAACAACCGGCAGTTGACATGATATTTTGCCTGATTTCTTCTCAAAGTGGCATCTATGCCGTCACCTTCATCAAGCCTTGTTGGATTCACGATCAATGGCATTTCCTGGATTTCATGAAACATCGGTATGTTGGTAGCCAGCATGGCATAACCGTCATGTTCAAGGGAATAATGGGTTCTAACTAGGTGATGTTAAATCTTCACCTATTTTTTCTTTCTGGCAAAGACAACATTTTGACCAGTCAGTTTGTCTTATGGGAAACATGGATTTTGAATCTGCCATTTTGCTTTCTGATTAAGGCCGAGGGTTTATCCTTTTACCACCTTAACGAAATTACACACACATTACTTTATCCACAACTAGGTTCGGGTGACATACACCTAGCCCGATCATTCATCCAGAGCCATTTAAGTCCCGTGTGATCTGTACACCATCCAGGTAAGTACAAGAGCAAGTCATGTATAGCCCCCTTACCCTTGGCTCGGCTCTCCCGCGCTGGCACACCCTGTCAATTGAGGTGCGGCTATCTAACTCTATCTACTAACTACCAACTACTGTCTAGTAGCTAATTGATATGGGGCTGTTAGAAAGCATTTGGGACACTAAATTAAACTACACTACAACTTATAGTATAGTACAGTAAAATAAGCTGACACTGAACCCCATGCTGAGTTGCACAGCAGCGATGTTACCAGTGTGCCCTGGTTGTGTGTTGACATCACTCTATTATATTTGCAAGATCTCATCACTGCCTCAGTCCTTACTAACAAATGTGAAAATGGCTCCATTGGATTATCTGACCCAAAGAATGTATGTGCACACCAAAAATCATGTATATATGTTCAGTAGTTGCTTAGATATGAACATATGAAATTAATGGACGCCATCTTGGATGCCATTCTAAAATTCCAATTATAGACTATGACAATGATTAAAACAGTGCTTCTCATTAATCTGGTTAGCAAGAATCAGTTTTCTCTTAAAATGTTCACCAGGTAATAATAAAAATAAAAATTAAGCAATATATGGTCAGGCACGGCAGCCATCTTGAAAAATGACCGCCATCTTGGATTTTCGCGTGGCCACCGGTATTTCTGAGAAGAATGGACCTTGAAGGGTACATGTACCAAATTTCATGCTTGCATCACCATTTGAACGATTCTCCTGAAATTTGCAGTTATCTGCTCCACTATATTGAAACAAGCATAGCTCATGTTTCAGTGGGGACAATATTCTATATTTTGTTGAGATATTAGCATTTCCTATCAAGCATAGCCAATTGTTAGCAGGAGAAACTTTGTTTTTATCCTTCATTAATCCTTTCATTTCGTGTTTCCTGCACATGTTCCTCTTTTTCTTTTCGTTAATCATTTCCTCTTTCATTCTCTCCTTGTTCATACTTCTTTTGTTTCCTGACCATGCCCTCCCTTTCCTTTACCCGGGTTAAGTGTAGCTAATCTTGAATAAACCGTGCAACATTCGAATTACGCTGTTTATATCTCAAACACAGCCAGGACCAAAACAAAGGCGGTTAAGTTTGCCCTCAGAGCCAAAGGTGTATGCAAATTTTGGTGGGAAAAATCTGTATGCGTGCGGAAAATTTGGCAACAACATTTTCTATTGGCTAACTGAGGTGTGAGAGACTGCTAAGGCCATTGTTACTAAGGGACTCATAACCTTATGGTTAGCTAGCGAAAAATTGACTCCTCCCCATCTTAAGAGACCATTTTAGTTTGCTCCCTTGAGCTCTATCAAATTTACCCCCCCCCCCCCTTCAAGATGAATTTGTGCATTTGTCGGTAGACAAATGTCTTGGGCGAAGGCCAATTTCTTTTGAATTACAGGCTTGCTCTCGCTCGCCAGGAAAAGTCAACACTTAAATGGCACGAAAGGTCTTATAATCGACACACTAATGGGTGAACGTCATAAAACCTCGAAACTAAGGGGGATAATCATGAGGGAGAAGAGGGTCCAGCAAATCGATATATACCTCCCATAAAAAGAAGGAAGGTGTCGCCAGGTAACAGCTCGATCCAGAGGCAAGTGTGAGAGGGAGACTTAAGGGGGGTGGAAGGATGGAGTGAAGAAATATATGAACAAAGGCGGTGCTGGTTGGGGGGAGGGGCGTCGACTGACTGGGGACAGAAGTGCATGGAGGCGGTTCGTTCGTGGCCACCCTTTCGGGGATCACTGCGTCGGGCAGTAGGTAGGTAGTAGTAGACCGGCTTTGTATATCTTTCTCTCCTTTTCTCTCTTTCCCTGGCTTGTATCCATTCGGCCCCATCCAGCCGACTGTTTTAAGACGTTTATCCCCATCCAGGTGTCGATTTCTTCCTGGCGAGCGATAAAGAGCCAGCATTGTATGGAGAAATCCGGCTTCGCCGGAGAAATGTTTCTATCGAAAAATTTACAAATTTAGCTTGCTGTCAAAACAAAAATATATTTATACTGACTCGCTACCGCTCGCCAGAAAAATATTGACACCTGGATGGGGGTAAACGTCTTAAAACAGTAGGCTGAATGGGGCCGAATAGATACAAGCCAAAAAGAGAGGGAGAGAAAGAGAAAAACACGAGGTGGGCTCCCTTAAGTACGGTGGGAGAGAAACTTGGGAAGATGAAGTATGTTTGTTGATGCGTCATGGTTGTGGTGCTCTTCATTATATTTAGGCCATACTATATCTTGGCATTCGAACAAATTGGGCGGAGGTTGTGATCCCCAGGTAAAATATTAATCCGCCAAGCTCAACAAATATATAACTCTTAACCTTGTCGTTTTCTGAGGGAAATTGTGTGGGTCTAAGGGGAGAGGTTTATTTATTTGTCTGGACCCTTTTCACTCTAATGATAAGCCCACTTAGTTTTGAGATTTCATGACGTTCTCTCCATTAGTTTGGTGATTTTAAGACCATGTGCCCCATTTATATGTCACTATTTAGACCTTATGTGCCATATGCCATTCCTAAGCTTCATAAAATTGTCTAAATGTGACAAGCATAAAATACAAAAGACGTCGTCGGTACAGAAGGCGTTAAGCCTTACCGTAGTTAAAGATTTAGTGACTTCAAAGAGTCTCAAGTATTATTATATGGAATTCACTACCTTTGGGAAATGATACTTACATTGCGAAATGCCAGCTGGATTAACTCATTCAGTACCGGTGACATCCTTTCCATTATATTCTGGTAATAATTAGATGATTTTATTCAGTTTTAAAAGAGCCTCCAACCATTAACAGGCTTCGAATTATCTCACTTAACCCTTTCTACTACCACAGATCCTTCTTAAACTGCACAACATCGTCTAAATATAGCTGGACAAAAATTGAAAAGACGTCGCCGGTACATAAGGGTTAAAACAGTAAGTTTTCTGCACATTTCAGCTTTCAAAAGACAAAATTAAAAGAAGTGTGTTCGTGCGTGGCTTTGCTAGAAATTAATTTCATACTAAACAGTTAGTCGGCATTTAATGTGTCCAATGAGAATGAGTGTAATATTCTGCAGTGTAGGAAGTCTTGTTCCGATAAGCAGAAATCCAGGAATGGAAAATCAACTTTAAATAATTTCACAAGACTGATGCTTATCATTTCGCCACCATAAAGACGCCCACATCACGATCCTTCCCATCAGCATAACCGGTAACTTCTCCTAAAGTACCCTAAATGATATAATACTTTATCTTAATGGACTGAGACTATAGAATTTTGGCCCACTTGATCTCAGTCACTATCACCAGTATTATCTGGAATATCATTATCAACGCTCGACTTCATTTTCTAATGTTTGAATATCGCATGTAATGAGGGTTTGGGCTCTCAGGTGGATGAAAGGTCGGTGAAACAGAAATGCTTGAGAGCAGAATAAGATCATGATAATATAATTTAAACATATTTAATATGACAGGTATGATTGCTGGGAAGTGGCTAGGTTGTAAGATGGATTTCTTTTAATATGTTCAGATTTTGTTTTTAGGTAATTCTATATTATATAAAATTGAATCATAAACTTATGAATTCTACAGTCAAATACGCCTATTTGCACGATTTCAGTCTGGCAATAGAGCTTTAATGTTTCAATTTTCGGCATTGCAGTTTCCAATTATCTAGGGATATAAGCACTGATTGTTTAATATTACCCATTTTTCAACCATATTCATAATGATTATTTTCTCATCGGGTTGTTTGTAGTAGGTTCGATGTATGTTTGTTATTGACCAATCCAATGTAGAGGCAATTTTATAAATTCATACATTAAGTACATAGGTATATTAGGTACAGTACTTGATACCCGTATTTGTTTTGTAGTAGCAAACTGGAAAATATATTGGTGAAAGCATGGTCCACGGTAATCTGAATAAGTTACACAAATACCCACTTTCTGTATCGGCGACGTATTTTTAATTTTATTCAAGCTATATTTAGACGATTTCATGCAGTTTAAGAAGGATATGTGGTAGTAATAGGGGTTAAGTGAGATAGTTCGAAGCCTGATAATTGCTGGAAGCCCTTTTTGAACTGAATAAAATCGTCTAATAGTAGCCAAAATAATATAACAATACGTCGCCGGTACAGAATGGGTTAATATAATGACACACGGAATATAAACTAACACATAATAATGAACATAGTAAAGGTGAGACAAGTAAAAACAAAATGTGATCACCTTGTGTTGAAAATCTCAAGGATCGGATAATTTGCTATAATACACCGTATTGGAATTGCTATCCGTGAAGTAGATTCCCAGACACATAATGAAATGTGTCAACTGCTTTACCTCTCTACAATGAAACTACACATAATATCCAGGAAGTATCTATATCCTTTGTTCCTGTCTACCTTACACTATTTCCACTGTTGGTATGACTCAGTATAAAAGTAGAACAGTATTTGCAAGTATATTAAAATATATTATTTCATCTGGTTACGTTCGAAAGTTATACAACCCTTTGAAAGTGCATTAATCATTTATATCCAACTGTGAACAGCACTTGACCCTTATCTAACACCTACTCTCTTGGCGAGCTAGTTGTGCCTTGGTCAATAGCAGTCATGAACTCCAAATTGGATGGGCGGCAGGAGAGCAAAAGGAGAGATTCGCTATCGTCTGGTGCGTCTAGCAAATCTCATAGGCACTTTAATTTGCCTATCAGATGCTACGACTGACTGAGGTATGAATAAAACATGGTCCAGGTATAGTTTCCTGCACAATTTTCGTTCCCCTCCGAGATTATATTTATGAGATTACACATTGTATTATTGGATTAGAAGAGTTCCTTACTAGGCAGTAGTTAATTCGCCTTCTTATGCATTTTTTAATTAAGACACTACACTCTAAATTCAATTATACTATGTTCACTTCAATTAATAAAGTTTCAGAGGAACGGCACTTGTGAATGGAACTGTACTTGCTAATTCAGAGATACCTACATATATTGGGGCATTTTTTGTATATATTGCTTAGGTATCAGCTGACATGTTTATTTATATCTTAAAGTACTTTAAACTAGATCTACATCAATATATATGGCTACACTAACCACACCGACCTTATGATCCAAACACAGGGATTAGGACTTACATCAGGTGGAGATGGCAAAACCCCAAAATACAGAAAAACTCCAATTAACTTGTTGATGAATAATAAATGCGTATATACAGTATATAATATATACTGTATATACGCATTTATTATGAAAAAAAAAAAAAAAAAAAAAATCACCCATCTATGTTCGCTACGTAGCCGGGAACCGTTGGTCTCAAAGGCCAAGCAAGATTGCCCTACATTGGCCATAATTATATACCATAGTATATATAAATATATATATATATATATATATATATATATATATATATACTGTATATATACTATGGTATACTATGGTATATATGGCCAATGTAGGGCAATCTTGCTTGGCCTTTGAGACCAACGGTTCCCGGCTACGTAGCGAACATAGGTGGGTGATATGAACGGAGGAAGGAAAAACACAGATAAATAAAAAAGGTCCATGTGCCTAAAGGCATCCTCCATTCATAAAATGTTTGTAACAACTGGATTTAAACTTTTGTAGATTGTAAGTTTGTGGAAAGCAACTCGAGGGAACTGAATTCCAAAGAGTAGTAGTTCTAGGGATAAATGCATTTTGATAAGCAGAAGTTCTGCATTGTGGAAGAGAAAGTGTAAATTCATGGGCGCTCTCAGCTGCCCTAGTTCTACGGGGAAAGATGTGGAGAGGCGGCACAATTGAAGCAAGTTCCTCAGAACAATTGTTGTGAAAATATCTGTAAAATAATGCAAGGGATGCAACGTTTCTTCGTATGGATAATGTAGGAAGGTCCTGTGTGATTGCAGGGTTATTGATTAATCTAATAGCTTTATTTTGAATTTTGTCCAACTGCCTCAATGCAACCACTCCACTTCCACTCCACAGAGGTGAACAGTAATCCATCTGAGAACGCACATGACTTTTATATATTACGGCCAACTGCTCGTCAGTGAAGAATTCTCGAACTCTGTACAGGAGTCCCAGTTGTTTAGAGGCATTCTTAGCAATGCTTCTAACATAATGTGTCCAGCTCAAGTTAGTAGTTAATGTTACACCGAGAATGTCAACACTAGGGGAAGTGGGATATTTACTTCATTAAAAAATATATGGGAGTCAGTGAGATTCTGTCGGTTAGAAAATTGAATGTATTTGGTTTTCTGTGCATTAAAGGAAACTAGATTATTTTGTCCCCATTCATTAATTCTAGAAAGGTCCTGGTTCAGAGAAATTGCAGTATTTATTTTTGAATTAATAAGATCGGGTTGGGTGAAAGAATTGGTAAATGTGAAGGAACTGTGGAGTGATGAGTCATCTGCGTAGGAATGTATTGGATTATGAGTGGTAGATATGAGATCATTGATATGAATGAGGAACAGAGTTGGGGCCAAAACTGATCCCTGGGGAACACCAGCATTTATCGAGTGAAATTGAGAATAAAGGCCATCTACCATTACACATATTTTTCTGTTATGAAGATAAGAAGAAATTAGTGGAACTAATGATGCAAGGCCGTAGTGTGACATCTTCGACAATAAGGATTGATGCCAGACTCTATCAAATGCCTTTGATATATCCAGTGCTATTGTATGTGTTTCACCATGTTGGTCTGTAGCTTGGTTGATTTGATGCGTAAGAAGGCAAAGAATGTCTGAAGTTGATCGACATCGTCTAAAACCATATTGCCTATCACTGATTAATGTATTATTCTCAAGATGCTCAATTATGTGATTATTTAATATAATTTCAAAGACTTTACCATGGGTGGTAGTTATAGCTAGCTATTGGTCTGTAGTTTGATGGATCTGAAGAGGCACCTTTTTTAGGAACTGGATGGATGTTTGCTTCTTTCCAGGGTACTGGGAAGCATGAGGTATGAGTACACTGACGGAAATTTTTTGCCAATACAGGAGCGAGCACCAAGGAGCAATTCTTAAGTACTATTGGAGGAATTTGAAAATCCTTCCTCACCCCCAAAGCATACACACAAAAGTTCCTTCACGTGTGGACGGTCAATACCAGGAACCCTTGTTATGCTTCTGATGGCGACAAAACCTGGCAAGCACAGGCTGATCAGTTGAAGTGAAACAAATGGACTTCTTGGTGTAGGCATGGGCAATGCCGCGAAGCTCTGAAAGGAATGATATATTCTAACGCGCATACTCTTTGAAAATACATTTCTTGCCCTAATAGTGAGGAATATTATATACAAACAGATACTCTGCACTACTGTACAACCAGATAATGTCCTTAGAAATTTGATAAATGGCCAATTAATCCTATCAATAGACAGTGGTAACACCAGTAAAGGAAGCATGGCTGGCCAATATTGCCTGTAGCGTTTCTGCCATGGCCATCCTTTAGTGGGATTTTCCCAGGAGGAAGTAAGGCATTTGAGATGATGATGAGAATAATGCATAAGAAAAATATATATTTTTAGTTTTGTTGACGTAATATAAGACCATGAGATGGTCAACTTATTATATATATTTGCAAAACAATACTATACCCATTTTCTCTTTCCTTGACTGTATAAACTCCAAGTTGCATAATCAGATGCAAATAAATTTCACCTTCACAATATCATAACAGTTAATAAGACAACCCTCTGCTGTTATTGTCAACTTGCCAACATTTTTGTATAATTTTCATTATTAGTTTTTGTTTGACAGTTTTCGAAGACAGTTAAGTATAAGAGTGTTAATTATTATATTTAAACTATGTGTATCGAGATACACGTAGGTCGAGTATACGTGTATTGCAAAGAGTAATTTTCTTGTATTTCCCTTAACGTTACTTACATAATTTATTATGCTAAGACGCTGCATAATACTTAAGGCTGGATGTAAGGGTGGGCTTAATCTTGTTTGTTCGTTGACCCTGGCCTTAACCCCTTCTCTCTCAACCCCTTTATCTGCGGTCATCAGTCAGGCTCTGTGTCACGTTACATCAGCTTCATCTTACCTACACTCCAAGTTGTGGCCGGTGTCTCTCAGAATATTGTTTAGCGTGAGGTATACAACAATTATCGAGGGACTTTGCACAGCTGTTCAACCATATATCTATATTCTACTAATTTCGCCCCAACACCAAACACCTCCAATAGAATTAATGAAAGCATATATGTGATCCTGCAAGCTTTTACCTGATACATATTTCAAATATGAGGAATTATGATTAATAAGTAACACCCCGTTCTTAACATTAATCATCCATTACAAACCCCAATGTACTGTACGTACCTGAATAAACTAATGAAAGCATATGGCCCTCCCGGGATTTGAAGTCGGGACACCACACCCAGAACATAAGCATCTATTATTATAGTGCTTAATGAACCATGACACAACATTGTGACTTAATTAAGCCGGTATCACACAAAAGCTATTATAGTCAACATTCGATGATCAACACTTGTCTGCCAACATTTTTGGATTATTTTCCACAGGTATTGGAACTAGAGTGATGCTAAATTAATGTAGGTAGAAATTTGTTAAATGTTGACCTCGTATGCTGCCAGACTAGTGTTGAGGATAAATGTTGAGGAAAAAAGCGATCGTGTGATACCGGCTTTGGGATTACACAGCAGTGGGCTCCTCTGTTGGGACTCATGATGTATCTCCTGCAACCCGTAATTTCTATAATCTGTTAGAATAGCAACGTTCACTGTCTTATACTGATATGGGAGGCTTAAGGAATGAGAAAGGCCACATTGCTGACCTAACATGTGATTATCATACCGTATATGTTGACTCAGACATAAGCTTGCATGTCAGTGTAGATTTGCTTAACTTTTCACAATTATAAAGATAGTTGTTTTCTATTATGGGTTAATGCACTTTTGTTGACGGTAGACTAATATTTCTTTATTAAAATATTTTGGACATTGCTTTAGACATCTTGTAGACAATATATTTAAAGGTATGGAAGAGAGATGTGTGCCAAAAACCGTTATCTCCATCTTTTATCTTGCTTGCAGACAGTTACGTCTTCTTCTACCGCAAATAACTCTCAACGGGACGTCAATGGACAGGCAACACATGATGCACAGGTAAATCACTTCGTTGTGCCGTCATCTCCGACACTAAGCACCTCTCCCATGACCCTCACCGCTTGTCCTACAGCTAAAAACATATTTTTTCATGTCTCACTTGCATCATGCGTTCTGTTAGTGCAATGTCAACGTCAGTGTAAAGGGGGATGGGCGTATTTATTTCCTCCCTCCTTTCTATATTTGTTATCATATTTTTAGTTTCCTCCTTAGACCTCCATCAAGCTTTGAACCCCCCCCCCCCCAGGACTCTCTTTCAAGATAAATTTGTACATTTTTCGATAGAAAAATTTCCCTGCCGGTTCCTCTTAAATTACAGGCTCGCTATCGCCTCTTCATGAACAAATCGACACCTACAGTACATGACGCGAACAGTCTTAATATTGACAAAGAAAGGGGGTGAAAGGTCTTAAAATCGCCAAATTAATGGGCCGAACGTCATAAAATCTGAAAATTATTGAGACTTAACATGAAGAAAGGGTACCAGAAAAGCGACACATCTCCCCTTAAAAGCATGGAATAGAGACATGAAGTCGCGGATGTCCATCTGAAGAGTATAATACAACATGATCCCAGGTTTGCCAGGATTTGTATATATTTTCATGGTACCTTCTTTCCTTTTTCGCCAATCTGCAAGTTTTTCTAGTCGCTGTTTATATATATTTATATACTATGTAATTTTCAACCTCCCTGTATGCAATATTGTTTAATGTTTTTGTACTGTAATCACCTATACAGTACAGTAATTCTATACCCTATAGTTTGAAAGGAGATTGGTTTGTCATCAAGGGATGTTGCATGTCATAGAATAATAACTTATGTCCATTATATGAGGAACAAACCAAGGTCACAATTATAATGAAAAATAACCATTGTACAGTAAATAGTCAATGAACATAATCATTCTGTGTTACTCATAGCTAAGTTAGGTTTTATTTATTATAATCTCTCCACCAACCAACTTTACTCTTAAACTCGATTAATGACATTAATGCACAGGTCAGTATTTGACCTAGTGTCTGTGTGTTTCACTTTAGTTTGAAATTGAACATTAATTAAACTCTCAGGTGGTGAGGTAATTTTACTCAAAGGGTGATTTTCATGTATAATTTCCAAAGCTGCATTAGTGGTTTGAAAGTTGTTTGTATTAAATGTGCTAACACTTTATTAGGAATAAATATATAAGGCCAGATACTGAAATGGTTTCGTGCTAACAGACCCTTAAATAATGGATAACGGATTAGTATATCTAGATCATTAACAAAGCATTCTTATGTTTTCATATAACAGTACATACAATTATAAAAGTAGGCAACCATCTGTGACTCGGAAAAGCCCATGAAATATTTATAAATATTGAAAACATTTACTGGATAAGAGTTATATATAATGTGCACCTACAAATTGTGTGTGATGCTGTACAGGAACCTAAAGAATTAAACCATACCGACATTAGCAGCAAGATAAAATACTACATTATAATAACATCTTACTTTGGCGTTTAATTACTTGTATCGTAAATCTTCATGACTCCTTCTGTTTCAAGATTTCCCACTTGCACATACACATTTATCCCGATATGTTTGGCTGATGGCATCGACATAGGAACCTCTTTGTTTTTCTTTATATTTCACGATGGGGCTTTCAGGAACCACAATAACCCGTTAAAAAGCCAAGTAAAAAGAGCAACATTAACAATATTTGGAAAAAATACGATATGTTTAAGCTAGAACATGTGCTGCACATGAGGTCATACCTCTTTGGTATTTAGGGATTTCATCAGTGCACTTTCATAGCTATAAATACAGTCAACTATCTTTACTCTCTAATCTTCACCATGACATCCATACCCTTTCCTGAACTCATCTCCTACTCAATCTCAGAAACCAGTCCTGCCAAATTACAGCCCTTGAACCCTCCAATGATCCCTACGTTCCTCTCTTACATGGTCACATGATGATCAACCTCTCTGTAAACTGGAGCACCAAGCACAAAGACGTACTGTGACCCGGTCTGATCTCAGATTGAAGGTTCCGATGTATTATTTGGTGTATATGACCAGGGATATTACATTTGAGTCTCTGAAGCGAGACGAGAGGACCATTGATGTCAAATGTCGTCACAGGTATGTTTTAATAAAATAATTAGCAAACAACATTACACTAAATCATTAATGTACAGTTGGCAAAAACTTCCTCGTATGACCAACTGAAATATGATATACAGTAGCTTAGAATACAATATTCAATGATATTTTCGCTAATTTTGTTTCACAAAGATAGTATATTTTTTTCGATAACAAACCAAGAAATGAATAATCAGTAATACTGTATACTATGGCCATAAAAGACCTGCTATATTACAATTTTAACCAGAATGATCTTTGTCAGACTAATATTTTCTTTAACAAATAATCGCTAGTGCATTATGGGAAAGCCGCTCTATTAGAATTAGTTTTATCTTTGTATCTGCAGCTAAACTACCACGTGTTTATGTTTCTAGGTAGAAGAAGGAATAATGCTACTGTGAACGCAACTACATTTTATGAGCTCTCCAATTACAGGTGTGCACCAACTTAACCCTTTGAGTACCAATGACGTGTGTTATATTTTATGCTAACAATATTTAGACGATATTATGCAGCTTAGGTAGGATTTGTGGTAGTTAAAAGGGTTGGTTGAGATAGTTTGAAACCTTATTATTGCTAGAGGTCCTTCCTGAGCTGAATAACATCGATTAATAGTTGCCAGAAAATAATGAAAAGGACGTCCCTGCTACTGAATGGGTTAAGTACATTTCAAAATCATGCAGACGTACAGACATAGACAAAGAAACGCGATTTGTTTTATTTAATTAGTTAATCAGGTACGTATAATTTCCGAAAGTCTGTAGTCGCTATAGGTCACATCAGATCGTGAATAAATGTTACACTATGAGCATCAGAGCTCTTAACCCTCAAATGCCCAATTAAGGGGGGGATGGTTGTTCTTTTCTGGCCCCCTTCTCTCTCATGCTTAGTCCCATTAGTTTTCAGATTTAAGAAGCTTGGTCTATTGGTTTGGTGATCTTAAGCTCTTTCACCCAATTTCTTTGTCAATATTAGGACCTTGTGTGCCTTTTAGGTGGCGATTTTTTCCTGGCGAGTGATAGCGAGCCTGTAATTGTAGGAGTAACCGGCCTTCGGCCGTGACATTGTTTACCGAAAAATGTACAAATTTATCTCGAATGATGTTTTTTTAAGCTTGATGGAGGCCTAGCGAGGGAACTAAAAAAATGTAAAGAGATACATAAATTAGGAAATAGATAGCCCCTCTTAAAGCATCTCCAGATTGTGAATGATGATATGCCAGTGATTAACTATCTAGAAATATACAGAATACCAGGATTATCAAGCATCAACTTATGGACATATTTGAGAGGGTCCAAATATTTGTGTTTAGTTTGATCATGGTACTCACTCCTTCAATCTATCTTTCCCTCATCCCATGACTTAAACCGCTTCACACTCCGTGTGTTCAGGCATTTTGACTCTATAATACCTTGAATTTGCCTCTCTATTAGTTCTTCAACTTTGGAGGAGACACTTGTTACAGGCAGTTTTGCCTTTTCTATCCTTCATACACATACAGGTAGACATACACTAGGACATAAATCGTAGCCTAAATTTTCCGAAGCTATCCCGAACTACATCGAATCTTCCTATTATATTTGTCCCTAATATTTAGATATTGGAGATTTGTTTTGCTGTTCGAGGGTTCATAGTTGGCCAGGATCTGCGTCTTAGGGTGCACCAATCTAGTTAGTTAGTTAAAATAGGACTTCAAAGGCTATGAACCCTATTGGATTAATAAGCCAGCACACTTAATGTCAAGATTAACGTCAGGACTGGAGCCCCTTTTCGGGAACTCCAGTACCTAGTGCACCAACCACTGACCAAGGTGAAGTAATGAATCGGGGTAAGAGGTCATGGTGAGGGTTACCAAATAAGAACACAAAATACCGCTCGATCCCTTATCAACAGGCGCTGGAATGTCGGTAGATAGTAAATACTTGTGAAAAATCGCTAGAATAAAGCCACAACCTATGGAAGATGGCTAAACACTGTCTTAAATCTCTAGAATATCGCTCGGAATTGTGTCGCTAGATGTAAACAATTGCCTCTACATTCAAGTAAATATTTCTAGATATAGCACTAACGTAACTAAATTGGCAACACTGGTCATTGTAGCCAGAGTTTTACTGCAAGGTCTTGACGAAGGGATTAGGGCTCCGTGTTCTAATGGGCTACTTTTGTCCAAGGTATTCAACGTAACTGATGTAGTGTAATTAAAGAGATTGGTTTATAGCTATTTTGGTGACGTGTTTTCCTCATTCTCTCTCTCTCTCTCTCTCTCCTCTCTCTCTCTCTCTCTCTCTCTCTCTCTCTCTCTCTCTCTCTCTCTCTCTCTCTCTCTCTCTCTCTCTCTCTCTCTCTCTCTCTCTCTCTTTCTCTCTCTCTTTCTCTCTCTCTCTCTCTCTCTCTCTCTCTCTCTCTCTCTCTCTCTCTCTCTCTCTCAGTAATAAAACTGTGTATGTGTTCATCTGGGTAATAGAAAAATTATAAATCTTTTTTGGTCAGAGGTACCAGGTAAACCTGTGATTTGTTGTTCTTCTGTATCCCATGTTCCTTCATGTTTAGCACTATTATTTGTGAAAATTTAAGACGTTCTCCTTATTAGTTTGGCGATTTTAAGACCTTTCTCCCCATTTCTTGATCAATATTATACTTGTCGTGCCATTTAGGTGCCAATTATTTCCTGGTGAGCAGTGGCTATCTTGTAATATAACTGGAACCTGCCTTCGGCCGTGACATTTTTGAAAACATCTACCTATCTATATATCTATTTACTCAGGCCCAATCCCCACTTTTCCTATTTTTATCGGGGGGGGGGGGGGGAGGGGCCGACTCAAGACAGAGCAAAAACAGGGACAACACAAAACACAACGGAACACATAGAACGCACAAAAACAAAACATAAATTCCCACACATCTAGGGGGTGTTATTATAATTATGTTTGATAGAACTTTAAGAAGCAAACTATAAAGTAATGAATAATGACATTAAAACAAATATATTACTGAAAATTGAATTAAGTAGCCCTCCCTTAACCCTTTGAGGATTATTCCCCACAACCGAATGTTGTGGATCCCTGAAGACCTTCCGGTACATTTCTTCGCCATTGTCATAAAGGGACCAAAATTGAAGGGATAAACTACCTGTCGAGGATAATTTCAAGACAGCCCGCTTCTGTTGTGGTCCTGAAAGATAATTGGCCGATGTTCAGGCCAGCTCCTTTTAATCACCTCTTACAACACGCAGGGATACAGGGTGGAATATTCTGCTCTAGATATTGTGTAGTCCCCTCCCACCCACGGATGGAAAACTAAAAACAGCTGTTCCCCCTTCCCGCCATATCGCCTATTTCCCCATTACATGCACAACATTTACTTATAAACATAGACCACCGTTCACTAGACCTCAAGCATTTACAAATCAGTACCAGCATCAGTAATTCCAATAGCCAGGTGGTAATTGAATAGTAGCTGGGCCCCTTGACAAGTGCGCGTTATTTAGTTATCCGAACAGTTTCCACTAGTGTTGACAATTTAGCGACTTTCCCGCTAGATCTAGAGGGATTTACTTCGATCTAGAGGCAACATTTTTCATCTAGCTAAATTAATTCTAGTGATGTTCTATAGATTTGAATAATTTCAGAGCGATATTATAGAGATTGTGCCGATATTCTAGCTATTTTCGACATCTATTTACTATCTAGCGGACTTGATTTAGAAACCCTGGTCTCCACCCCTGCCCGGAAGCCCGAAGAACTGGTTTCGACTTCCTGTTTGGCTTAGAAACCCTATAGGAACAGAGATCGGCCAACTTATGCCATCTTCGTGCCACTGGTGATATTTTCCTCGATGTACACTCAAATAATCTATTCATTATTTAACTCCCAACACCAAATACCTCCCAATGATATTAATGAAAACATGTGATCCTTCCGGGATTCGATCCTGGGTTACCAAGGTTCCGGACCCTATGGATTGGAACTCTAAATGTTGTTTCTGTTCGGGCTCTGTCTCGAGTCGCCCACCTCCAGCTATGGGGTATGTGCCTGAGTACATACATACATACATACATACATACATACATACATACACACATACAACTAATCTGCTGTGCCGAGGGTTGAAAGTCGCCATTGTAGGCACAAGTTTCGCTCCCGGCATAAAGTAAAGTATGGAGGGTGTTTTTGTAGCCGTCCCACAATCTAAACACTTATTTATACATGTCCAAAACAGGATCCCCTTATCTCCTTTACGTGTTCATGTTTTCGGGCAAATATCTATCTCTTCGACAGCTAATGCCATACTGTGAGGGTGAATAAAAAGCGGATTTTGCGGTTTGGGCTATTACTCTGATTCTACAAGCGCGTGGAGCCAGTAAAGGTTCTTGTTTGGGACCAGTTTCCTGGCCTACACGGTGAATTATTGACACCGAGAAAAAAAAAACTAGATTCAGGATAATTTAACCAGTCAAGATTAGCGGATGTAAAATGGCTAATACATGCTCAGTAACCAAAATTACTCCAAGCTTTCGTCATCCAAACAAGGGAATTTCTTTTATAAATATGTATTTATTCATTTATCATAATATAATTTATTTATGTATTTATTTTAAGTTTCTTCCCTAAACCTCCATCAAGACCCCCCCCCCCCTCCTCCCTTCCAGATAGATGTATGATTTTTCAGTAGGATAATACGCCTTGGCTTCCTAGATTGCAGGCTTGTTATCGCTCGCCAACGTGTCTTATATTTAACCAATTCAAGATAGTATTGCGCATTTTTAAAGTTCATTCTGGCAATTAGTAGACGATTTTATTAATTTCATATACAGAATTTTGAGAGTCAGAAGGTTAATTGAGATACTCTTTAAGCCTTTTATTCCTAGAGGGCCTTCTGAAACTGAACAAAATCCTTTAATGATAGCCAACATTAACTGTTGAATCGCGTCATAATCCTCAAGGGGTTAACAGAAAGTCACACATGATATGAAAACAATATGTATTAATCTGCTAGATTAAGGAGAGGCAGACCGTTTTTCTGGACCCCCTTCTCCCTAATGTTTAGCCCCACTAGTGTTGAGATTAAAAGACGTTTGGCCCATTAGTTTGGCGATTTTAACACCTTTCGCCCCATTTCGTTGTCAATTTTAAGACCTTTCGTGCCATTTAGGTGTCGATTATTTCCTGGCGAGCCATAGCGAGCCTGACATTTTAAGAGGAACCGTCCTTCGGCTGGGACATTTTTCTACCGAAAAATGTACAAATTTATCTTGAAGGGGGGTCTAGGGGGTGTTCTTCTAAGCTTGATGGAGGTCTACGGAGGAAACTAAACAAAAATATGAATACATTAATTAATAGACCAAACAAACGGTCTGTCTCCCCTTAATAGTCTATTGATAATGACATTGAATATGTTTATGAAATTGAAGTGTGCAGGATTACGTATTTTCGTTTTAAATTATCGATGCGATAAGCATATTGCTGCTCGGGTTTTCATTTATGATGATTTAAACAAATACTTCAATATGCATTGGCTGTATATTCAATAAAATATAGTTTGTAAATAAACAAAACTAAACGAATGTGTTAAATAACTTGGATACTATTACACGTAAATGGTGAATTACTTCCTTATTTCACATTGATATGTTTCATAAATATGAACTAATGGTGTGAAGATTTATGCATTCGTGGAAGCTCTTCAAACGTCTGTGATCAAAAGGAAAGAGCCAAAGATCAGGCCCCCAGAACAAGACAACCATAGATATCCAACACAAATAACACTAGGATAACAATTGGGTGAAACAAGGAGCAGAAGCAGTAGGGCAGAAGGATTACAATGGTCAAAGGCTTGAATCGGTTTATAAGTTTATGTGTTGCCAGGTCAGGGGTCATGAGCGTTCCACAGTGGGAGATTTTCTGAACATGGCGTTTTAAAAGAGCCCGAGCCCTCGATTTCCCAAGACAATAGCCCTTTGAACAACAGAGGAAGAAAGGATGGTTGGGGCGTGGCAGCTGGTGGAGGTGGTGAAGAGCTTGTAGTGAGAAGTAGGGGAGGATATAGATAGAAGAACGGTTTACATCAAACACATTACAAGAAATTGTTGATTGTACAGTTCCTTACACAAGTTTCTCTCCGCTCTGATATTATATTTATGGAAGCAGCAATGACAAATGTGAGTTCAAAATGTCGTATCCTATATAACAGTTGCTTAAACAGGTGAATTAAATACTGCATAGCAAGGAACATTCCTAAATCAAAAATACTGTTATTACTTTCATAAATATAATCTCAGAGAGGAACGGAATTTGTGCATTACATCATGACTGGATCCCAACTTAACAATGTAATACAAGTAAAAGATCTAGGAATTGTAGTAAATAGTTATTTAAAGCCCAACGTTCAAGTTTCGGTAGCGATAAAGATTCGAATGAAGTAGTTGGATTAATATGGAGGTCATTCGAATTTAAATCCGAAAAAAATAATAATACACTCTACCGTGATATAACTCGTTAGTCCGGGCTCTCTTAGAGTAATACGTGCAGTTTTGGTGACCAAAGTATAACAATAAATATATATTAAAAACTTGAGCGACTATAGAAGAGGGTTCCAAATATGTTACCAAAACTGAAAAGTAAATACACTATACAAGGAGCGTTTTAGAAAGTTGAACCTGTTTTGCCTGACAATGTGCATAATGAGAGGCGATTTAAGGGAAGTATAATTATACAGTCGTGAAGACCTATTATAATTTAGATGTGCACAGGTACTTTAAAACTCACCAATTCAATTAAACAAGAGGACACGGTTTCACAATGGCTGGAAAAAAGATTAGTCAGATCAAACTAAGAACTTCAAATATTTGGAATAAGGTACCACGATACATTATTTATTGTGTGACTTTATCAGCATTCAAAATACGCTTAGACAAATGTATTCAATCATATCCTCACCCAGTTGAATTCTTAAATTAGATTAATATCCAGTGTTGACAAATGGATGCCAATCGTGGTCATGTGCTATAATTATAACTGTGTTTATGATGTAATGGTTAGAGCGTGTAAGTTCTGTATGTGATATCCTGGGTTTGAATCCTGGGAGAATCACATGTTTTCTTTAATTTACTTTGGGGTGTTATTGGTGTTACGAACAATATTAAAATTAATCAGTAACACAAGTAGGATGATTTGGAATGATCTTGCTTTTCAATAAATAGTATACTGTATAGACTAATGTAGTTGAAGCATAGGAAATTTAATATATACTTTCATTTCTAGAGATACTTCCATAATTAGAAGTAGATAAGATCCACGATATTTATGATGCCAGTACACTCAGCAAGGACTAGCTCCGCTAATTAGCGTCCTGGACCTGATCTTGCGTGTGACTTCGCCCGACTTGCCCTAATAAGATGCAAAAATCTTTACTGTCCAACTCAATTACTGGGAGACTGATTAGGCTGAGCACGAAAATATCTCTCAGTTGAGTCTTTGGGCACAGGGTTAATGTCCACTGATTAGCATGAGAGTCTATCAGAGTTTGATTTTGCTAGTGATGGGACTTTGGCATATTTGTTAAACCCTATCTGTACCGGCGCCGTCTTTTTTATTTTATTCTGGATACTATTAGACGATTTTATTCAGCTTAAAATGGACCTCCAGCAATGAAAAGGTTTTGAAATATCTCACTTAACCCTTTATACTGCCACATATCCATCGTGAGCTTCACAACATCGTATAAATATAGCTAAAATGAATTTAAAAAGACGTCCCTACATCGCCTATACAGAAGGGGTTAAATCAGAGGGCGATCGGGTATGGCATGGAACATAAAGTAGGGGTACCCCTTACACTTGAAGACAAATCCTGGCCCTTTATGAAACTCGAACAACAATACGAACCTCTGAAAACGAAAATATTAGTAAAACATTAGAATAAAGGTTCGATTGAGTTTGTTATACCTTCAAAACACTATAACAAAACACGAATTACGTACTAGAGCGTACCATACCGATAGGAATCCAGGATTTAAAGCATGGGGTGATCGCTCTTAAATTGCTTTTTAACCCCTTCTGTACCGGGACGTCTGTTGTACTTTATTCTTGCTACTATTAGACGATTGTATTCAGTTTGAAAAGAGACTCCAACAGTTAACTGGCTTCGAACTAGCTCACTGAACCATTCTTACCACCACAGATCCTTAATAAACTGCACAAAATCGTCTAAATACAGCTACAGTAGAATATGCTTTTAAATACATTGCCGGTACAGAAGGGGTTAAGTAAATACATTATATAGCCTGGAAATAATGATTAAGTTATCCAAAGATACGTGATGTTAAAATTGATAGGAACTATAGATGCACGACCACAATTCAGGTCATAATCGATATAGTTTGAAAATATATTAGACTATTGAATCGTATTCCGGTTACCATTTGACATCTTGATGCAGTTTAGGAAATAGTCATGGGAGGCAAATAGTTACTGTATACTTAATAGTTTTTGCTTTGTTATATAATATTTAGAGGTCATTACTAAACTCTGTAAAGCGTTTACCTCCGCCTATGCTGGCTGGATATTTAACATTAGTATGAACGGGGCAGAGTAAGGGACAAGGAAATGCAAAAGTGGTTCCGGACCCTATGAATTGGAACTTTAAATGATGTTTCTATTCGGGCTATGTCTCAAGACAGCCACCCCCAGCAATGGTGTATATGCCTGAGTATATGCATACGGTACATACATACATCATAGACCTAAATATTATTCTGGAAATGGGTTCCCGGATATTACCGGGATCGCATCCTAAAATGACTCTCTTCTTTCTTGGCGCATTTTTTTTTCTATGTGAATGAGGGAGACAAAAGGCATAACTGCCTGCAGCGAGTGCCTCCCCCAGATTTGAAAGAGTTACAGGGCCAAAATCAAGGGACGTTCGAGCTAAAATGCCTGGACACACGGAGTTTTAAGCAATTTAAGTCCCCTGATATCTGATATTTCCACCAAATTTCATGAAGAAAAATGGAGGCAAACCATAACCACTGCCCAACTTCGTTAGCGGAGGTAATAGCCAATTCAAGTGTTAACTAGAATACAATTAATACTACGCCGTGAAACTAAATGCATTAACCCCTTCTGTACCAGCGACGTCTTTTTAATTTTATTCTGGCTGCTGTCAGACGATTCTATTCAGTTTTAAAAGAACCTCCAGCAATTAACAGGCTTCGAACTATCTCACTTAACCCTTTGTACTACCACAGATCCTTCTGAAACTGCACACAATTGTCTGAATATAGCCATACTAAATGCTAAAAGACATATCCGGTACATAAGGGGTCAAGCACAATAAACGTATATCGAACAGAACATGAATTTAGACCCCAGTTACTTTTACATTAGTTTGCTTGCAGTCATGAAGCGCAACTAAGAGTTAACCCTTGTCAAGATTTATTCAGTATTTAAGGGGAGATTTTCACCTGGAGGATTTTTTTCTGGACCCCTTTCTCCCTCATGTTTAGCCCCATTGTTATTGAGATTTTAAGACGTTCGCCCCATTAGTTTGGCGATTTTAAGAACCCTCGCCCCATTTCTGTCAATTTTAAGACTATTCGTGACATTTAAGTGTCGATTTTTCCTGGCGAGCGATAGCGAGCCTGTAATTTAAGGGGAACCGGCCTAAGGCCGGGAAATTTTTCTACCGAAAAATGTACAAATTTATATTGAAAGGGGGTCTAGGGGCAGTAATTGTATGTTTGATGGAAGTATAGGGAATCAACTAAAAACCTCCCCTTAATGTCTAAGGATATGTAACTCTAGCGCTTATCCCGTCAATTTACAATGAACAAGTTTATTCTCGTCCAATTTCTTGGTATTATCGTATTTGAATCTACAACTAGACTGACTATATGATTTTAAGAGGTTGAAATGATACACAACTTTAAGTCATAAGAGGTCAGACCACAATTATTGCCTGATGAAATTGTCGAAGAATCACTTGTATAACATTGGCTTATACAGTATATCTGCAGGCCATGATCGCCAAATATGACGGCCGATATCGGGCTCTGCTTCAGGGGAACATTCTCAGACATGCTATCATTAACAAACAGGCTCACAAATTTCTCATCAAAGTTGAGAGCATGCGAACACTTGTTAATTGGGTGTAATTAACTATCCTTAGTTTACATTACTTATTGTTCTTCTTATCTGCTATCGTTCTTCCTTCTATGTATGTTTGTCTATTTGTTTTTGATAGATAATATTAATGATGTATATAATAGTTTGTGTAAAACATCTTTAATGACATATTTAATGACAGTGTAATTGACGAATGGTTAGAGTAATTAGATGTAAATAATAGGAAAATATATACAGGAAAGAGGATTTGTTCAAGTATAATAACAATGACTATCAAAATACACATATATAATCTATATATAATAGAAGGCTCGTGTAGTGGAGAGAAAACTTGTTATCTACTTTAAGGCAATTTGTTCTGGACCCCCTTCTCCCTCATGCTTAGCCCCATTAGTTTTGATATTTGAAGACGTTCGTCCCCATCAGTTTGGTGATTTCAAGACCTTTCGCCTCATTTCTTTGTCAATTTTAAAACCTTTCGTACCATTCAGGTATCGGCTTTTTCCTGGCGAGTGATGGCGAGCGTGCAATGTAGGAGGATATTTTTCTGCAGAAAATTTAAAATGTATTAAGAAAGGAGGTATTGGTATTTGTAAGGTTGATGGAGGTCTAGGGAGGAAACTAGAACAACAGTAATAACAACATTTATCTAGAAAGGGGGTCTTGACATATTTTAAGCTTGATGGAGGTCTAGGGAGGAAACTAAAAAACAAAACAAATGCAACAATTAAAATACAGTAGGGTCATATCAACATATTGTTTAATACTTTGTAGAACACAAATTTAAAAAGTCATCTTTTTGGTAACCTTTAAAAGAATATTACACTACCATACATGGACAAATTATAAAGTCCCTTTTTTGGTGGTTTTCATCAGATGCTGACAAACTTATGTTGTAGATATAATAAGAACATTTATTATCGCCTTCTCAAGTATTCTATTCTTTAAACATAGGAAAGTATACACTTATTATATGACAATGAACCGGCTTTGGAAACTTTCGGTAAATATATAGTCGAGTTAGATGCTTATGACGGCTAAATGATGACTTAGTTCATAAATATATACCGTCTGGATGAAAGTTGAACGCTCTCTCTCTCTCTCTCTGTTTAGTTTACAATGGTGTATTTTTGGTGCTCGTACATTACTCATTCTAGAGTGTGTGTGTGTGTGCGATTTGTTTATGTGTGTAGAAGATACTGTTAACGTATTTGTATACATAACTCTTTCTAGGGTATGTGTGCATACCTATCTCGGAGGTTTTACGATAATTTTTCACCGTGGTTTACTCGCCCAAACACCGAAATAATCTTCTTAGCTTCCCTTAACATCTTTGTTATATTATGAGTTCTCCCATTACTACTTCAATGTCACAAATCAGGGCGATTTTACATTGTCCCTGGTCATCTAACAAAATCCACTGAAGTCAACCATTATCTATAACCTGGAGAGGATTCGCGTTCCTAAGCGTACTGTAAAGGTAACCGTGGGTCGAAAATGGCACAGCGCACTAAAATATTCGCCAAAAATCAGGTAATTGAGATCGATTTTTTGTCTAAATTTGTACATGTAATATAAGCAATGCTTAATCTTATGTGAGGTGGAATTGAAAATCAGAGCGATTTTTATATTTGTAATGATTATTGTAGAAAAATAACTTAAGAAAATGACTAAGTTTACTAAAAAAAAAAAAAAAATACTTAAAGTTCCCTGAGGATACTGGCACTCTGGTGACTTGTAGGGGATGGTGTGGACCTCATCAGCTGCAGTCTTGTCGACCTGGGTCCCATAGGGCGCGATCTGTGCAAAGAATAAAAAGGGTTAATTTAGAAAACTCAAAAAAAATATCAATGGTTTACAAAAAATCATTAGGGTGCCTAAATATTGATGGATTTAGCTGAAATTTTGTCAGAATAGTACCAAGCAACACTGGAACACAGGGAAATCCTAAATATTGAGATCAGAACTAGTAAATAGCAATGACATAGCATTGTGTACACTTAATTCTGAGATGTTCGACAACTTTTGGCAAAAATTTGAGAGAAAAAAATTCATAACTGAACACATTGTTTAAGAATCTGCCTATAAATCACCATGGACATTCCTAAACAAGCTATGAACAATATCAGTATGAATAATGGGGGTTTCGAGTAGTTATACACACACAGTACTGAAAGGGTTAACCTTATCTCCCAGCACTGCTCCGGCCGCAACCCTCTGAAAGTAGACCACACTTTCCACAATGTATAGGATGACTATAAATGCATGGATTTTGATCACAACTCACTTGAATGATGAATACTGCTTGAATAATACATACTACACCCTAAAAATTAAATAGGCATAACATAAATGCCCCCAAATTTTGTTGTTTACGTTACATTGCAAGGGAAAACATGTTGAAGAAATGAGGTTGGCAATTATTAACCTTATTTACTTTATATAAACTTATAAAAACAATAAAAATTTATAATAATAATAATGTAGAATCCCTTACCTTTATGTTGTGCAGTTCAAGCAGGTCTGCGACACATGGTGACTACAGACAGACCTCTTGCATCATTGGCACAGGAGGCACGTCTTGTGGTGAGACTTGGTTGGGCACATGTAGCATCTCTTCCTCTTCTCGGATCTGTCCCCTTCCATGGTGTCTGGTATTGGTAGGTCGAAGGTGTTGGAGATGAGATGTTTGAGCTCCCGCGATATAGATACCTGGTCCTTGTAACGTTTTCTGACCCAGTTGTCGCACAACCTGATGGAGAGGTCCTTGTAGAAGTCGCGCCTGTTCATAATGGTCCCAGTGCCAGATTGAGAGTAGATGATATAGCTGTTCACCAATGCTATATTTAACATACCAAAAAAAAGGCACATGGGCCACCGTCGGGTCTTCCGGCCAACATTGGCGACTCTGCAGAGCTGGTCAAACGTATCTACACCGCCCTTTGTGGCATTATAAAATATTTGGATGTCTGACTTCTGCCGTTCGATATAGCTGGGCTTGTGGTGAATGGTGGACAGAAGCTGCATACTTTTGGTCTTGCTGGCTCGGTGGACCTGAAGGGTGACCTTGTCCTCGTAGTTGTAAACACCCACCGACTCCCCGACCTCCATCTTGTAGTCCAGAACTTGTCGGGGCAGGCGGATTGTCCCCACGAGTTCCAGGCCATCCTTCCGCAGGAAAAGTGCCAAGGGCAAGCTGGTGAACTAGTTATCGGTGGTGACTGTCCTTCCCAGGTGTCCGTAGGGTTCAGTGAGCTTCACCGTGAAGAACTCCCCCGTGCCGAGTGGCTTCTGGAGGGTCACTGTCCCCTTCCCCAGGTAGGGCAAGGTGTTCAGCATGTGGTGGGAGTCTGCATCACATGCCATCACCAGCTTCAACCCATATCTGAGGAGTCGGAATAATGCATTAGAAACAAGTAAAAAATGTCAGTAAATGGGTAGCTGGTAACTGGGGGCATCACAGGTAAGTACTCGGCAAAAACTGGGGGCATCACAGGTAAGAAATATTCCTTGATAATGAGTTGATGAATGTTATGGCAGGTAAGTTTTACTAGACAGGTAACTCTCGGCAATGACAGGTAAGTAATGATAAGATACCTAAATATACTATGTGCTAGCCTGGCAATGTTATTCGAAAATAAATTGTTACAATAAACATTTCTCAGGTCACTTACTTGGCAGGTTTGTTGGGGATGTACATGCGGAAACTACAATTTCCGCGGAAGGCCACCAACTGCTCATCCACTGTCAGGTGAGGGCCAGGCTGGTAGAACTCCTTGCAGTGCCGGATGAGGGCGTCCCAGGTGAGTCGGATCGGTGCCAGCCTGTCGTCCTTCACCCTCTCCTGGCGAGTGGCAGCGTCGTCGAAGCGTAGACACCTGATGATGAATGCAAATCTTCTCTCGCCCATGGTACACCTGTACAGAGGACAACCAACCGCCTTATCCCACATTTCAGTAGTTTTGACATGGTTATCCTTCTTTACTCCGCTCATGACGAGTATACCCAGGAGTGCCTTCAATTCCATTATTTCAATAGGTGAGAAGGTGTAAGCGTCCTTGTTTTTATACTTCAGCTTCAGTGTCTGCATTCTTTCATTGGTATGGACGCATATCCTAGCCAACATGGTGTCATCCAGGAATAATCCCAGGTACTGCTCTGGTGTTCTTGCTGTGGAAGTGGCTGCAATAGGCTGTCCTGGGGTGCTGTAGCAGTCTGATATTTTGGGTAAGGCAGGATTAGGGTCACGGTGCCACGCAGTTCTGTCTCTCGCCTTGACAACAGCCTGGTTATAAAGCTTGAAAGATTGTCCTTCAGGCTGAAGTATCCCTCATCTCCTCTTACGACTTCTCAGCTCTGTAGGGCTGAGGGATTCCTCCCTCTGTGGACTGGCTGACGTGCCCCGCGGAGTGGCGTTTGGCGGCGGCAAGTTATTTGGTGGGGGGTCGTCAACTCCTCCTTCGTCAGTATCGTCGTCAGCATCATTGGAGGGAACCCTTATCCTTCGCCTAGGCAACCCTGTCCTGGAATTTCTGGGGGTAGCGATGGATAGAGACCTGGCGACAGTGACAGTGGGGGTAGCGAGGGGTAGAAACCTGGCGACAGTGACAGTGGGGGTAGCGATGGGTAGAGACCTGGCAACAGTGACAGTGGGGATAGCGATGGGTGGAGACCTGGCGACAGTGACAGTGGGGGTAGCGATGGGTGGAGACCTGGCGACAGTGACAGTGGGTGCAGAGGTGTTGTGGATGGCCCTGGTGTTCATTTCCTCCCTCCCACGGAAGGAGAAATCGCGCCTCAGTGTCACTAAGGTGCTGGTACTCCTCGTGGCAGACGGGGTGGTGGCAATGCGAGGTTGTATGCGAGGGCGAGGGAGTGTTGGTGTAGTGTAGGGAGGGGGTGGTGAGATCCTCACGTTCGGGAGAGTTGTCATGTGGTGCGTGGCTTATCATGTCGTCTTGGATGTCATCCTCCTCCACATGATCTTCGAACACCTCAGCATCGTCAGCATCACCATCCCAGTCCTCCAGCAGGATGTTTGAGATGTCCTCCGGGGATAATCCCTTGCGAGCCATGGCAAAACCTGAAAAAATAATGCATTAGAAACAAGTAAAAATGTAAGTAAATGGGTAAGTAGTCCCTGGGGGCATCACAGGTAAGTACTCGGTGAAATTCAATCAGCAAAAACAGGTAAAAATATAAGTAAATGGGTAGGTAGTCCCTGGGGGCAAAACAGGTAAGTACTTGGTAAAATTCAATCAGCAGAAATAGGTAAAATGGTAATAAAATGGGTAGCTTGTCCCTGGGCAACTGGGGGCATGACAGGTAAGTACTCGGTAAAATTCAATCAGCAAAAACAGGTAAAAATTTAAGTAAAGGGGTAGGTAGTCCCTGGGGGCAGAACAGGTAAGTACTTGGTAAAATTCAATCAGCAGAAACAGGTAAAATGGTAATAAAATCGGTAGCTTGTCCCTGGGCAACTGGGGGCATCACAGGTAAGTACTCGGTGAAATTCAATCAGCAAAAACAGGTAAAAATGTAAGTAAATGGGTAGGTAGTCCCTGGGGGCATAACAGGTAAGTACTTGGTAAAATTCAATCAGCAGAAACAGGTAAAATGGTAATAAAATGGGTAGCTTGTCCCTGGGTAACTGGGGGCATGACAGGTAAGTACTTGATACCAATCAATCAGCAGAAACAGGTAAAATGATAAGGAAATGGGTAGGTAGTCCATGGGGGTATAACAGGTAAGTAGTTGGTAAAATTCAATCAGCAGAAACAGGTAAAATGGTAATAAAATGGGTAGCTTGTCCCTGGGCAACTGGGGGCATGACAGGTAAGTACTTGATACCAATCAATCAGCAGAAACAGGTAAAATTATAAGGAAATGGGTAGGTAGTCACTGGGGGCATAACAGGTAAGTACTTGGTAAAATTCAATCAGCAAAAACACCCATAGCGAAATCAGAAAAAAAAAAAAATCGAAAAAAAAAAATGTGGCGGCATATGGCAACTCAGATATCTGGCAACAGTCAGGACACGACGTCACACACTCTAGCCATCATGTGTAAAAGACTGAAAATCCTATGTCTAATACAAAGGCGTGCAATATATGATATCTGTAACTTTCAACAAATATGGTACAAAAACTTACGGGGATTACTGGGTGATTGGTGGCACCGGAAAAGGGTTGAAAAGGCTGTGGCGGGAGCAGCGAGCGGCGCATGTCTGTCTTTGGTGGTGTCCCAGCTCCTAGTGATGGTTGGCTTTTGTCACCAGGAAACTCAGCCTCCTATTGGCTCCCGTGGTCATGTGACAGGCAAACATTGACAAAGGCGAATTTCCGCGTCCCGTAAATGACCCACCCAATCCCCTCCAGGCTTTTAATTGGGATTAAAATTCTATCTTATTTCGTTTTCAGATTTGCGTAAGAATTTGAATCATGATTCGTTCCTCCACCACAGCTCGTGCGAACTGTTAATGAGCTCAGCTAACTTGATTTTGTTGACAATTCATAGATCCTCTTAATTTCAGTCAATCAGATCGAAATTATCATCCATGCGCTTGAGTTGATTATTTAGTTTCGCCTATAATGTCTTCAGGGATCATGGGGATAATTACCCAAGCTGTCTCATCAAATGAATGACCATACCCATTCCCCGTCATTGCACATGCGCATGGCCGAAAAAATACCCTGGATTTAGAATACCTGTTCAACTTAGCTTCCATACAAGTCTTATTTGGTTATGCACTCGCTGCTGATAATTATCGGTAAACAAACACTAAACCTAGTTTAAGGAACCACCTTCTCCATGACCACCATAGTCGTGTTACATACAATCGCCAGCAATGAAAATTCGAACACATTTTGTTGAGTAATTCCGATATTTGTTGAAGCAACATTTGTGAACAAATAATTTTAAAAACACGCCCCAGTCAGTATTTTACTTCATGCCTGAAGTTCATCAAATAGTACAATTGAGTTCACCAGCTGATTCTATTAGCAATTTTACAGATCTCCACACTAATTTGGATACTTAAGAGTGATTACATATGGAATATGTATATAATGTAAATTAATATGCGGTATTTATTTCATTATTATAATTAATGTATTGTTTTACATCAATTTTGTTCTTGTAAGTCAATCACATTTTTTACATAAGACATTTCGTATTTATATATGTTTTTATATAATTGTCTTTATGGTTTACAGTTCTTATTAAATTTTTGGCAGTGATAAAATAAACAAACCAAACCAATGTGGTGTTCTTCTGTTAATTCCAGTTCTATTAAATGAGGACCTGGGTATGACGTAATGCATTTACATAAATAGCTCTATATCGGCTTGTATAATGTATTAACACAAATTACTTTCATTGTGTATATTATATTAAATGCATAAAAGTAACCTACATGTCAATATGATTCAAATACAATTTAAATGGGTACCAGTATAATATAAACAATGGAAACTGTATGAATATTTATTTATTCCTCTTCATTCGGACTTCGAGGCAGAATCGAAACTTGCTGGAGGAGTTTGCTATGCGAGATATTTTTTTCACTGAAATCTGCCCATATATCGAAGATTTTAGCTTGGTAATGCTTTAATGTAGTTAGCTGGTGTCGTTTTAGTTTTTCTTCAGTGATGAGTTGGTGATGAGTGGCAACCTGCTGGCATTCCTTGTGGAGGACTTCAATTAATTCATACACATATATATTTCTGTTGTCATTTCCTGCCTTTGCACATATGTTATTGAGACCATGGTGCCAGCCCTCTACATAATTATTTGTTCTTATACTGCATAGCCGAATACACTCCAAGAAGATGGTGGAAATATGCCTTAATTTAAGAAATCCAGCTGGCTTTAATATATTCTAAAATTTTGTGAAAGCCTTGATAGTGAGATGGCCCAAGTAAGTTATGAAAGTCCTGGAAAGTAATAGTGATCTGTGTTGCTGGCAGGAAAGACAGCGACATTAACAAAGACATTCGATGATCGCGAGATTGGACGTTTCGACGACATCGTCAACCTGGCGCACCGTCGAATATTCCCGTTTCCCTGCAGGTCCTTCAATCCCAGCAATACCGGTAAATGCTCACACAGGCCTTCCACTGTCATATGGAGCTTGGAGTGGTGCGGTGTATCCGATAGTTGTCTTAACCCCAAATGCGTAGCTCTCACGTTAGGCTACTAGGGTTCATAGTCAGCATGAGTGTTAAGTTAGCTAGGCACTCATAGTTAACAGCCCTGAAGACATCAGAACAAACAAACTGTAAATAGAACTAAGGAATACGATCAGGCGATGTTCAACATACAACATTGCTAATTAACAGTTAATAAGCTAAATATATTTTTGCCAATACATTTATTAATAACCGTACTGTACTGTATACAATACAACATTAATGCTCTTCAGTAATTTACATTACACTACATAGAGTGGCTGACAAGATAAACGTATGAACACTAGCGATATACAGTACGATATACAGTACATTACATGCATTTTCCTATAACAAAAATAGAACACATGACAACAAAATAAATACAATCGTACTTACAGAGATAAGAGAGAGGATTGCTCTCTCTAAGACTGTCGGAGAGACTGAATTTGCAGTGAGCGAAGTTGCCGGAGGTCACTTCCGACTCCAGACATGCCGAAACACAAAATCTTTTTACACAAAACACTACAGTACAGATATATGTATTAATTAACCCAAGGTCATAAAACAGTGGGTCCACACATGGTAAACCCCCCCCCCCATCTTACATGTGAACTAGAAATTCCGTAATCAGAAAGAGTGGTAATTTTTTTCACTGGAAGTTATTTGAGAGTAAGAATTATGAAACAACTTGGTTTTATATAATTCTTGATCATGTAGAATGTATAGTCATAGACCAAAATCTATATCCAGCACAAGGGACTGGAGTTCTCGAAAAAGGACTGCAGTCCTGCCGCTTTTCTTGACTTTCAGAGTTTCAGTGAGCTGGCTTAATAATACAATAGAGTTGATAGCCTCTGAAGTCCTATTTTAATTATATATTCTAACTATATCAGTACCAGTCTTCACGAATGTATGGATATATTCGAATGCAAAGAGATAATAATATTATCAGTAGTGCCAAGATTGCTAAAGTTTACCGATTTCTGTTACTATGCTGTTTCTAGTGTGATCCATTTTACACTCCACCATATTATTTCACCTTACACAAAAGTCTCCTAACCACACATACTCGAACCACTAAATGTATTAAGTATTTTTTCTGGACTCCCTTCTCCCTCATGTTTAGCTCAAATATATTGGAAATTTTAAGACGTTCGCCCTATTAGTTTGGCTATATTAAGAACTGTTGTCTAATTGTTGTCAATATTAAGATCTTCTGTGTCATATATGTGTATTTTGTTTTCCTGGCGAGCGAAAGCGAGCCTTAATGTAGGAGCAAACGGCCTCGACAATTTATATCGAAGGGAGTTCATGAAGATTTGTGTTAAGCATGATGGAGGTCTACGGAGGAGCATGGAGGATTTTTTTTTTTTTTTTTTTTTTTTATAATCTTGATGGAGGTCTGGGGTAGAAATAACTACCCTTATATGAAGCTTTACTTCCTGACATATTTCAGGACCCTCTTTTACTTTAATCTGGTTATCAGTAGGCAATTTTATCCAGTTTAGGAAAGACTAGGAACCTTCTGAATCCAAACCTACTTAAGTATGCCTCTGATTCCCACACATATTTCTTAAGCTGATTAAATCGTCTAATAATATAATTAAGTGCTATAACGCGTCATAATACTAAAAGGATTAAATGAATCCCCGAGGTGTATTCCATAGGCACAGTCTAGAGCATAAACCACGCTGCACTCATATGAATCAGTATCGAACGCAGACGAGACAATACAATGCCTAATTATTAGACAAATGCTTCAGAACTTGGCTTTAATTAAAGGTTCAAAGATTCGAACTGATGTAATCTTATATATGCTAAGAACTGTACAAACTAAATGAAAAGATTCGATTCACTCCGAGATAACTTTGCATTTCACAAGTGCAAGACCATAATTTGTGTTCGAGAGTTTCTCATTTGGCTCTCGCGGATGATCAATTTCCTTTGTTTTAGGGGGAGGGGGGAGGGAAGATTGGCTCGGAGTCCAACTTTACTACGAATCAAATCTCCACTTATCAGATGCCTTACATACAGTTCACAACGACTTTTAAATGCCTAAAGTAAAACAGACTATGTATTATGGCTATAATAAACTTCGCAAAACGAAAGCCAATCAATTTACAACCTTAAAATCAGAGCTTGAAACAAGACTTGGACTCTTGGAGTGGAGGGTGTGAGGGAGAGGGACAGTGACGTCATCACTCAATGTTGCCACTCCAATCGAAGTGGGCGGACGTATCGGCGTTAACTCTTCGCATTTTACCGCTTATAAGGTTCGTATAGGGGAACTCTTCGTGTATATGTTGGCATTATGGATGTGTATTGAAATTCGACTGTTGTTATAGTCGTCATAAGTGTTATATATTGATTTTAGTGCAGGGAAACGAAGGTTTCATGCTCTGCAGTGCCGTTTTCTATTAGCTAATACCATCATAACTATCGTTAAACTATTATCTACAGGGATATTGTTTACTTCCAGGCGTTGAGGTAGTGCTAGGGTATATCCTTGATGCTGACAATGTGTAGCGGAGTTGTGGGTGGACGTAGAGGTAAACATATAGTCATTATATATTCTGTAAACTACCAAACGAGGTGATTCTCTATTACCGTAGTGTAGCCTCCTCCCATTTTCTTTCAACATCCCTCCCAACCCCTACCGTTCTCCCTCTTCCTTTTCGTTTTCTCTCTCTTACCCCCACCACATCCCCTTTCTTCTCGCCTCTCTTGTCTCTCCCGTACCCCCACCCCCTCCTCCCCTTTGCCCATTCCCCTCCCCAACACCCACCACCACCCCTCTCCTCTCTTCGTCACTCTCCTCTTCTTTCATTCCCTTTCCTTTAATTCCCCTTCCACGACCCCCACTACCAATCACCCTTTTCCCCTCCCTCCTCTTTTCTTCTCCTCCCCTTCCTAACCCTGCAGACATGTCTTCTTTTCTTCGTCTCTCTCCTCTCCCCTCGCACTTTTCTCTCTTCACGTTCCCATAACCCCCTTCCTGACCCCCACTACAACCCCTCTTCCCTCTACCCACTTTAGTTCCCATCACCTACCTACTGGTTCTCACTTTACTCGGGGCTTCTCTTCTTTATAATATATGAGTGTAAGCTAATTTAAGCACTCGATAGTACAGTCACTTACAAAAAAATAGGACTTCCGATCGTGTCCTTTATCTAAGGATGGATACGGTATATGGTGTCACGGGATCACTGCTTTAATGTATATGTTATGCAAACTACCATACAGTCTTCGTCGAACTATTAATTTTGACTGTTGGCTTTGTTAACCATTTGATTTTACACCCCTCTATCTTTTCTCCCTGCCCTTCCTTTCTATCTCCTCCCTCCAATCACTGCATTCTACCCCCTACTCCCTGTAACTCAACCCCACTTATCTACCTCCATTACCCCTCCCTATTCCTCCACTTCACTTCCCTCCCTCCATTCCACCTCCGCCCCCTTTTCTTCCACCCACTTCTCTCCCTACAACCCCTTCATTCCACCTGCCCCCTCCCTATTCCTCCACCCCACTTTCCTCCCTCCAATCCCTCTATTCCACCTCCGCCCTCCCTTCCCTCCATTTCACCTCCGCCCTCCTTATTCCTCCACCCCACTTTCCTCCCTTCCTATTCCTCCACCCCACTTTCCGCCCTCCCTATTCCTCCACCCCACTTCCCTCCCTCCAACCCCTCCATTCCGGACACCTCCTCCATCCCTTTTCTTCCACCCACTTCCCTCCCTTTATTCAACCTTCCCGCTCCCTATTCCTCCACCCCACTTCCCTCCCTCCAATCCCCCCATTCAACCTCCCCCCTTCCTATTCCTCCATCTCACTTCCCTCCCTCCAACCCCTCTATTCCACCTCCCCCCTCCTTGTTCCTCCATCCCACTTTCCTCCCTCCAACCCCTCCATTCCACCCCACTCCCTGTTCCTCCACCCCACTTCTCTATCCCCATTCCACCTGCCCCCTCTCTATTCTTCCTCCCCATTTCCCTCTCTCCAACCCCTCCATTCCTCCACCACTCCTTATTCCTCCACCAGTGGGGTGGAGGAAACAAAGTATCCTCTCACTCTCTCTCCTCTTCCATCTCTTTGTTCTCTCTCTCTCCCTTCCCATCCTTACCTAGTCATGCTTACCTAGTCATGTTTAGTGGGGGAATAAGAAGAGGTCTTCTTGTCTTGTCCCCACCTCTATCACTGTGCCACCCTTATAGATTTTGCGCTATACCCATCTGCTTATCGTACCTAAACTTAAAAGCGGCTATTGATGGTGCAGTGATCACTTGGTCAGGTAGGGTATTCCACCCGTTGATGATCCTAATGGAGAACGTGTTACCCTTTAGTGCGGTCCTCCAGTGTCTGGGTTTGGCTAACTTGAGTGAGTGGCCTGAGTGGTTGGTGGTGCTCAACTCGAAGAGCCTGGTGGCTGGGAGATCGTCATGCCCGTGGAGAATCTTGAATTCTTCTATCATATACCCCCCCCCCCCCCCCGTTTCCTGCGGTCCCTCAGTGTTTGCAGTCCCAAGGCTGTAGCGAGCCAATGTATATAAAAAATTTTGTTGAGAGCAAGCTAAATTTGTACATTTTTCGATAGAAAATTGTCTCCGGCAAAGCCAGATTTCTCCATATAATGCTGGTTCGCTATCGCTTGCCAGGAAGATATCGATACTTGGATGGGGATAAACATCTTAAACCAGTTGGCTGAATGGATACAAACCAGAGAAAGTGAGAGAAAAAGAAAAAAAACAGGTGAACCCCCCAAGAGAGGTGCATAGAAAAAAGGGTTGACAGGTTCACTATAGGCCTAATAATTTTGTTTTACCCACCTCGCGGAAGGAAGGTGCTCTTTGGCATCGTAGATGTTCTCGGAACATCTGAGAGCATCGGCGAGCAGAGCATCTGAGAGCATCGGTGAGCATCCATGCAGCGTTGCAAAGTTTTTTTTGTGCGAAACCCTCCGCGATGTCTCGCCGATGTCGCAGATGATCGCAGAAGCCCTCGCAGATCCCTCGGCGATGCTAGACGATGCTTGCGAGGGCAACGAACCCTCGTGTGTCCTCGCCCAAAATATGAACAGTCCGAACATTTGCGACGACCCGCGAGGGCCCTTGCGAGACCTTGAGAGGCCTTGCGAGTCAAACAATTTTTCATGAGAGGGCTTAAGACATGTCACGAATGTGCCAATTTATTGGTGTCGGCGATGAAAATCGTGAGAAGTCGCATCAGTGGGAAAGGGGCATTAGACTTCGCCACCAACGACTATTTTATGCTATTCCAGAAGTCAACTCGGGTAGTTTTGTGGTTGCGGGATTTTTGCGAGGGCATTACAATTCCAAATAAAGCCATTACTTTTAAGCTCCTCGATGGTCTAGTAATCTAGTTGGTTAGGTGCTGGAGTGCTACACTACTGACCTGGGTTCGAACTCTCGCTGGGGCATGACACAAAATATTAATATCAGCTGGGGTATATGGGGTTTACTGATGTGAGGCAGTGTATGAAGGGTTCCCCATACAGTATACAGTACTGTACATGTGCGATTAGTTTGCTTGGGAACCAGATTAACTTGATCATGTAGTGACGTGCACTCAGTGGTGGATTGTGTTCTTTTATTTTATTAAGTTATTTCCACATAGCGATTTTTTTTTTTTTATCAGTTTCTTTGCGTTTATCTTGTCGTCCCAGTTTTGCTTTGTGTATTTTACATTATAATCATGGATATAAAGTAGTTCATGAAGCGAAACTACTCATGTAACTGCTATTGGCATAATGTCTAAACCTCCCACACCAAAATAGCAAGATTAACTTGTTCATGTGGGTATGTACGTACAGTGTGGTGGTATATTATATTTTTAAAAATGTAATTTGATTAAAGTTATTTCCACAACGATTTGTATAGGTTCTTTTGTATATCGTCCCAGTTTTGGTTTGTTTATTTTGCAAGTTTTTGTTTATTTTAATAGCAATTTTGGACTGACAAATTTTAATAGATTATTGCTAGATGGCTCAATCTCGGAGGGGATGGCCACGAACAAATCCCCCCAATGCTCCTCTGAATCGGTCAGGCGGAGCCCCGCCCACCCCACACTGTCTTGTAGCTTTTGATTCAATCAATCTCCTTCTTGGTCTAAATCTCACTCCCTGCCCGTCCACCTCTCACCTACCGGTACTCTTTTAGTAATTTTAGAATATACTGTATATTTATTTGTTCATATTTATTTTCTTACATAAGCTGTACTTTTGATTAGGCCTACTTTATTAATGCATAATAAATCGTAGGCTTGTGCATAAACCTTTAAGTCTGTCATACATTGTCATCCATTATTTAAAAAAATAAAAAATAAAATGTAGATAGGCCTACCCGGTAAGACATATTTTTTAAGTGAAGACAATTTGAGATATTTATTTTGAGATAATCTACAAAGTTTTCTATTCAACCATCAACCTTGTCTATACTGTAATTAAATTTAGCTTGTGAACTTTTGGTTCAAATACTAGCAAGTAAATGTTGTCCACAGATGGTGATGGTGGTGGTGGTTTAGTGTTGTTGTTGTGTTTGTTGTTGTTCCCCAAGCTGCCTGGCCGAACAGCCCCAAGGCCCCGACCAAGGCCAAGGCCAAGGCCATAACCGAGCGCCCCCACAGAACCCTCCCTGTAGCGTGTGATGGTGTTGGTCTTTGGACGGGACTGGTAATAACCCTTCATGGCAACCAACTATACTTCTAAACCTTCATAAAGATAAGTACATTACTGGTTTGTTATAACTGTGTTGGTGGTGTAATGGTTTAGATGTTTTTGTTCTGGGTGTGGTGTCCCGAGTTAGAATCCCAGGAGGACCATATGCTTTTAATAGTTTATTAAAGTACATAGCGGTTTGTAATTGATGATTGTTAAGAACGGGGTGTTTCTTATCACCTTGTCCCAGTTTTGGTTTTAGTTTGCAAGTATTAAATTTTAATTTTGTCTTTAAAACATTAGATTTAACTGAAAGCCCTCGCAAGTACAAAATTGTAGCTACATTTGCTGGATAAACTCGCTTAAAGGGGCCCACCTATTTTGTTTTCCCCTCTCTGGGTTTTATCCATTCGGCCCCATTCAGCCTACTGTGTTAAGACTTTTACCCGATGGCACTATAGTTAGTGAGGGTTATGTATTTTGTACTATTGTCTTGTCAGGTTGCAAATTTGATTTTATTAGAACATTTTGACACTAATTGTAGTGCTCATGTAGTAATGTACACCCTATGTGGTGGATTGCGTTCTTTTATTTATAAATTTTGCTTAAGCGTTGTTTCCACATAGCGATTTTGATTAGTAGTTTTGTCTTTACTGTGTTCGTATAAGTTTTGGTTTGTTTATTTTGCAAGTTTTCAAGGTTTCTTTATTGATATTCCCTGGACCTCTTTCTTTTCTAATGATGCACACTCCACCTTGAGCCACATACAAGATTTTGTAAAAATTGAATGGAAACTTTTATTCCTCATCAAAAGTACAGTAAAAGATCTAATTCACCTAAATGGTTTGACCATAATTGTGCTAGAGTAACTGAACAAAAAGCAATAGCCTACAATGCATACACAAGATCAAAAACACATGAAGCCTTTAATTACTTTAGAAACATCAGAAATCATGCCAAAACTGTATTAAACCTAACTAAATCAAACTTTCTCCATAAGCAGGCAAATAAACTTCTAAATAATCCAAATGATAACAAAATATTTTGGTCTACTCTTAACTCATTCAAATCCAACTTCACTACTGCTTCATCCATTCCACCATTAAAATCTCCGACTGGCAATCTTGTAAGTGACCCACGAGGTAAAGCTAACCTTCTTGCAGATATTTTCTCCACCAACTCAACCTTAGATGAAATAAATCAAGATGTCCCTGTACTTAATTTTAATTCACCTGAAATTCCCTCACTTAAGATCCACACCAGACATGTCAAAACTATTTTGCAGAATCTCTCAGTAGATAAGGCTCCTGGTCCAGATGAAATTCCTCCAATAGTACTTAAGAATTGCTCCTTGGTGCTCGCTCCTGTATTGGCAAAATTTTTCCGTCTGTGTACTCATACCTCATGCTTCCCAGTACCCTGGAAAGAAGCAAACATCCATCCAGTTCCTAAAAAAGGTGCCTCTTCAGATCCATCAAACTACAGACCAATAGCTATAACTTCCACTCTTGGCAAAGTTTTTGAAATTATATTAAATAATCACATAATTAAGCATCTGGAGAATAATAAATTAATCAGTGATAGGCAATATGGTTTTAGACGATGTCGATCAACTGCAGACATTCTTTGCCTTCTTACGCATCAAATCAACCAAGCTACAGACCAACATGGTGAAACACATACAATAGCACTGGATGTGGTAAACTATCAATGGAAGTTAAATATTACTAAGCTATAATGAATCAAATAAAATCAATCTAAATGAATACTCTATATCTAAATTGAATTCAATCTGAAACAAGCTAATTTATATCCAAAGGTCTCACATAATAAATGTATATAATTATAGGGTAAGGTTATAAGGGTTAATATTAGCCAGGAATTAACTCACCAATAGTTCCACGTGGCAATGAGGCAAGGGAGAACGTTTTACCCAATATGGTGGTGGACAATGGGGAACGAGACTTCGGTCCCGAGACACGAGTCAAGTTAAAGAAAGAATAAATGATTACATGGGAATGGACATGAATATTATGCTTATCTATCAGTCAGTCATGATGTCGATGAGAGCGTCGTGATGGTGTAGCTGTGTGTATTGCTGTATGTGTATTGTGATTAGAGGCACAAAAGCACGATCAACTGAGGGCGGAAAATTAGATGTTAACTGGTTGGTGTTCGTGAAGGCTCTGACGTACCTCAAAAGCACACCTTGCTGCCTTGGCAAACCGCCAGGAGCCCAAATTATCGTACCGCATTTAGGTTGCTCTATACGATAAATTATATTAATATATACGATAAATTCATATATACTACATAAGACCATGGCAATATTGCTTAATAGCATATTAGGCCTTTTATAACTTAACTTATTTACAATCTTATAATATACGATCTACTCGTCCTACATCGTGCTGTAGGAGAGATCGTGACGTCACAGAGACATACAAGATCACAAAAGAGTCATAGTCTATCGTATTTATATGATACACTCCCCCCACAAAAAAGACCTGAACCCCACCTTAAACCTAAAGTTGCCCAGAGGCTATCTTCTGACGCCACAAGTCGACAGCGCCAGCAGCAGCGCGTCTGGGACGCGTCCCGGTCCGAGAATGATCACCATCAGTATGAGGTGAGTCGTTCCTTCGAGAATCCTCGGACCCAGCAATAACAGGTGGAGCTTCAGATTGCAATGCGGAATCTAGCTCCAAAGCGTACAAACGTGCGATAGGACGAACAGTAGTTCCAGTGGCTGTCTTTAATAGCGCCACCCGCTCTACAGAGTCTGCCCCCTTGTATACCTCCAATACGCGGCCTAATTTCCAGTATAAACGAGGACTATCTTCTTTAATTAAAACAACGTCACCAACTGTAGGGGCCGTTGGTCTACCAGAGGGAGTAACACTCCTTTCCCTCAATGCTAGCAGATATTCACTAATCCACCGTTTCCTAAAATCCTCGATTGTCCTGGATATATACTGGTATCTCTTAGACACCGCTACCGCAGAGTACAACGAGGGATCCTCTAACTCTACTATGGACTGAAAATCAGATGGAAACGCAGTCAATGGTTTTCCATATAGCAAGTGAGCTGGCGTTAATGGTAGTGGTTCTTGCAGGTCGGTGTACACATATGTAAGCGGGCGATCATTCACGACTGCCTCTATCTCTGTGAGGACTGTCGTCAACTCACTCTTCTTTAATAGAGCACGTCCTACAACCGCTCTGAGTCCCGACTTTACTATGCCGACACACACCGTTCCCACATTCCACCAAACCAAGGTGCCTTAACTGGAATGAACCTCCATTCGCACTTCTTCTCTCCCAAAAAAGTGATGATAGTAGGATCACTACTCATATCCTTTAGATATTTTGATGCTTGGACATAAGTGGGAGCATTGTCGCTAAGAATGAGTTGAGGGAATGAACGACGGGCACAAAACCGTCTGAACGCCAGCATAAATTCTTCGCTAGACATATTATCACATAGTTCTAGGTGTACCGCTCGAGACGTCGCACAGGTAAACAATAATATATAAACCTTCTCATGCTCCCTCGTCTTCAATGCCCCTGTGTAATCTAATCCTACCGCTTGGAAAGGTTCTACGTGCTTTACACGGCATTCAGGTAGAGGTGGAGCTGGTCCAGTTGCATATGGTTTACCCTTTAGTCTCTGGCATATTACACACTTTCTCACTACGCGTCGAGCTACTTGTCGAACTCTGGGTATCCACCATATGAGACGTAAATTTGATATAATATGACATACCCCGTAGTGTTTTACTTCCCTATGTGCACGTATGATCAATAGATCAGTAACGTGATGTCTTGTTGGCATAAGTATAGGTCGGTTTGTGCCGTCTGGTACACCCGACCACTTCAGGCGACCCTCACACCTGATGAGGCCATTGTCTAGGTGCAACCTTAGTTGACGCACTATATTAGGCATTAATGTCTTATTCGAGCCTTTCAAGGATTCTAATTCATTGGAAAAGGTTTCTACTTGAACCCATTTGATCAAAGTTACTTCAGCTGCTTTAAATTCACGAGCATCAATGTTGTGACCCCTGTTGCAGAGTTGGCCCGTTACTTTAAGCTTAAGATTGGATACATATCGCAACACCCAAGCTACAACTCTGACTAGTTTATTATAGTCACCGAATCTTGCCCACTTTATGATAGGACCCGGTGGCCCATTTGGTTGGGCTGTAACTGCCACTGTTTCCAGTGGCAGAAGTCCCTCACCAACAGCATGCCATATCGTCCATTGACTTTCATGGAGCAGCCACTTTGGACCATGCCACCACAATTCGGACTTCATTAACTGGCTAGCCGTTATACCCCTAGTTATGAGATCACTAGGGTTTTCCTTTGTATTTACATAATGATAAGCAACGTCTGGCAAAAGGGCTCTAATCTCATCTACCCTATTCCGCACATAAACTGGCAGAGACTTCTTGCTATGTATCCAGTTGAGTGCGACCTGACTATCGCACCATACGTGAACGATTTCAATATTTAATTCGCTCTCGTATGCTGCGCGTACATGTTGCACCAGACGTGCTAATAGCAGCATGGCAGTCAATTCCATTTTAGGGATAGTTACCTTTTTAACCGGGGCTACTTTGGCCCGGGCTGTAACTAAATGTGCCCCAAATGAAGTAACAACATATATGGCTACCCCGTATGCCGTGGCGCTAGCATCGCAAAACGTGTGTACCGTAACGTCACCGAACGCCGCCACTTTACGAGGTATAGGTTTAGTACATAGGATGGCATATTCATTCAACAACAATGTCCCTTGGTCATTCAGGTCCTCGGGCAAACTGTCATCCCATCCTATTTTACGTCTCCAAACTTCCTGCATTAGAATCCTAGCTCTTATGGTAACAGGTAATGCTAGACCCAAAGGATCAAAAAATTGCGCAACTTTGCTCAACAGACTTCTTTTTGTGTGCGCTCCTGTCTGCTGAGCAAAAGACCTTGTTTGAAAAGTTAGTATGTCATGTTTAGGTTGCCAGATCATCCCCAAATTTCTGGACTTTTCCTGGTTAAGAGATGCCGTACCATCCACCTGTATTAAACTCTGAAGATCTTCACTATTAGTAACCCACTCGCGGAGAAATAGATGTGCATCCGCAAACAATCTGCGTGCTTGCCAGTATGCATACAACAAATCATCTTGACTATCGCTAGTACCCTGCAAATTGTCAATGTAATCCGCGAGATAGTTTACTTGTGTCCTCATGAGTGTCAGCTAGATGTTTTCTGATTGTGGCATTTAACAAAAACTGCGAGCAAGTGGCCCCAAAGAGTACAACCCGAAAACGGTATATTATGATGGGACTTTCAGAGTCGCTAATGTCGCTGAACCAAAGAAAGCGGGTAACATCTCTATCTTCCTCCTTTAGCTTGACCATCAAGAATGCTTTCTCGATGTCACTGGTATAGGCATACTTCCCCAGCCTAAACCGCAATAGATGTTGGGACAGATCCGACACCATGGACGGACCTGTCAACAGGCAGTCATTCAGACTGGGTTGTTGACCTTGGTGGGCAGAACAGTCATACACCACCCGTATTGGTGTGGTGACGCTGTCTTTCTTTACCCCATGATGGGCCAGATAGTGAACCCTACCCTTCTTACACGGTTCCTTGACATCGACTCTCTCAATAAAACCCCTATCCTCATAACTCCGAAATACATCGTCATACGCCTGGCGCGTGCTCGGTTCGTTAGACAATTTCCGCTGCAATGCGCGCAAGCGACCTAATGCCAAACCATAGTTGGTAGGTAGGCTTATCTCACTGTTCTTCCAAGGTAAACTAACTTTATATTGCTTGTCTGAGGCACAGTAGCACACAGACTCGTCAAACCTTTGTAGCGCAACTTCCGAGTCATAATCAGTCTCCATAGGATTAATGCCTATGTGATCCAATCTCCACAGTCGTTCCAGGTCGAACTCGGCAGCCATCTTAGGGTCACTAGGTTGGGAATCCTCCCTTCCCAACTCCTCTGCCGCGGTTACATTGACTCTATATATCGAGACCGTGTCGACCAGGACCATTGACTGTGTAGTATGCACCTTTCCGCTCATGCAGTATCCAAATTTAGTGGGGATTAAAATTACACCACACATCTTTTTAAATCCAGGGTATACTACTTCATAATAATGATCCACACCAAGTAGAACATGCACCTCACTCTGATTTCCCATGGGATCTGACAAGTTAACCCCTTTGCTACGTAATGCGTGTTCCACCTTTTTCACACCCACAGATACATATTCTGGTAGGGTGTCTACTACGATACAAGTCATAAAGTACCGGTTTTTACGATAGAAATATGAAATCTCCGCTATCTCGTAGTCTTGTTTATCAGTAACCCCTGTGAAGCCCTGTAATCGAAGAGTCTCAGCCCCTACGATTCGGTGCTTCAGTCCCACTAGTACGGACCTCTTTATAAAGGAACGTTGAGACCCTTGATCTAGAAGTACCCGACAAACTTTGTTACTGTCATTACCTTCCATGGGAATCTGTATTGTGGGCAATATAGTGGTGTCTTGCGTGCTACCTAGTGCCACAGTTGTAGTACCCTCATTTTTGACGTCTTTGACTTTATCTGCAGTAGGACACAACTTATCAAAGTGATGTCCTTTGCAGTGCCGACAGGGCCTTAAGTATGTAGCAGTACATTGTCCCTGCTTACCATGTTCCCCACTTAGACAACCTACACATAGCTTCAATCTTCTCGCCTGTGCTAGTTTTGTCTCATTTGTCGGGTATTTTACACAGAAACTCCATTTATGTTTGTTGTTACATAGCTTACATAGAATCTGAGCAGGTTTCTTATACACACCCTCTTTCTTTACTTTAGTCCCCACTGTCATGCTTACTGTTCCCCTCTTCTCCACATTCTCACTCCCTCCCGACTCATACATTCTCCCTTTGTTCAACTGTAGATTATTGATCTCCTTACTGAACTGAGTTTTGAATTCCCCCAGCTCAAATGATCTTACCTTATCAAGTATTGCCATAGGAAGCTTCTGACGCAAGATATTGACTATCATTTCCTGCGTGGTAAGCCCTAGGGTATCTAGCGATCGAGTATGGCACTCCATATTTGCCCTGAAGTTTGTCAACTCATCAACCTTATACTGTGGTTCTGCGAGCCCCAACAAGGCAACGACATGGGCCATCTTCAACTGCTCTCTATCCCCGTATGAGGACTCTAATAAGTGTACCGCTTCAAGATAACTACCACCTACTACTGCAAAACCCTCTATTAAATGTAAGGCCTCTCCTTCCATTTGTCCCTTCAGATAGTGAAACTTGCGGACATTATCCAAAGAGGATTCATGAACCGTAGATCGAAATACGTCCCAAAAAGCTAACCACTCCGTTAACTTGCCCCCAAATGTAGGAAGATTGAGCTTTGGGAGGTGTACAGTATGTTTTGGGTCAGCCCTTCTATGGGCCTCATTATCGCCTCCCTTCTTACTTGCGACAGCACGCTGTAATAGGCGCTTCGCTCTAAAGACAGGTTCGTCATAGAGGGCGCGATTATCACACTCTGTAACTATCTCTTCCTCCTCTATCATGTCAGCCACAATCACCTCACTCAGAGCCGTAATACGACCGTGGGTAGCCTGGACGTTATCTAATCTAGCCTCCAATTCCTCTAGATCAGCAGTAGTGATGAAAGTGTTTAAGTCCACAATTAGCCTATTTAACACTCCCCGAAGTCCCGCCCTTTGATTTTTAGGGGCTTTGCTTAGCACCCCACTAGACGGTGTCTCTTTATAGTCTTTATCCATTTTGCATGTGAGCCTATAGGCTATGTATCTAAATATCACGTTACAAAAACAACGGCCAAATAATAGGCTACTTAAGAGACGCCAACCGGCGGACTTCTATGTTATGGAGAAAAAATAGTACAATACCTACTAATGGATCATATTGAACAAGAAAAAATGTTAGGTCAGGTCATATGTCACAGGAAGTCTGAAACTGAAAAGAACATTACTGGGGAAAGACGATGGGTGGGAAGCAGGACTTAGGCAGGCACAACGATGTGACCCTGCTTTCCGGCTCTAACCATCGCTTGGCTAGCCTTGCCAGTTTATCATAGAGTTGTTCCTGCATCCTGTTATATGTACCCTTGTTCATTGCCTTAAAATCCCTTACTGGTAGCTAATTCCCGGGTCTGGGCACCAATGTGGTAAACTATCAATGGAAGTTAAATATTACTAAGCTATAATGAATAAAATAAAATCAATCTAAATGAATACTCTATATCTAAATTGAATTCAATCTGAAACAAGCTAATTTATATCCAAAAGTCTCACATAATAAATGTATATAATTATAGGGTAAGGTTATAAGGGTTAATATTAGCCAGGAATTAACTCACCAATAGTTCCACGTGGCAATGAGGCAAGGGAGAACGTTTTACCCAATATGGTGGTGGACAATGGGGAACGAGACTTCGGTCCCGAGACACGAGTCAAGTTAAAGAAAGAATAAATGATTACATGGGAATGGACATGAATATTATGCTTATCTATCAGTCAGTCATGATGTCGATGAGAGCGTCGTGATGGTGTAGCTGTGTGTATTGCTGTATGTGTATTGTGATTAGAGGCACAAAAGCACGATCAACTGAGGGCGGAAAATTAGATGTTAACTGGTTGGTGTTCGTGAAGGCTCTGACGTACCTCAAAAGCACACCTTGCTGCCTTGGCAAACCGCCAGGAGCCCAAATTATCGTACCGCATTTAGGTTGCTCTATACGATAAATTATATTAATATATACGATAAATTCATATATACTACATAAGACCATGGCAATATTGCTTAATAGCATATTAGGCCTTTTATAACTTAACTTATTTACAATCTTATAATATACGATCTACTCGTCCTACATCGTGCTGTAGGAGAGATCGTGACGTCACAGAGACATACAAGATCACAAAAGAGTCATAGTCTATCGTATTTATACGATACTGGATATATCAAAGGCATTTGATAGAGTCTGGCATCAATCCTTATTGTCGAAGATGTCACACTACGGCCTTGCATCATTAGTTCCACTAATTTCTTCTTATCTTCATAACAGAAAAATACGTGTAATGGTAGATGGCCTTTATTCTCAATTTCACTCAATAAATGCTGGTGTTCCCCAGGGATCAGTTTTGGCCCCAACTCTGTTCCTCATTCATATCAATGATCTCATATCTACCACTCATAATCCAATACATTCCTACGCAGATGACTCAACACTCCACAGTTCCTTCACATTTACCAATTCTTTCACCCAACCCGATCTTATAAATTCAAAAATAAACACTGCAATTTCTCTGAACCAGGACCTTTCTAGAATTAATGAATGGGGACAAGAGAATCTAGTTTCCTTTAATGCACAGAAAACCAAGTACATTCAATTTTCTAACCGACAGAATCTCACTGACTCCCATATATTTTTTAATTATGTAAATATTCCCACTTCCCCTAGTATTGACATTCTCGGTGTAACATTAACTACTAACTTGAGCTGGACACATTATGTTAGAAGCATTGCTAAGAATGCCTCTAAAAAACTGGGACTCCTGTACAGAGTTCGAGAATTCTTCACTGACGAGCAGTTGGCCGTAATATATAAAAGTCATGTGCGCTCTCAGATGGATTACTGTTCACCTCTGTGGGGTGGAAGTGGAGTGGTTGCATTGAGGCAGTTGGACAAAATTCAAAATAAAGCTATTAGATTAATCAATAACCCTGCAATCACACAGGACCTTCCTACATTAGCCATACGAAGAAACGTTGCATCCCTTGCATTATTCTAGAGATATTTTCACAGCAATTGTTCCGAGGAACTTGCTTCAATTGTGCCGCCTCTCCACATCTTTCCCCGTAGAACTAGGGCAGCTGAGAGCGCCCATGAATTTACACTTTCTCCTCCACATTGCAGAACTTCTGCTTATCAGAATTCATTTATCCCCAGAGCTACTACTCTTTGGAATTCACTTCCCTCGAATTGCTTTCCACAAACTTACAATCAACAAATGTTTAAATCCAGTTGTTACAAACATTTTATGAATGGAGGATGCCTTTAGGCACATGGACCTTTTTGTTTTATCTGTGTTTTTCCTTCCTCCGTTCATTGTCTCTTAAAAAAAAACAAAAAAACAAAAAAAAAAAAATTATAATCCTCATCCAGGTGTTAATTTTACCACTATCGGTCGGCAGGAAAAAAATTACCTTAATGGCGTGAAAGTCCCTAATATTGAGAAAAAAAAGGTTTAAAGTTCTTAAAATCGCTAAACTAGTTGGCATAAACCGAAGATTTCTAAACTAATGGGGCTAAACGTGAGGGAGACGGGGACCCAGAAAAAAAACAGCCCTTAAGCATTAAGGCGGGATGGCTGGCTTTTTCTGGACCCCCTTCTCCTTCATGTGTTGAACAGTTTGTTAGCAACTCTGATCAATATCAATTATAGATTATAATGTAAAACTTGCAAAATAAACAAACTAAAACAAGGGCAAGACAATTTAAAGGCATACAGTGAGCCACCTAGTATTTGCTAGTGTAGACCACTTACAACCGTGTTATAACGAAGTGAGATTTGTGAGAAGTGGGAGACAAATAAGCCTTCTATAAACCTCCAATGTTATCTTACTTCTGGCAGCATCGTAGCTCCTCAAGCCACCGGGCACCCCCTGGTGATTTCGCTATACGGGGGCTCGGGCTTTTTGATGGTTTGCCCGTCAAATGTGCCCTATGACGAGCATGCCCGTAGATCAGTCCCGCTCGTCTGGACATACCTTAAAGATTGTAGCCTGTTCAGACCGGCTTGTATACCGTAATGAAATAACTCGCTAAATCTCTGAAGTGGTCTGTACAATGTTCCTCGGTGACTTAATTACTGCTTACATTTCTAATCCTCCATTCAGAATAATGTTCAGCTCTTCTATCACATTTTTCTATTACATATTTTATCTTTATTTTTACTTTTCTTGCACTGCAGTCTAAATCTCCCAAATACTTTCCACCTTCAAATTCCTCTCGTGCTAATTTGTTGTTTGTATATAAAGTTAGTTTTAAGAAATAATGATTGGGAGGATATTGATAATTGACTGGACAAACTGGAAGGATATGTAAGCTAAACCTATTGTTGTACTTAAACCATAAGTTAATTTGTATCTGTTTATGGGCCAGGTGGCTAGGAATCCTCCTCCCCTTGTAAAGTTCTCCTACTAGGTGAGACCGAGAAAGGGGCGAGGAAATGCGAAAGTGGTCCCGGACCTTAAAAGTTTGGGCTCTGTCTCTGGTCGGCCACCCCCAGCTATGTAGCATGTGCCAGAGTATATACATAAATGTATTGCATTTGTAAATGTTGAAGGCAAATGTCAAGTCCCTATAAATTGGGTATGCCCTAGCCCTTGTGAATATAGAGTGCATAGTGTTAAAGTTAATCCTGTAGGTTTTGTTCTAGTTTGTTCTAAAAATGTTTAACCTGCTTGCATTTAAAAAAAGAAAAATTATAGGGAGGCCTGTGTAAATTACAGTTTTGTTATGACAAACCTTTTCCTCACCAGACGCTGCCAACTCTAACTCCGAACTCGGGACTGATCGGCCAGAGAGTCTGGGGAACTAACAACCAGCCGGACCACAACCCTTCATACAAGATAAGTAGTTCAGTAACAGTTATTGTAAATGATCACAAAGGGATATATGCGCCTCTTGTGTTGTAGGGCAGACTGTAGAAACTATATTTCCCCATATCCAAATTAGTCTCCAGTGGCAATTGTAATGGGTTTGCTAGAGAAGGCCTCTGGCGTGAAAAATAAATCCCTCCTGCCCTCCCGGCCACCAGTACACTGGCTCTATCCTTGAGAGCAGTGACTGTCCCTGGTGTATACTAAATACAATTTAAAACCTGCTAAGCAAACCAAAACTGGGAAGACTCAAGATAAACACAAAGGAACTAATCAAAATAGTTATGTGGGAATTACTAAAGACCGAACCATGTTATCATGGATGTGAAGTTATTCTTTGAGTGATACTGCCAAACACCCAAACTACAAAAAATTGCCTAAGGTTTTTATGCTTTCCTTTTTAATGTATATACTCAGGCACATACCCCATAGCTGCGGGTGGCCGACACGAACCATTGAAATTAACAGCGGAGTTTTGTCTTAAATTTAGGTGATAATTCTGTTAATTATTGGTGGTTTAGATGCTTATGTTCTGGGTGTGGTGTACATACATACATAACATTTTAAGACTGATTGTTCCACACATACGTGCAGTTTGTCTCTTGTCGTAATGGCGGCGTTCCAGGCAACCCTGTTAAGGGCTGCTTCACTTGTGTCCTGAGTTAGAATCCCGGGAGGACTATGTGCATTTATTAGTTTATTAAAGTACATTGGGGATTGTAATGGATGATTAATGTTGAGAACGGGGTGTCACTTAATTATCGGTGTCTACAGCTCTAACTTCCTTCAAGACCAAAACTCGCAAGTGGTCAATTGGGTAAGATTGGTATGAGAAGCAGTTCAGGTCATAGGGTGGTTCTCGGGTAGCGTGGTGTGTGGGGGCTGTTGGACTTGCTTTTTTCCTTCAAAGATTTTTATGAAGTATAAATAAAATGCCCGCAAGACTCTCATTTGAGATGAACTTTTGCATTTTTCGGCAGAAAAATTGCCCGACCAAGTAAAAACCTAGGGCAATAAGTGTTAAAATTGCCTAACTAATATGGCGAAGCTCTTTAAAGTTCAAAACTAATGGGGCTAAATATGAAAAGGGGGTCCAGAACTAAACTCCTAATTTCAATAACTGCATAGAAGTTGAATGTGAATTCCACGGTCAGGTCGACCCCAGCTCCTAACCTAACACGAACTAACCGCTAGGATTAACCAAATATTCAGCTAAACTAACCTATCATCTTCCGTACGGTCAAAATCAATATTTCAATAACCTTGCTCATAAACTGAAAGTTTACTAGTTAATTTTGAGTTCAAGTTTTATATTTTAATTTCCTCGAGTCGCTTGTTTCGAACGGGTGTTGACTAGCCTAGTACTATTAATCACAGCGTTGGAGAGTAGTGTTAATATCTTAATATTTGTTAATATCTGTTTAGATGCTTGTGTTCTGGGTGTGGTGTCCCGAGTTCAAATCCCGGGAGGACCATATGCTTTCATTAGTTTATTAAAGTTCATTGGGGTTTGTAATTGACGATTATTGTTAAGAACCGAGTTACATAATTCTATATATATATACACAGTATATATATTTTGTTTTCTATGTGATTGAGGGAGGCAAAAGGCAGAACTGCCTATAGCAAGTGCCTCCCCCATATTTAAAAGAGTGACACGGCCAAAATCAAGGGACGATCGAGCCAAAATGCTTGGACAAACGGAGTTTGATGCAATTTAAGTCATAGGAAGAGGGAAAGACTGATTCTGGGAGAGAGTTCCAGAGCTCAGCTGTTGAGTAGAAGCAAGTTTGAGAGTAACGTTTCACTCTTGGGTTGGAGAGTTGCACAGAGTAGGGGTGGGATTGAGTTGCAAGACGGGTACCACGTGCCCTACGTAAAGGAGGTGGAATACACTGGGAAAGCTCTGAGGAACACTGATTATTATTGTAGCGATAGAATAGCGAGAAAGATGCAACATTGCGGCGGAGAGAGAGAGATTAACAGAGAGTTGGTGAGATACTGAAATGTGTCTGTACATGCTCTTTTTCCTCTTCTAAACCTGGAAAAGGGGCTGAGTTGACCGTAATAGAATGACCATAACAAGATTTGCTACACTTTTATTTATTTTATTTTTGTCTTTTTACTGGGTTATTCCAAGTTTGTGTTTGTTTAGTTGAACATTTTAAATTATAATTCAGCGTATATATATCTGAACTCTAAACATATAAAGATTAAGAATATTTTTAGCAAGGGTTGATAGAGCCTGAGCAGCCCCCACACAACATGGTACCCAATAACAGCCTTCTTAACCGATTTCCCTCCTACGGCAAGCTTCCTAGATCGAGTAGCTTTGTGCTGCTGCGTTGGTGGTGTAATAGTTTAGATAATTGTGTTCTGGGTGTGGTGTCCAGAGTTCGAATCCCGGGAGGACCATATGTTTTCATTAGTTTATAAAAATACATTGGGGTTTGTAATTGAGGATTAATTTTAAGAATCGGGTGTTCCTTATTTATATTAATTGCCTTTATGTAATGGTTAGTGTTTAAAATCTTTGTGTGGTAGCCCAGGTTCGAATCCCGGTGGATCACATGCTTGCTTTCATTAATTTCTTTGGGAGGGGTTGGGTGTAATATAATAATAGTATATATTGTTTTGCTTTGAAATTAAAATTGTGCTGTAAAGTTTTTTAGTGCAGTAGGAATTGGAAGAATATGCACTTTAGAGAAGTAAATTCAATATTTTGATCTTGATAGCGCTTAGTGCACCGAATTTAGGTGTGAGTATCCTAGGTTCGAGTCCTTGGAGAACCACACTTATTCATTAGTTTCATTTATTTAATTAATAAGGTATATTTGTAAGTTAATTGGTGGGTTGGTGAATACAGTAAATATGAATTTATTAGATTCTGTAGTTCTTAAATGGGATTGACACTTATATTTTAATCTTGTATCTGTTTTCATATCTCAAACTATATGCAAGGTGTTAAATTTTGAAGTTAATTAAGAATAAATGCTAAATTAAAGACAATTTTATCTTAATTCTATATGTAATTGCACAAAATCAGATAATTCATATCACACTCATTTTGTGTTTTAGAAGCTTTGCAACCTCTTTGCGAATTATTAAAGTTGATCATTGTCCTTCAATCTAAAGTAACTGGCTTCTTGTTAGTTAGCTTAGGGGTAGAAAGTTTGTATGCATTTAGTATGGCACATACCTCCTTGCTGGGGGTGGCCGACTCGAGACAGAGCCCAAATAGAAACAACATTCAAGGGTTATAATTCTCAGGGTCCGGGACCACGTTCATTGAGAAAGTTAGTTGTACTAAATAATTATTGCAAATTGTATAAGCGGCCATTAAAGTGTTCAATATTTAGTAGGCTATTTACTGTATTTGTTTTAATAATTTCAAATTTATTTATATTCAATTTGCTTGGTTGATATTTTTAAGCATTTAATATAATTCATAATAAATATGCTTGCCAATATTTCCAGCATTTTATAAAGATTTGATCAACCCTGACCGAAGCCCTTTTCCTCAACAGATGATGCAGACTAATACCTAACCGACTACACCAGCCTACCACACCCAAGACAAGCTAACCTACTAGGACATCCCATCCAACCAGGACACACCATCCAACCAGGACACACCATCCAACCAGGACACCCCATCCAACCAGGACACCCCCTCCAACCAGGACACCCCATCCAACCAGGACACACCATCCAACCAGGACACACCATCCAACCAGGACACACCATCCAACCAGGACACATTACCCCACCAGCCACTCGTACACACTAAGATAAGTAGATTTATACTACCTGTTTATATATTCCCCGGAGGTGTCACTGTAGGACAGTGTGGTAAAACCATATTTCCGTATATCCAAAGTATCTTGGGTCACTAAAATGAACTTGCCAGGAAAGTTATAAGAGTTGTAAAACTCTGAACCGTGATTGTCCCTAAGGGGATGGGCCACAGACTGTATTCTGCTCTCATAGATGTAAATTTCTTCAAACTGGCACTGCTGTCTTGATAGCGTAATGCATAAATTTGCGGAATTTTGGTCTTTGTGGTGCAATGCATAAGTGTGTTGATTTTCGGTGTGAGCGTCCTGGGTTCGAATCCCCGGACTGCCACATGAGTGCCACATGTGTTTGTTGATTTCATTAATTGAGTTTAGAAGTAAAGTTGGTTGAACAAATATTAATTGTTATAAAACATTGAGACACTATAACTTAAAATAATTGTGCTAGAATTATCCTGGAAGGGATAATAGTTGCTTATGTAAACTATTGAAGCTACTACATGCGAGTTAATAGTATAATTTGAGTACATTGTTAAATATGTTTCCACATAGCGATTTTGATTAGTTAATTTGACTTTATATTGTCTTTGTCCCAGTTTTGGTTTGTTTGGTTTGCAAGTTTTACATTTAATTTTAATGTTAATTATATGAAATTCAGTTTAGTTTTGGATGCACTGACTTTACCAATATGGGTAAGCAGTTAAGGTCATAAGGGTGGTTCTCGGGCATCATGGTATGTGTAAGAATAGGATATTTATTATTTGAGTTTCGTAAGACTTTCATGAAATATAAAAAAATACCCCCAAGACCGCCTTTTGAGATTAATTTGTGCATTTTCTGGCAGAAAAATGCCTCGGCCTAGGGCTGGTTTCTCTTAAATTGCAGGCTCGCTTTTGCTTGCCAGGATAATAAAAACAAAATACATAGGGCGAAAAGTGTTAAAATTGCCTAACTAATAGGGCAAACATCTTTAAAGTTCAAAACTAATGGGGCTAAATATGAGAAGGGAGTCCAGAACAAAACGCCTTATTTCAATAACTGTACTGTAGGCTATAGAAGTTTAATGTGAATTCCACTGTTAGGTCAACCCCAGCTCCTAACCTAACTCAAACTAACATCCATCTATATACTAACATGTATAACTAACGTAGCTAGGATTAACCACAACATCTGCTAAACTGTCCTAATCTTCCGTACGGTCAAAATCAATATTTCAATAACTATGCTCTTAAACAGACATTTTACTGGTTACTTTTGAGTTCGTTTTAAAGCTTTATATATTTTAACTTCCTAGAGTCTCTAGTTTTGAACGGCGATTAACTAGCCTAGTACTATTAATCACAGCGTTGGAGAGTAGAGTTAATATCTGTTGATCTCTGTTTAGATGCTTGTGTTCTGGGTGTGGTGTCCCGAGTTCGAATCCCGGGAGCACTATGATTTAATTAGTTTATTAAAATACATTGGGGTTTGTAATTGATTTAACAATATGAACGGGGTGTTACTCAATCCTAGATAGCGGTGAAATACTGAATTTGTCTATACATGCTCTTTTTCTTTCACTAAACCTGGACAAGGGGTTGAGTGGACCATAATAGAATGACCATAAACAGATTTGCTACATTTGTATTTATTGCATTTTGTTTGTCTTTTTACTGGGTTCTTCCAAGCTTTTGTTTTAGTTTGAACATTTTAAATTATAATGCAGCGTATATATATCTGAACTCTAAACATGTAAAGATTAAGCATATTTTTAGCAAGGGTTGATAGAGCCTGAGCAGCCCCCACACAACATGGTGCCCAATAACAGCCTTATTATCTGATCTCCCTCCCACGGCAAGCTTCCTAGATTAAGTAGCTTTGTGCTGCTGTGTTGGTGGTGTAATAGTTTAGATAATTGTGTTCTGGGTGTGGTGTCCAGAGTTCGAATCCCGGGACGACCATATGCTTTCATTAGTTTATTAAAGTACATTGGGGTTTGTAATTGACTTAATGTTATGAATGGGGTGTTACTTATATTAACTGCCTTGATGTAATGTATACCGGGTAGTGATTAAAATTTGTATGTGGTAACCCAGGTTCGAATCCCGGTGGATCACATGCTTGCTTTTATTAATTTCTTTGGGAGGGGTTGGGTTTTGGAGTTAAATAAAAATAGAATCTATTAGTTTGCTTTGAAATTGAAAAGTAATGTAAAAAATTTAGGGCAGTTGAAATTGTAAGAATATGAGTTTTAGAGAAGTAAATTTATTATTTATTTATTTATTTAATCTTGATAGCGTAATGCTTAGTGCACCGAATTTAGGTGCGAGTATCCTAGATTAGAGTCCTTGGAGAACCACACTTATTCATTAATTTCATTTATTTCATTAATTAGGTATATTTGTAAGTTAATTGGTGGGTGGGTTGGTGACTAAATATGAATATATGAGATTCTGTATTTCTTAAATGGGATTGACACTTATATTTTAATCCTGTATCTGTTTTCATATTTCAAACTATATGTAAGGTGTTATATTTTGAAGTTAATTAAGAATAAATGCTAAATTAAAGAAAATGTTATCTTAATTCTATATGTAATTGCACAAAATCAGATAATTAATATCACAATAATTTTCTGTTTTAGAAGCTTTGCGACCTCTTTGCGAATTATTAAAGTTGATCATTGTCCTTCAATCTAAAGTAACTGGATTCTTGTTAGTTAGCTTAGGGGTAGAAAGTTTGTATGTATTTACTATGGCACATACCTCCTTGCTGGGGGTGGCCGACTCGAGACAGAGCCCAAACAGAAACCACATTCAAGGGTTATAATTCTCAAGGTCCGGGACGACGTTCATTGAGAAAGTTAGTTGTACTAAATAATTATTGCAAAAGTTTATAAGCGGCCATTATAGTGTTCAGTATTTAGTAGGCTATATATTTGTTTTAATAATTTCAAATTTATTTATATTCAATTTGCTTGGTTGATATGTTTAAGCATTTAATATAATTCTTAATTAATATGCTTGCCAATGTTTCCAGCATTTTATAAAGATTTGATCAACCCTGACCGAAGCCCTTTTCCTCAACAGATGATGCAGACTACTACCTACCCGACTACACCAGCCTACCACAACCAAGACACCCCATCCAACCAGGACACCCCATCCAACCAGGACACACCATCCAACTAGGACACCCCATCCAACCGTGACACCCCATCCAACCAGGACACCCCATCCAACCAGGACACCCCATCCAACCAGGACACCCCATCCAACCAGGACACCCCATCCAACCCGGACACCCCATTCAACCACGACACCCCCTCCAACCCGGACACCCCATCCAACCCGGACACCCCATCCAACCAGGACACCCCATCCAAGCAGGACACCCCATCCAACCAGGAGACCCCATCCAACCAGGACACCCAATCCAACCAGGATACTCCATCCAAGCAGGACACCCCATCCAAGCAGGACACCCCATTCAAGTAGGACACCCCATCCAAGCAGGACACCCCATCCAACCAGGACACCCCATCCAACCAGGACACACTAACCCACCAGCCACTCGTACACACTAAGATAAGTAGATTTATACTACCTGTTTATATATTCCCCGGAGGTGTCACTGTAGGACAGTGTGGTAAAACCATATTTCCGTATATCCAAAGTATCTTGGGTCACTAAAATGATCTTGCCAGGATAGTTATAAGAGTTGTAAAACTCTGAACAGTGATTGTCCCTAGGGGGATGGGTCACAGACTGTACTATGCTCTCATAGATGTAAAGTTCTTCAAACTGGCACTGCTGTCTTGATAGAGTAATGCATAAATGCGCTGAATTTTGGTCTTCGTGGTTTTTAATATCTGTATGTGGTAGCCCAGGTTCGAATCCCGATGGATCACATGCTTGCTTTTATTAATTTCTTTGGGAGGGGTTGGGTTTTGGAGTTAAATAAAAATGGAATCTAATAGTTTGCTTTGAAATTGAAAAGTACTGTAAAGTTTTTAGGGCAGTTGAAATTGGAAGAATATGAGCTTGAGAGAAGTAAATTTATTATTTATTTATTTAATCTTGATAGCATAATGCTTAGTGCACCGAATTTAGGTGCGAGTATCCTAGGTTAGAGTCCTTGGAGAACCACACTTATTCATTAGTTTCATTTATTTAATTAATTAGGTATATTTGTAAGTTAATTGGTGGGTTGGTGACTAAATATGAATTTATTAGATACTGTAGTTCTTAAATGGGATAGACACTTATATTTTAATCTTGTATCTGTTTTTATATCTAAAACTATATGTAAGGTGTTATATTTTGAAGTTAATTAAGAATAAATGCTAATTAAAGACAATTTTATCTTAATTTTATATGTAATTGCACACAATCAGATCATTAATATCACACTCATTTTCTGTTTTAGAAGCTTTGGGACCTCTTTGCGAATTTTTAAAGTTGATCATTGTCCTTCAATCTAAAGTAACTGGCTTCTTGTTAGTTAGCTTAGGGGTAGAAAGTTTGTATGTATTTACTATGGCACATACCTCCTTGCTGGGGGTGGCCGACTTGAGACAGAGCCCAAACAGAAACAACATTCAAGGGTTTTAATTCTCAGGTTCCGGGACCACGTTCATTGAGAAAGTTAGTTGTACTAAATATTTTAATCATTGCAAAATTGTATAAGAGGCATTAAAGTGTTGAATATATAGTTCATATTTGTTTAGATAATTTCAAATATATTCATATTAATTTGGTTTATAATTTTAGCATTTAAATAATTTAATAATTAATTAATATGCTTGCCAATTTTTCCAGCATATTGTAAACATTTGATAAACCCTGACAACCCCTTTTCCTTATCAGGTGGTGCAGACTACCCCAACTAAGCTACCAGATTACACCAAGCTACCACTAACAGGCCACACCAGCCTACCTGACGACACCAACCTACCACTACCAGGCCACACCAGCCACTACCAGGAACCCTTAACCCACCAGCCACTCCTGCACACAAAGAGAAGTAGACTTATACTACCTGTTTATATATTCCCTGGAGGTGTCCCTGTAGGACTGTAGTAATACCATATTTCTGTATATCCAAAGTCTCTTGGGTCACTAATATGAACTTACCAGGAAAGGTACGGTATTAGAGTTGTAAAACTCTGAACCGTGATTGTCCCTAGGAGGATGGGTCACATACTGAATTATGCTCTCGTAGATGTAATTTCTATATGTATAATTCTATATACCGGTGAAATACTGAATTTGTCTGTACATGCTCTTTTTCCTCAACTAAACCTGGACAAGGGGTTGAGTTGACCATAATAGAATGACCATAAACAAATTTGCTCCACTTTTATTTATTGTATTTTTTTGTCTTTTTACTGGGTTCTTCCAAGTTTTTGTTTTAGTTTGAAAATGTTCAATTATAATGCAGCGTATATATATCTGAACTCTAAACATGTAAAGATTAAGCATATTTTTTAGCAAGGGTTGATAGAGCCTGAGCAACCCCCACACAACATGGTGCCCAATAACAGCCTTCTTAACTGATCTTCCTCCCACGGCAAGCTTCCTAGATCGAGTAGCTTTGTGCTGCTGTGTTGGTGGTGTAATGGTTTAGATAATTGTGTTCTGGGTGTGGTGTCCCGAGTTCGAATCCATGGAGGACCATATGCTTTCATTAGTTTATGAAAGTACATTGGGGTTTGGAATTGACTTAATGTTATGAATGGGGTGTTACTTATATTAACTGCCTTGATGTAATGTATACCGGGTAGTGATTAAAATCTGTATGTGGTAACCCAGGTTCGAATCTCGGTGGATCACATGCTTGCTTTTATTAATTTCTTTGGGAGGGGTTGGGTTTTGGAGTTAAATAGAATCTATTATTTTGCTTTGAAATTGAAAAGTAATGTAAAGTTTTTAGGGCAGTTGAAATTGTAAAAATATGAGCTTTAGAGAATTAAATTTATTATTTATTTATTTATTTAATCTTGATTGCGTAATGCTTAGTGCAAAGAATTTAGGTGCGAGTATCCTAGGTTAGAGTCCTTGGAGAACCACACTTATTAATTAATTTAATTTTTTTCATTTATTTCATTAATTAGGTATATTTGTAAGTTAATTGGTGGATGGGTTGGTGACTAAATATGAATTTATTAGATACTGTACTTCTTAAATGGGATAGACAATTATATTTTAATCCTGTATCGGTTTTCATATCTCAAACTATATGAAAGGTGTTATATTTTGAAGTTAATTAAGAATAGATGCTAAATTAAAGAAAATGTTATCTTAATTCTATATGTAATTGCACAAAATCAGATAATTAACTTTCACATTAATTTTCTGTTTTAGAAGCTTTGCGACCTCTTTGCAAATCATTAAAGTTAATCATTGTCCTTCAATCTAAAGTAACTGGCTTCTTGTTAGTTAGCTTAGGGGTAAAAAGTTTGTATGCATTCACTATGGCAAATACCTCCTTGCTGGGGGTGGCCGACTCGAGACAGAGCCCAAACAGAAACCCAATTCAAGGGTTATAATTCTCAGGGTCCGGGACTACTTTCATTGAGAAAGTTAGTTGTACTGTACAGTACTAAATTATTATTGCAAAAGTTTATAAGCAGCATTAAAGTGTTTAATATTTAGTATGTATTGGTTTTAATCATTTCAATATTATATATATTGTCAATTTGGTTGATAATTTAAAGCATTTAGATAATTTAATTCTTGATAAATATTCAGGCACTTGCCAATTTTTCCAACATATTATGAAGATTTGATCAACCCTGACAGAACTCCTTTTCCTCAACAGCTGGTGCAGACTACTGCAACCTACCAGACTACACCAATCTACCAGGACACACTAACCTACCAGGACACACATACCAACCACTACCAGACCACACCAGCCAACCAGGACACACCAACCACTACCAGGACACACTAACCCACCAGCCACTCCTGCACACAAAGATAAGTAGATTTATACTACCTGTTTATATATTCCCCGGAGTTGTCACTGTAGGACAGTGTGCTAAAACTATATTTCCTATCTGTCTATCTATCTATATGCTCAGGCACAATCCCCATTTTTCTTAATTTTTATTTTTATTTTCTATTTCATTCTATTTGATTTCAAGACAGAGCAAGAACCGGGAAAACACAGAAACAACATCAAACAACGAACAAACACAGATAAAAACACAAATTCACACACATCTAGGTCACCCAGGAGAAGACCCAGAGACCAGGGCCACCAAGGTCGCTCCAGCACTCCCCCGGCCCTCCGAGAGGTTCCGATTTCGGCAGGCAGACATGCAGCGGGGCCAAAGCCACAAGCCCTCCCACCACACTTCCAGGTACACCCTAGTTTTCATCAATCTACGTCCCCCTCAGATTGGAAACGTTTCATACATCACCCCAATACCTAAATCAACCAATCCAAATTCCCTTGACGAACTACGGCCCATTGCTATTACTCCCATCCCATGTTTGAATAGTGAAAGCTTTGCAGCTGAATGGGCTTACTCTGATATATCTGGCCAACTAGACCCACGCCAATATGGTAACATAAAATCTTATTCCACCTCTCACTACCTCATCAACTTCCTCGATTTCATTCACAAAAATCTCGACAAACGTACCACCTCAGTTACTGCAGTTTTCATTGGTTTCACCAAGGCTTTCGACTTAGTAGATCATACCACAATCATCACCAAATCTCTACAACTCGGCCTTCGTGAGAATCTTGTCTCCTGGTTGGCAGACTTTCTCCACAACCGCCAACAGGCCGTCAGATTCCAAGGCAACACCTCTTCCTTTCAAACTCTTACCTGCGGTCTCCCTCAAGGTACACGCATGGGCCCATTCTGTTTTCTCATACTGACTAACAATGCCATTCAAGACACTAGACACTGCTGGAAATATGTCGATGACATTACCATAGCCACATCTATCAACAACATCTTTCCAGACTACAACAGTCTGCAATCAACTCTTGACACTTTACTGACAGGGACCAGCGAAAATCACATCACTATAAATAAAAACAAAACGGTAGTCATGTATTTCAACCTTGCCTCAAAACCTATCCCCCAACCTACACTTAAAATTGGAAATCATACCCTTCAGTTGGTCTACTCTATCAAATTATTGGGCATCCTCATTCATGACAAGCTACAGTGGGATCCACTTGTAAATTATTCTGTCTCATCATCATCATTCAGACTACATAATTATGTTACGTACACTAAAGAAACTAGGAGTCCCCACCAATGACATGATACACTTATACATCACATTCATCCTACCTAAGCTCTGCTATGCATCACCTGTTTGGTCCTCCTCACTTAATTTAATTAACACAGAATGGTAAACTAGAGAAAATCCAAAAGTGAGCACTGAGGATAATCCTAGGACCAAACTACACACACTATCAGGACGAAATAACTCTACTTAACCTCTCCACCATATCAGACCTCCACAAACAGGAACTCCAGCAATTTGGCACTAAACTGCTGAAAAACCCAAGACATCGACACTTTCTACCCGCCGAAGCACCTCCCCCACAACGAGCTGTCCGCCACCACAACCGACTAGTCCCTATCAGAGGTCCCCGGACACACGGCTACAAGAACAGCGCCATTCCAACAATTGTTAATTTTATAAATTCATAATAATTTAATGTACACCTTATATGCACCCACCCATATTTGATTGTATGTGTGGATATATATAAATATACGTACATATATGAGCTTGTACGTGGGGTGTATATATATTAAATCTGCATTTTGTGTTTGTTTTTAGTGCATGTGTTCATATTAAGAGTACGCTGTATGTGATACATCCTATACCTGGACTGTTATCTTTGTTTCTATGTATATTTTCAGCTCCCGAGCTGCATCTCTCAATAAACAGTTAATTATTATTATTATTATACCCTTCATATTAATAGTCTCCCCGGGCCAGGCGCCTGATGGACTATTATCTAGTCCAACTTGCGCCCGACCCCTTCCTCCAAATGACTACTTGTTCACTCAACTATTCACAAGCATTCTCCATTCACTCCTGTCCACCACCACTTCCCCTGCCTGATCTGTAGTCATTCCTCTATCATCCAAAGCTTTTCTTACACAGGCTCTCCATCTCAATGGGGGACTTCCTGCCTTTCTATCTCCCCTTGTACCTGACTCACATATTCTCTTTGTAAGCCTTTCATCTCCCATTAGTTCAACATGACCATACCAACTCAGCACCCTTCTGTCCACTCTGGCTGACAAATGTTCCTGCAGCCCCACTCTCCTACGTATCTCTTCATTCCTCAATCCGTCTCTACACATACTCCTCAAGCAGCTCATCTCCATCACATCCAGCTTTCTTTTCTCTTTTTTCTTCAGAGCCCATGTTTCAGCCCCATACATCGCTGTTGGCACAGCAATTCCTTGATACAGTGCACTTTTTACTTTCATTCCGAGATTTTTCGTCTTCCACATTCTTCCCATTGCTGCGAAAACCTTCCACCTTCACACACTCTCTATTTTACCTCCTATTACACACCATTACTTTACTTTTATTGACATTCACCTTCAGTTTCCTCCTTCCACAAACCACACCAAACTCTTTGACTACCCGCTGCAGTTTCTCTTCAGAATCCGCCACCAATGATGTGTCATCAGCAAACATCAACTGATTCAACTCCCAATCTCTACCATTCTTTCCTACTAAACCCAATCCTCTTCCCATAGTTCTCCTTTTCACCTCCCTCATCACACCATCCATAAACATATTAAACAGCCATGGTGACATAACACAACCCTGTCGCAAACCTACTATTACGTCAAACCATTCACTCAACTCACCGTTTCCTACTCTAACACATGCTCTGCTCCCTTCATAAAAACTCTTAACTGCTTCTAAAAAATGTCCTCCTATTTACTTTGTGTGTGTTTGTATCTATCGTTTATATTTTTTTATTATTAATATTGATGATTTTTTAAATTGATTGTTCTTGTTGAAAGAGTACTCTTTGTTTAAATCTGTTGTTACTTTTTCATATTTTGTAATTATTTGTCTTTATATTATATCTATTCATTGTCTATAGTATCAATTGCTTGCTTTTGCGATTTCCTTAGTATAGTTTATTTGTACGATAAATGTAGGTTATTTGTAGGGTAGTTATTGATAGGGGTCACTTGACGCATGCTATGCTTACAGGTACCTACCCGATAGCACTATCGTTAGTGAGTGCTATATATGTATATATATATTTATTTGTAATATTACATATCTTATCAATATTTTTATTTTGTATTATTGTTAATGTCTTGTCACGTTGCAAATTTGATTTTAAATGAGCATTTTAACACTAATTGTAATTTCTTTTATTCATGCAGAGTTTAGTAATATTTGCCAGAACGTCCCGAACTTCCCAAATTGACTAATTCCCTGAACGTGACGATAGTGCGTTGTTATGTGTGCAATTAGTTTGCTTGGGAAACAGTTTAACTTGCTCATGTAGTAATGTACACCCTATGTGGTGGATTGTGTTCTTTCATTTCATAAATTATATTTTAGTAAGCGTTGTTTCCACATAGCGATTTTGATATTTTGTTTTGACTTTATATTGTCTTTGTCCCAGTTTTGGTTTGACTTTGTTTGCAAGTTTTATATTTTAATTTCATAAATCCTTAACACCTTATACATTGCTTCACGGTCCACACGATCATACACTTTTTCCAAGTCCATAAAAGCCCAAAATATCTCCTTATGCTTCTCTAAATACTTCTCGCATAACTGTCTTACTGCAAACATCTGATCCACGCACCCTCTTCCCCTCCTAAAACCGCACTGTTCTTCTCCTATTGCAACTTCCGTACACTTTATTATCCTCTCTATCAACACCCTGCCATACAGCTTTCCAACCACTGACATTAAACTAATACCTCTATAACTTGAAAACTCCTGCCGATCTCCCTTCCCCTTGTACAACGGCACAATACATGCACTCTTCCAGTCTATTGGTACCACTGACACAGCAAAACACACATTGAAAAGTCTCACCAACCAATCTATTATGACATCTCCACCCTTCTTTATACACTCCACAGCAATACCATCCAAACCTTCTGCTTTTCCCGCTCTCATTTGTTTCACTGCTTCTTTCACCTCATTTTCCTCAATCCTTTCATTCATTCCCTGCCACCTGGGTGGCCTGGGTGGCCATCTCTGCTTCAATCACTGCTTCTCTTCCATCTCTTGCATTTATCAAAGATTCAAAATACTCTGCATATCTTTTCCTCACTTCAACTGGTTCCACTAGTAATTCTCCATTTGCATCTTTCACTGACTCTTCCCTCTGTTGTCCTCCTTTCCTTACTTTATTTACCTCCTTCCAGAACATCTTCTTTCGTTCTTCAAAATTCTCACTCAACCTTTGACCCCACCTTTCGTTTGCATCTTTTTTCGCTTCTCTAATTTTCCGTTTTGCCTCTCTCCTTTTCTCCTTGTACCTCTCCCATACCTCAACACTACCATCCTGTAAAACCCTCTCAAAACACTTTCTCTTCTCCTCAACTGCCTTTCTCACCGTATCATTCCACCACTCGCTTCCCTTCCTGATACCTCTGCCTCCCACTTTCCTTTTACCGCACACTACCTCTGCACTTGCTTTCACTCCTTCCTTAAACTTTTGCCATTCAACCTCTACTTCTCGCTCTTCAATCTATATTTCCCCATATCCAAATTTCTTGAGTCACTAAAATGAAGTTGCCAGGAAAGGTATAAGAGTTGTAAAACTCTGAACAGTAATTGTCCCTAGGGGGATGGGTCACAGACTGTACTATGCTCTCATAGATGTAAAGTTCTTCAAACTGGCACTGCTGCCTTGGTAGCGTAATGCATAAATGCGTGGATTTTCGGTGAGAGTTACCTAGGTTAGAGTCCTTGGAGCGCCACATGTATTTGTTGATTTCATTGAGTTTAGAAGTAAAGTTGGTTGGTGACAAAATATAAATGGTTATAAAACCATGAGGCACGAACTTAAAATAATTGTGCTAGAATTATCCTGGAAGGGATAATAGTTGCTTAATATAAACCATTGAAGCTACTACACATGAGTTAATAGTTTAAATTCTTTGTGCATTGTAAATTATGTAATTACTGGCACTGCCGTCTTCGTAGCACAATGGATAAATGCACTGAATTTCGGTGTGAGCATCCTAGGTTCGAATCCCTGGACTGCCACATGTATTTGTTGATTTAATTAATTGAGTTTAGGAGTAAGAAACTTAATCATTTAATGCCTGTAATAGTCTAAATCTGTTGAACAATCAATGCTCCCAGTAAATTGTCCTTTGCAGTATATTAAGTTTGATTCGACAAAGTTCATTAGTATTTTTCTGGCCGAATACTTTTCAAAATCATACCGTTAGTCGGTCATATTTTGTATGCCTGAATCTTAAATTTTCTAAATATTTATTTTGCATTCCTGTAATGCTCGATAGCGTAATATGCATAAGTGCGCGGAATATCGGTGTGAATATCCTAGGTTCGAGTCCTTGGAGTGCCAAATGTATTTGTTGATTTCATTGAGTTGGTTGGTGAACAAATATGAATTAGTGAAATTAAATCAAAATATATCTCAAAAGTTACTGTTAAAATTAATATAACTATTAAAAGATCTTTAAAATATTTAAGATTTGTGGAACTCGGTTTGTTGAATTTGAGTAACAATAACAAAATTGTCATTAGGAAAGTTAGCACGAAGGTAGTTTGGGTTGTGAAATATAGTAAATGCAGGATTCGAAATTGTATGATAAATCGTAGGCTTGTGCATATTTCTTTAACCGTCTTGATAGCGTAATGCATAGTGCGTGGAATTTCGATGAGAGTTTCCTGGTTTCGAGTCCTCGGAGTGCTACATGTATTTGTTGTTTTCATTGAGTTTAGATGTGAAGTTGGTTGGTGTAAAAAAAACAACGCTTAGGAATTCCTGTGGTTAAATGTAAGGTATAGTTTAACTTTTAGACACTTTGCATTGGAGTAACGGAACACGAATGATACGTGCATATAATTCGCCAATATGTGGAAGCTTGTTGTGGGTAGGAGTTTAGATTGGAGGGTTGTTCTTGGGTAGGATGATGCGAGGGGGACTAGGGTATAGATTGGAACCGGATAATTAGAATGATTTAAACTTTTATATTTTTCGAACCGTCTTCATAGCGTAATTCATAAATGCGCGGAGTTTTGATGTATCCTAGGTTCGAGTCCTTGGAGTGACACATGTATTTGTTTTCATTGAGTTTAAAAGTAAAGTTTGTTGGTGAAAAAATATGAATAGAAGGGTAATATCCATGCCAGCCTCGGTCAATTTAACCCCAGCTCCTAACTTATTCCGTACTAACATAGCCAACTTAACCAAGCTCCTAACTTATTCCGCACTAACATAGCCAACTTAACCAAAACTCCTAACTTATCCCGTACTAACATAGCCAAATTAACCAAACTTATTATCCAAAACTAATCTAACTTATCTAAACTGTATAGTCAAAAGCAAAGATTATATACGCGGTACATGATATTGCTCATAACTTTCAATTGCATTAATATATTTCCTTACCAGTCACAAGGTTTAAAGTTTTCTTTATTAGCGTAATACATAAATGTGCGTAATTTCGGTGTGGGGATCCTAGGTTCGAGTCCTTGGAGTGCCACATTTATTAGTTTAATTAATTGAGTTTAGAAGAAAGTTGGTTGGTGAAAAAGTATGAAATGACAGAATTGTAAAGTTAGTCTCGCTCTAGATTTTGCACAATTTATGTTTACCAGTGATCGGTTGCTTTTGGCTGTACTAACTCTAATGTAGTATTCTTTAACAAAAAACTGGAGAAGGGGCTAAGTTGACCGGGTAACTTGCTAGTGTAGTAATGTACACCCAATGTGGTAGATTGTGTTCTTTTATTTCATAACTATTATTTTAGTAAGCGTTGTTTCCACATAGCACTTTTGATTAGTTCTATCTATCTATCTATTGCCTGACGCCGTGATCCCCGAAGGGGTGGCCACGAACGAACCGCCCCCATGCACCTCTGTCCCCAGTCAGTCGACGCCCCTCCCCCAACCAGCACCGCCTTCGTTCATGTACTTCCTCACTCCATCCTTCCACCTCTCATTCGGTCTACCTCTCCCTCTCTGTCCCTCCACCTCACTCTCGTACACCCTCTTAGTCATTCTCTCGCTTTCCATATGTTCCATATGGCCGAACCATCTCAAGTTGTTCCTTTTCACACTTTCCAGCACATCTACCTCCACACCACACCTCCTTCTTACTTCCTCATTAGTCTGTCTATCCCTCCATGTAACTCCGCACGCACTTCTTAAGTAATTAATTTCCACTGCTCTCACTCTTGGTCTGAGTCTCTCAACCAACGTCCATGCTTTGCTTCCGTAAGTCAGTGTCGAGATTACCACACTGTCATGCAAGGACTTCTTCACTTCCATACTGACCACCCTATTTCTTGTTACTGCTTTTAGCGTTCCTACAACCCGCTTCCCCTGTTGTACCCTCTCCCGCACTTCTTCATCCATAGTCCCATCTTTACTCAACACACTGCCCAGATACTTAAAAGACTTGACGATCTCCATAGCCTGACCGTTCAGCTTCACCTCACACTCTGTGACTTCACCCCTTTCGAAGACCATAACCTTGCTCTTCCCCGTCTCTGTCCGAGTTTTGGCTTTAGTTTGCAAGTTTTAAACTTTAATCGATAGCCTAATGCTTAGTGTGCGGAATTTCGGTGTGAGTATCCTAGGTTCGAGTCCTTGGAGTACCACATGTATTAATTACTTTTATCGATTTCATTAGTTGGGTTACTTTTGATATCATTAGTTAGGTTTATTTGTAAATTAATTGGTGGGTTGGTGAAAACAAATCTGAATTAAATCGATAGACTATAATTATTCTTTAACTATTTCACTGTGTGGTACTTCTTAACCCCTTCAGCACAAAGATGTAATTTCATACTTATTTAAATCGGGATTTTATTTTAAATTTGAATTATTTAAGCGTAATTTCCACATAGCGATTTTGACGAGTTCCTTTGCGTTTAATGTTATTTAAGCGTTATTTCTACGTAGCGAATTTGATAAGTTCCTTTGTGTTTATCTTGTCCCAGTGTTGGTTTGTTTTGAAAGATTTAAATTATTATAATCTCAGTTTAATTTCCGATAAATTTAAATAATTTTTTCACATAGATTTTGTGTAGTTGTCGTTTCGATAGGGTTTAATTTCAATGAGTGAGGGTCGCCAGGATAGAACCAGATACTTGTGATCTGGATCTATCGAGAGAGCCCCCTAGTCAATTAACGTAACTTAAAGGATGCAGTCTTAAGGACATCGCTAGGCTACGAGCCTCTCTTGCTCAACCCCAGTTCCTTACCTAGAGTATCCCAGCTAGACATTTGTAATCGAGTAGACACTTGTTAGTATTTAATATAAGCTCTGTGATATGTGCGCATTATTATTCACAGCATTTATTAAGTCTAGGTTGTTGCTGAGCTGCACAACCATAGCAGACTGTTTCGTTGATGAGGAAGTACTTCTTTTAGTGTCAAGCATTGCTACCGTTGCGCATTTATAGTATTCTCATGTCAGTTAACATTATATGTCCTATCTTTTAGTGTATTCGATTTACACGTGTGGTGTCCTGCCTCCTGCCTTTATATAGTTCTAAATCAGTACGAGCATCTTATGAGCATCAAACTTTCTTCAGAAGTTTCCAGGTCTATGCTGTAGGACTATACTTAACTTTCTTTCAGATAGGAGTGAAGAGTTTATTGTTGTTTAGAGTAACTGTATTGAAGCATCCTTTTATTGTATTAAATCTTGCAGTGATTTAATTTATCTTTCCATAGATTCCTTTTTATGCATTTTAACGTAACTTGCATCTTGTTTGTTATCAGGCTATACCAGTGCAGGTTAGCCTGAAGTAGAGTACATTTATGCCCAGTTAAGGATACCCCGCTATCGCAGATTAACCCTGGAGGGTATAGGTGTTTTGTTCGCCGGCATATAAGTTCGAGGGTTTGGATCTAGCGTACCGTTGTTGCATAGTGCCCTATTACTAGTCCAATCATTGAGTGCCCTTGTTTTATTCGTAGTCCCGGTCGTAACATGAGGAACTGAATTCAAGAGAGATGATATATAGATTTTGGATATATACAGTATATACAGTATATATTATATACAGTATACTGTTGAAATAACTTAGACAAGTTGACAGAATTAATATAAACACCATATGAGGAGGATCACTTTATTGACAACGTTTCGCTTATAGCTTCTTCAGGTCGATCACTAACAGACGCTAGGTCCTTGGACGCCTAAAGGGGAGATTTCCACTTAAGGGATTTTTGTCTTTACCCCTTTCTCCCTCGTGTTTAGCCCTATTGTTTTTTTAGATTTTAAGACGTTCGCCCCATTAGTTTGGCGATTTTAAGAACTTTCACCCCATTTATGTCACTTTTAAGACCTTTTTTGCCATTTACGTGTTGATTTTACTGGCGAGCGATAGCGAGCCTGTAATTTAGTAGAGCAACCGGCCTTCGGCCGTGACATTTTCCTACCGAAAAACTTACAAATTTATCTTGAAAGGGGGTCTAGGGGGTGTAATTTCAAGCTTGATGGAAGTCTAGGAAACACACTAAAAACCTCCCCTTAAGTATCAGTCATGACAGTATACTGCTGTCTCCTACCCATTACCCATAACCCCCCCGCCCCCCTACTCCTTCCCCCTCCCTACATACCCCCTTCCCCCTATTCTCCGCCTCCTCCAACTGTCATGACGGATACTTAAGGCGTCCAAGGACCTAGCGTCTGTTAGTGACCTGAAGAAGCTATCTGCGAAACGTTGTCAATAAACTGCTCCTCCTCATTTGGTGTTTATATTCAGTATGTATACTGTATATATACATATACATATTTCATAACTTCCAAGTTCTGCACTGAGTGATTGTCTATATTTTAGCAATGGTAGTGTTCAGGTAAGAAATTACCTGAAATGTGCCAAATATTATCCTGGCCTTCTGTGTACTATACAATGAACTAATATTCAGTGTTCTTGTACAAAGTACTGTATAGTGATGATGATATATTGTAGTATATTATCTTATACTATTATAAAATAATTTAAAGACATTGATTACTATTTAGTATCAAATATCAACCCTCAAAAGTTAGCATTGCAAATATAAGTTTTAATTAAAATAACATGGTAGTTTTACTTACACCTTACTGAACATCAAGGTTTATAACTATATTATATTATGGTGTCCAGCTTGTGAGGAGGGTTGCTGTGGATTTGTCTGGGAATAATTTGAGTCGGTTTGTAGTGCACCAGTCATGTAGTGTGTTGAGATAGGGTTGAAGGAGATGTGTTGCTGTGTCTGAGTCTTGGTGTGTACATGTGTGGATGTGTGGGGCCAGGCTGCAGGATAGAATAACAAATGATGAGTTGAGGAGACGTTTAGGTATAAAGAGTATTAGTGAGGTGATGCGTACAAGTAGACTGGGACGATATGGACATGTGGAGAGAATGGATGAACAAAATTGGGTGAAAAGATGCAGGTCTGTGATTGTGGAGGGAGCTGCACCAAGGGGTGGACCGAGGAAGACCTGGGATCGGACTATACGTGCTGATCTCAAATCCAGAAACTTGACAAGTGAAGCAGCCCTTAACAGGGTTGCCTGGAACGCCGCCATTAGGGCAAGAGACTGTAACTGCATGTATGTGTGGAGCACTCAGTCTTAAAATGTTATGTATAATATGTATGAATGTGAGTGTTATGTCATCTGCGTAGGAAGCTATAATTATTTGGGGTGCGTGGAGCCAGGGTAGATCATGCATGTATAGATTGAAGAGTGTGGGCGACAAGACGGATCCTTGCGGAACGCCATGTTTGAAGTTTCTGATGTCTGTTGTTGTGATTGCAGCAAGTGATTTAGTTTGTTGCTGTTGGAAAGTGTAATGCTGTTGAGTGTTTTGTAAAAAAATTGGGGGTCTGTTTTGTGATCAAGTTTTTGGAGGAAATTATTCCAAATTAGTTATCTAGTATTTAATTGTTAATTCCAGGTCTCTCAGCACAGTGACCCTACCTTATGACTTGCTGTTCGGGAGAGACTTTTTGGCAAACCTAACCTAACGAACCTAAGTCAGCACATCAACCCTAGCTTATGATCTGCTTTTTGGAAGATACTTTTTATGAAACCTAACCTCACCAAACCTCACTCTGATTTCGATCTTGGGTAACCCTTTCGGTGTCGGAAAGGGCGTTTGAGGTGCCTAGCTTTGGTTTTAGGATAGGAGGTGGTTGGAACAGGAAGGTATGGGGGAATGGTGTTGGTAGAAGGATGGGCATGGGGGTAGGAAGGGGTATTGAGGGGTAGGACCGTAGGGGGTTGGACGAGAGGGGATGGAGGAGTGAGGGAAGGTATAGGTAGCGCCAACGAACTTGAGAATAATCTTGTCCCCTTAACTTCTCATAACTCAAAATTAATTCAAGCAATCGAGCTGACATTTCTATCATTTGGGAAGAGCTCACCAGGAAATAGGTGTGGATATTTACAGCCAGTTTGCTCTAGGCCCTTTTGAGTTATGAAAAGTTAAGGAGTCAAGATTATTGTCAAGTTCGTTGGCGCTAACTATAGTTCGGTCGTGGTGGAAGAAGAGGTGGGGGATAGGTGAGGAACGGGAAGGATAGGAGGGGCATTGTGGTTCTGGAATGGGAAGAGGGGGCGAGGGGGGGTAAGGTGGTAAGGGGGCCTGTTTGGGTGGTGGTAAAGGGTCAAGATTAGTGGTGGGGCATGCGACAATCATCAGGGTCAGCCAACATAATGAGGTTACTGTCGAGATGTTGAAAACGACGTACGTAACGGTTTCGGTAGGTGCGTGATTCGCCATAGTAATTGACCGTGACTTGATAGCAACTTGGAATGGTTATGATTTCAAAAGGGCCTTTAAACTGCGGTTTTAGGTTAGAGGGCACGGGAAGTTGAGCCACCATCACAAGGTCGCCGACGTGGTGGGGGCTGATTTTGGGGGTTTCGTCAGGTTGCAGCCTTGCAGGTCTTGTAGATATTGTAGTTAGCGTAATCGACTTCGCAGATGGACGAGGGACTGGTTGAGGTCAGGCGAGGGCTCCAATGGGACGGACAGGTGTCTCCGTGGCAAAAGTAAAGGAGGCTCCCCAAATATTCTTTCATGAGGGGTTATTCCATCTTCGCGAGGGCAAGTGTTCATACCCCATTGCACTATGCGAACTTGACTTGGCCAGTCGATCTGTGGTGTTCATTTGTTGCAGCCTTGTCCGTATTTGATTGGCTATGGTCCTGTAGCTACGTTCACAGACTGAATTCCCTTGAGGCCAGTAGGGAGATGAATGACTGATTTTGTAGCCGAAGATCTGTGATATCTGGGTTCAGATGTGGCCTGTGAATTCTGGGGCATTGTCGGAATGTATGCATGGCCTGTGGGAGACCAAAATACGGGAATATGTGTTGTAATAGTGATTCCGCGACTGCAAAGGCTGAGTGTTCCTTGGCTGGACATGCAAAGACATATTTGGAGTAATAATAATAATAATAGTTCTTAAAGCTAGCACATGCTAAGCCAGCTAAGGATAGCCTAATAAGGCTGATTAGGCGTATTTCCATTGGGGTCCTGTACTACTACCCCATCCCCTTGCTCATGAGGGACGGTAACGACTCAGGGCTTGTGAAAAATCTTTAATGCGCTAAGCGCGATCCTGGGACCTTCTAGGTGGAAGTCCAAGACGCTAGTCACTACACCAGCGAGCCGCTGTAAGTGTCTACGAAAGTGATTATGTATTTGTAGCCTTTAACTCCATTCATGGGTCCCATGACATCTAAGGCTAATAATTGCCATGGTTTGTAAGCAATTAATTTACCTGAAGGACCTGGTGTTCTGGTTTTGTCCTTGCCCAAAGAACAGGCATGGTAAGCTTCGGTAATGGATTTTGCTGTGACATAAGGCCTTGGGGTCCAGTATACCTCTTGAAAGATTGCAAGAAGCTTTTTCTAGCCTAGATGGATTCCGTTATGGGAATGGAGAGACTGCATGATGTCTTGGGCAGTGCTAGGGTTTAGGACAATCTTGTCTTCTTTGGTGTATAAGGTGTCCCCTTTCCTGATGAGGTGATCGAAGATAATCTTTGGAATCCAGGCAGGTTTGTTCTTTTTCTGATATGAATGTAGAATATATTGCTGAGTTTGGTCGGGTGGGTCTTGCTGTTGAATGGCCCGTATATCATCCTTGGGTGGTGTTTGCTGAATAGGTAGCCGGGGGAGTGCATCTGCATTTGTATGCAATTTTCCTGGGCGGTAGGCGATCCCAAAGTTGAACTCTTCAAGAGATTCTCGGCACCTGACAGTAAGGGCGTTTTTGTGTCGGATTTGCGGAGCCATTGTAGGGCTTGGTGATCAGTTATGACGGTGACTTTGACTCCAGCAAGGTATGCTTTGAAGTGCTGGAGTGCCCAAATTATTCCTAAGATTCCCGTTTGGTAACTGGGTAGTTGATCTCTGCGGGGTTTAAGGTACGGCTGGCACAAGCAATGATGTGTTCGCGGCCTTCCCGGGTTTGGGCTAGCACTGCTCGTATTTCAAATTGTGAGACGTCGGTGTAAAGACAGAAGGGTTTGGTATAATCGGGAAAGGAGACAACTGGGGCTGCCACGAGTAGGTCTTTTCAGGTTTGAAAGGCTTGTACTCTGTGGGTGGTCCAAAGGAATGGTTCTTCTTTTCTGGTGAGGTCGTGAAGGGGTTTTGCAATGATAGCGAAGTTTTTCACGAACCTTCGATAATAAGAAGCTAATCCCAAGAATGCTCGTACTCCTTTGACGTTGTTGAGAGGAGTGATGTTACTGATGGCCTGTAGCTTGGCTGGATCTGGAGAAATTCCGGCTTCAGAGACAACATGACCGAGGAATTTGACTTGTTTCATTGCCATGGTGCATTTTGATGGTTTAAATTTTAGTTTGGCATCTCTGATTCTTGGAAAACTTGCACGAGTCGTAGGTGTTCTGCCCAAGTTTTTCCAAAGAAGATGATGTTGTCTAGGTAGGTGAGGCAAGTTTCCCAGGTAAGTCCTTGAAGTACAGACTCCATTAATCTGGAAAAGGTGGCGGGGCCATTACACAATCCGAATGGAAGAACTGTGAATTTGTATAGTCTGCCCTGGCTGGTGGAAAAAGACATTTTCTCTTGATGTTCTGGCACGACGGGGACTTATACTTTTTGTACTTTTTGCAGATGTTTAGGTGACAATCACCACGGTCAATCTGGGGATCCGCCGCTATTGAGCTCGTCCTGGAATCTTTACGACTCTGAATCTTACGATTCTATACAGGACTGTCCATATGCCATTTGTATCGGCACTAGCTCAGAGAAGAGTGTTGAGAGGGGAGAGGGATGTTGGAGAGAGAGGAAGGTGTTGGAGTGGCTTTGTTATGTGTGTTTAGTCTGTATACGTCGTCAGGATGTCCCCTGACTGGGTGCAAGCATGTGAAACATGCTAGGATCGACGTACTACCACACCCACTAAATGTCCGCCATGGCAGGGATTCGATCCCGGGTCTTGCAGATTCACTTGCCAATATCCTGCTTGCAAGTCGAGGGTTAAACCATTTGGCTCCTAGCAGTGTGAGGGAATGGGGTGGCATCCTTGATGGTGACGTCATTTAATTGCCTAATTTGCATAGGACTGGTGGTGACGTGGTTGTAGAGGGAGGCCATGTGGTTGTCTGTAAGGTTGGAATAGCTTCCCCTATCTGCCTAGTTTTCTATGGTGCCTTCTCCACTCTGGTTTTCTTTGTCTTTTGTCTTGTTGCTCTTGTTTGTCTTTATCCTGGTTGGTTGGTCTTGCAGGTTGGTTGTTAGTGTCAATTAATTGGTTTCTTTTTCCTATTTCTTCTCCTCTGTCATTTCACCCTTATATGTCAATGTTAAGGGGAGACTGGCCGTTTGTTTGGTTTATTAATTCATTTATTCATATATGTTTTTAGTTTCCTCCCTAAACCTCCATCAAGCTTAGAAAAACACTCCCGAGAGATAAATTTGTACATTTTTTGGTAGCAAAATTTCCTGGCCGAAGGCCGGTTCCCCTTAAAATTGCAGGCTCGCTCTCGCTCGCCAGGAAAGAATCGACACCTAAATGGCACGAAAGGTCTTAAAATTGACAACGAAATGGGGCGAAAGGTGTTAAAATCGCCAAACTAATGGGCGATTATACTCTTATATTCTTATACTCTCAAAACTAGTGGGGCTAAACATTAAGGAGAAGGGGGTCCAGAAAACCGGTCTGCCTCCCCTTAACACCTGTCGTGCCATGTGTTTAACATTTGTCGATTTTTTCCTGGCAAGCGATCGCAAGCCTGCAATTTAGGAGGAACCTGCCTTTGTCCGGGAAACTTTTCTGCCAAAAAATGTACACATTTATCTAAAAGGATTGGGGGGACACTTTTAAAAGCTTGATTTGAGGTCTAGGAAGCAAACTAAAATTTGTTTTAAATGGAGTAGTACATAAGAAAATATACTGTTAATACAATCCTACTAATTTGCCTTCCATATATAAAATCATGAAGTGTGTACCAAGTCCATGTGGGCAACTGTACATTGAATATTATTTGACCGACGGGGAAATTTCACTTCATCTGTTTTATGGAGGGGGTGATATAGATGCCAGAGTTTCAATTTAAATAAGTCAATATCCCTGCATCACAAGTCCTACTGTATATGTAGCTATCAACACCTTACAACTACATCATTTAACATAGACTATGTGCTGTGAACGTCGTAAGCCTGAAGGTAATGAGGAAGTGGATTAATTAACTATAATAAAATTCGAACTGGACTCGTGGATCGGGGGGGGGGGGGGGGGAGGACCAGCTTGAATGTGACGTCATTATTCAGTGCTGAGATTCGACTGGTAGAAGGAGGACGTGCCTGCGATGGCTCTTCGCATTTTACCGTCTTTAAGGTGTGTATGGGGATTTTGCGTGTATATATGGGTGTGTTTTTAAATTATATTAATGTTCAGGCAGCCATACATGTAATTCATAAGGGTATATAAGAAAATTGTGAACTTATGACTGATTGAGCCGGTTCCTGCATGCCGTCTCGTCTGCATATATTCTAACAACTAGTAATTACGCTAAAATGGTTGACCTAGACATTTAGATAATAACAAACTATTCGGTGTGTGTGTACATTGCGTTGGTGAGGTGTGTGAATATAGAGGGGGTCATTAACTTGTCATTTTTAAGGTGCAAACTAGCGAACGAGGTGACATCGCTGTTGACCCCCCTCCCCACCCTCTCTCCCTCCCTCTTTCTTGCCAATTCCTCCCCCCCCCCCTTTCTTGACAATTCCTCCCCCCCCTCAATCCTCTCCTTTCCTCCTCCTCTCCTCTCTCTCTTCTTCTCTCCTCTCTCTTCTCCTCTTCCCCCTCCTATCGTCCTCTCTTCACTTCATTCTCTCTCGTCTGAACCCCCCCCCCTCCTCTCCTCCTTCTCTCACCCAGCCTTCCACACCCGCTCTACTGCCCTCCCCCCGCCACCATTTTTCCTCCCTCCCCTCCCCACACCCCCTCTCGTTTTCAATTAAGGATTTTTTGTATATATTCAGTATAGGGAATTATAGGTACATTGTTATTGGCTTGGATCTTTCTTTTTCTTCTTTTACGGTGATTTAGATGCTGCCTTAACACGTGATCCTGCCTGCTCCCCCCCCCCCCCCCCTCTCTCTCCCTCCTACCCCCCCCCCCCCCCCCCCCACCCCCCACCCCTCTCTCTCTCTCTCTCACTCATTTTCTCTCTCTCTCTCTCTCACACACTTTAGACTGTAGGGGAAGGTTTTGTTCTATATACCATGTAGATATTGTTCATATTTAGTAAACCCACTCCACCACCACCAGCACTCACGGGCGGCACCTTTAGAGTAACTATCTATTCTAGTCTATATATTCAGGCCATCCCCACTTTTCCTATTTGTTTTCCTTTTCCTTTTTCTTTTTTTAGGGGGTTGGCCGACACAAGACAGAGCCAGACTAGGGACAACACAACAGAAAACCACGAACACACAAAACCAAAATACAAATTCACACACATCAAGGTCATCCAATGGTTATATTCAACGACACTAGTGCAGCGTTATGAGAAACAATTTATTAGGGAAAATAGGTACCAATAGATTCGCCATATTTTTCTCCACATAGTCCGCATGGAGGATTTTCGTTATCAACAAATTGAAAAATACCCATTTCACAGACAAATACACCAAAAATCTAAGTCAAAGCGGGGGTGTGGGGGCGGCAGCCCCCACCTATAATACTAGGATAGGTTAGGTAAGGTTGTTAGGTTAGGCTAATGTCCTTTCAAAGGGGTATAGGCTAGTAAACACTAGGATAGCCTATACCCGGTCAGAGGCAAGAAGAAGAAGAAGAAGAGTCCTGCAGTAGTCTCCTTGAATGCTACCATTTTTCTACTGAAAAATGTACAAATCTAGCTTGAAAGGGGGTCTGGGGGTATTTTTATTTTTATTTTTTTTATTTTAATACCTCGAATTTTCCGAGTGTTTTTTATAAAAAAGAAAAATCATTTGCATCAATATATAGTGTTTGTAATTAAACATGGTGCAGAGACTTAATAGTATCAGGGAGAAGGGAGCTAGAAAAAGCAACCACCTTCCCCTTAACTCCTCCCCCCACACCACACACAGCTCGCAGGTCTACCACGCAGCCCTAGCAACCAACCCAACATGTCCCTAGCAACCCACACGTTCCTAGCAACCCTCACATGTCCCTAGCAACCCTCACATGTTCCTAGCAACCCTCACATGTCCCTAGCAACCCTCACATGTCCCTAGCAACCCTCACATGTCCCTAGCAACCCTCACATGTCCCTAGCAACCCTCACATGTCCCTAGCAACCCACACGTTCCTAGCAACCCTCACATGTCCCTAGCAACCCTCACATGTCCCTAGCAACCCACACGTTCCTAGCAACCCTCACATGTCCCTAGCAACCCACACGTTCCTAGCAACCCTCACATGTCCCTAGCAACCCTCACATGTCCCTAGCAACCCTCACATGTCCCTAGCAACCCTCACATACCCCTAGCAACCCTCACATGTCCCTAGTAACCCACACGTTCCTAGCAACCCTCACATGTCCCTAGCAACCCTCACATGTCCCTAGCAACCCTCACATGTCCCTAGCAACCCACACATGTCCCTAGCAACCCTCACATGTCCCTAGCAACCCTCACATGTCCCTAGCAACCCTCACATACCCCTAGCAACCCTCACATGTCCCTAGTAACCCACACGTTTCTAGCAACCCTCACATGTCCCTAGCAACCCACACGTTCCTAGCAACCCACATGTCCATAGCAACCCTCACATACCCCTAGCAACCAACATATGTCCCTAGCAACCCACACATTCCTAGCAACCCTCACATGGCCCTAGCAACCAACATATGTCCCTAGCAACCATCCCCCATGCCCTTAGCAACCATCCCCCATGCCCCTAGCAACCTACATATGTCCCTAGCAACCATCCCAAACATCCATAGCAACCCTCATATGTCCCTAGCAAGCAACATATGTCCCTAGCAACCATCCCACACGTCCATAGCAACCCTCACATGGCCCTAGCAACCCACTCCTCCCCTTTTCTGCTCCTCCCCCACACCACACACAACGCTCAGGTCTCCCACGCAGTCCTAGCAACCAACACCTGTCCCTAGCAACCCACACACATCGGCCTAGCAACCACTGGGGGGGAGGGGAGGGGAGAGAGAGAGAGAGGGAGGGAGAGGGAGAAAGAGAGAGAGGGAGGGAGAGGGAGAGAGAGAGAGACTCACTCGTTACACGCAGCTTTGTCATTTGTATTTTTCATGTATATAGAAGAAATATAACTGCCCCCCACACCACATACACTGTCAATCTGTCACACAAAGACAGCCACTACATTCACCCCCTTCCTCCCCGTTGCATGCACCCCTCTCCCTCCCTCCCTCCCCGCTGCATGCACCCATCTCCCTCCCTCCCTTCTCCCCCACTACATCCATCTCCCACCCTCTCTCCCTGTACATCCATCCTTCTCCCCCCCTCCCTCCCATCCTCATCCCACTACACCCATCCCAACCCCGCCCCCCTCCCCCCTTCCACTCCCTCCCTCCCTCCCTCCCTCCCTCCCTCAATACTAACTCCTTCTGTACCGGTGACGTAATTTGCATTATATTCTGGCAAATATTAGACGATTTTATTCAGCTTAGGAAGGACGTCTACCCATTAAAAGGCTACAAACTATCTCATTTAACCTTTCTTACTAACATACTGTAGATCCTTCCTAAGCTGCACACAATCGTCTAAATATAGCTAGAAGAAAATAATAAAAGACGCTGCGGTACAGAAGGGGTTAATGGAAAATATGAAGTTTCTATGTTTCAGTATTATATTCCACGAAATGTTGAAATGTCAATGGTAGGGTACTGAAATACAGTGCTAGTAGGCCTCTTACAACTAATAGCATACCATATTGATTGGCTAGGAATACGACACATGTTTCTTAAATGTATATTTTATTATAAATCTGACATAATTACTAATTATTATTTATTCTTCCTTCCAGAATGTGTGGGTTATGGTACTTACGGTGAACTGCCAACGATTCCACCAACATGAATACCACTACTACTACCACCCCCGAATCTACTATTGCCACCATCGAATCTACTATTGCCACCACCGAATCTACTATGGGCACCACCGAATCTACTATTGGCACCACCGAATCTACTATTGCCACCGCCAAATCTACTATTACCACAGTCACCACCTCATGGCTACCACTATTTCCACAACCACTACCACCACCACCACCACCACGACTGTTTTGGTTTTCTATGTATGGGAGACAAAAGACAGAACTGCGTGTAGCGAGTGCCTCCCCTAAAGTTCAAAGAGTAACAGGGCCAAAATCAAGGGACGTTCGAGCCAAAGTGCCTGGACACACAGAGTTTGAAGTAATTTTTGTCATAGGAAGAGGGACAGACTGATTCTGGGAGAGAGTTCCAGAGCTCAGATGTTGAATAGAAGAAAAGCTGAGAATAACGTTTCACTCTTGGGTTGGAGAGTTGCACAGAGTAAGGGTGGGATTGTGTTGCAAGACTACCACCATCCTACCAACAGTACCATCTCTACCACATCTACCATCAGAACATCTTTACCGCAGCTACCACCACCACCACAACTACCAGAAGAACATCTCCCCTATTCCTACCACCACAACCACCACAACATCTAACCCAAGGTGAGTCGTTGGTCGCTTGATATTCGGCTAACAAATCTTCTATAGCCCATGTTTTGCTATGTTACTATCTTGATTACTTAGTTATTTCGAAGATTTTGTAGCGTTAATACAAAATATCATCACCAATTACTTAGTTGCAAATCGGTTAGGGGTTTATCGGTCGCGGTAATTAATTCATATCATATCTTACTGTCTTCGTGGTGCGATGCATATAAGTGTGTTGATTTTCGGTGTGAGCGTCCTGGGTTCGAATCCCCGGACTGCCACATGTGTTTGTTATTTTCATAAATCGAGTTTAGGAGTAAAGTTGGTTAGTGGAGAGAACATAATAATTTAGTACACAAAAAAAAGGTAAAAATCCGAGTAAACCATTGTCTCTACATAATTAGAACCACCAGTTAAAGCTTCAGCCGTGTTACTTAGAAACTGTAATATTATATTACTTTCAAATTTGTGACCGAAAAAGGCGATTTGCGAGTTAACGAAAGGGATTGGAGAAAACCCGCTATTTTAAGTAACATAATTGAATTGTGAGGGTTAAATGATGCGGTAAATCGATTGTAATAGGTTAGAGAGCTGTAGCATTAGTTTAGGCATGATGAATACGGCCGTTTATGGCGGGAAAGGGCGTCAGGCAGACAGACACACTGAGCCAGAGCTCGCCGAGTAATAAGTACTTCAATACCTTGATTATTCAGTTAATATTTGATTTTCTTTGGTTATTAAGTGTTCATATGGAACGGAATATATACTTGAGTGTACAATTGTGTGAAAGAACAAATTATTTCAACCACATTTACTCATAATTCACGTTTTACGAATAAAGCTGCATTAATTTATTCATAACTTTCTTAAAATACAAAAATTAAAAAATCTGAAAAACTTCATTTCTAGAAATAAATCGAACTACCTATTGGCAAAGTTTCAGCCTTGTAACTCGAAAATTGCAAAAGTTAATGGACTTTCAAATTTGTGACTGAAAATTTCGATTCTTGGCTCAGGGGAGGCGAATTTGGAGAATCTGACGCAAGTCCAGCAAAGAAAAAAGTATATAAAGAAAGTATAAATTGGTGAGGTAAATCCATTGGTGTAGGTTAGAATGCTGTAGCGTTATTTTGGGCGTGGTAATTTCGGGCGTTTTAGGCGTTTTTGGGTGACTCAGGCAGCATGCCAGCCCCAGGACCAACGCGCGCGCTACCGTTTTCTATACAACCCAGATCAGTAGAGACGTTTAAATGCAACTCGGTTCTTTGTACTGTCCACATATCCCGCACTTTGTCAATATTTTATGGTTTATCACTTAAATATTTAATTTCATTATTTTTATGATCCGTACTTTACAATAAGATATTTTATATTATGTTGAATATTATGTACCTGTAAATATTTCTTATTCGAATATTCTAATCGATTATTAACCCTTTGATGATTGTGGTGCATTTTGGCTATCATTAGTTGATTGTATACAGTGTAGGAAGGCTCTATGGGAATTATGATGGTAAATACTGCCTCAATTTTACCCTCGGACTTCCATAGACCCTTCCTAACCTGAATACAATCGTCTGATAGCCAGAATAAACTGCCAAAACCTGGTCATAATCCTCAAGGGTTTAATCACGTGGGAGTTTCTATACTCTGTTTAATTTCATCTGACGGTAAATTGAATCCCTTAGCAGCTAATTTATTGATATTAAATGGAAAAATATGAAGCCACTATGTCTCTGCATCCTATTAAGACCAAGTATATATAATTAGCACCATATTTCACTACAAAATCTTCAAAGTAACTGAGAAATCTTGATGGTAACTTTGAAATTTACCGTCAGTTGAAGAGAAACAGGGACTAGATATGAGGAAGTTAGGTTAGAAAGGTGTAGCATTAACCCTAGCAATACCGATGATATATTTTTGTTATTAGTTCAGCTCCATTAAGACGATTTTCTTAAGTTTATGAAGGATATATGGTAACTAAAAGGATTAATTGAGATAGTCTGTAGCCTTTTAATTGGTATACGTCCTTTTTAAGCTGAATAAGATAATCTAATAGTTGCCAGAATATTATGAAAAAGACGTCACCAGTACTTAATGCGTAAACATTATATTCCTATCCCGTACTGTGTAAATATTCCTTAGTCTCATATTCCTATTTTGTCTGATCTTTTTCAGGATTTGATTTGGTGTTTGCGTCCCACCTCCCCCACCGAACTATGGACTCTGCCAGAAGCTACCAACACACCATCACTGAACTACCAACACACCAGAAGCTACCAACACCATCACTGAACTACCAACACACCAGAAGCTACCAACACCATCACTGAACTACCAACACACCAGAAGCTACCAACACCATCACTGAACTACCAACACACCAGAAGCTACCAACACCATCACTGAACTACCAACACACCACAACCTACCAACTGTCTGGGGTAAGTTACTGATGCCCTTACTATACTATTAGCTCCTCCAGGATTATGACGCATTTTGATACTTTATTCTGGCTCTCATTAAGCGAGTTAATACAGCTTAGGAAGGATCTGTGGTTATTTAAAGCGTAAAGACTATCTCAGTTAACCCTCTTACTTTCATATACCCTTCTAATCTGTACAAAATCGTCTAATAATAGCCAGAATAAACTGTTGAAATGCGTCATAATCTTCAAAGGGTAAATATATGAGAATATATATAAATTGTGCCTGTTGTTATACTGTTCATATTTAAAAAGTAATCAGAAAGTATTTAGCTTCATCCTTTCATTATAATTGCTTGATAATTAACATCGTATTTCCTTGCTTAACTCTTGTAACTAAAATACTCAAATTGGAAACATTAAAAATCAGTATTTGCCTACTTGTTGTGAACAGTATAAGCAGAATAATATAGTTATATTTATGTATTTATTTAAAGATCCTAAATTAATATTTTATTTCTTGTTTCCAGGATTGGAGATGCTGCCTGTGGACTCTGCCACCTGTGGACTCTGCCGGTTGCTGCCTGTGGACTCTGCCGCCTGTGGACTCTGCCGCCTGTAGACTCTGCCGGTTGCCGCCTGTGGACTCTGCCGGTTGCTGCGAGAAACTGCCCACGCCACTACCGTACGAGGGGAGTGATATTCCTGTTTTGTTTGTAGTCGTAGTTTGTAGTCGTAGTATGTAGTCGTAGTATGTAGTCGTAGTGGTGGTGGTGTAGGTTAGGTTAGGAGGGGAGGGTAGGGTAGGTTAGGTTAGGTTGTAGTCGTAGTATGTAGTCGTAGTATGTAGTCGTAGTATGTAGTCGTAGTATGTAGTCGTAGTATGTAGTCGTAGTTCGTAGTCGTAGTTCGTAGTCGTAGTATGTAGTCGTAGTATGTAGTCGTAGTATGTAGTCGTAGTTAGTAGTCGTAGTCGTAGTATGTAGTCGTAGTATGTAGTCGTAGTATGTAGTCTTAGTATGTAGTCTTAGTTCGTAGTCGTAGTATGTAGTCGTAGTTTGTAGTCGTAGTTGCATGGTATGAATGGTGTGTGTTAGGTTAGGCTAATCTATTTTTCCCTTTCAGATGAGATAGGTCTTATTACCTTTACTCTAATCTTTGCTATTTTTCTCATTACTTCACAGTTGTGTTGCTTTGATGATGTCCCCTCTCCCCCTTCTTCCCCGAGTTGGTTCCCTCCTTCAGCTTCAATATTTTGCTTTGCTTTAATTTCAATAATGATTGTAATTGCCTTAAATGTAACTTATGATATATGCTATCACTTGAATTCATAACTCTGTATTTGCTATTAACTTCACTTGATATAATATTGTTATATATCGTCTTTGTCACGCGAACTTTGCTTATTAAAAAAAAAAAAAACGAACTTCTATCTTTTATTGATCACTATATTATAAGCTATGACTTTTATAACTGATAAAAACTTAGAAAAATAGTTCTCAATTATAAATAAAGTTCCAATATATGGACTTAGAAGAAAAAAAATGAAGAGAACTTAGAAAAACTCGTTCTCAATTATAATAACATTCCAATATATGGACTTAGAAACAAAAATAAATAAAATATGAAACTATACACATATAAGAGAACTGAGAAAATATACTGAATATGAAAAGAGAACTTAGAAAAAAAATAGTTCTCAATTATAAATTAAGTTCCAATATATGGACTTAGAAAATATACTGAATATGAAAAGAACTTAGAAAAACTATACTTGAATAACTTAAAGAAATAGTACTGTAATTATATATAACTTAAAAATATAATGAAGAGAACTAAGATAATTAACTTTTAAAACAAAATTTACTTGAAAACGGACTATATAAACCTGTAATAACAGAACAATTATAATGGATATTAAAAAGAATATATTGACTTAGTATTTTATTGATCAGTCAGACATACATTTGTATAATATCTTACAAAACACTGTACATACAGTATATAAACTTTAAATAACAGGAGAAACAAAAATATAATGGATATTAAAAAAGAATATAATTATAGACTTAGTATTTTATTGATCAGTCGGACATACATTTTTATATTATCTTACAAAAATCATATACTTTTAATACTTCGTTATTTTTGTATTACCCTTACTGGTTTTATATATCTTATACAAAATGAACAAAGTTTTGCTTTTATATTACGTACCTAAGGTACTTTATACCGAACTTGGCTTTGTGACCATAGTATAAATTTTGGTTCACTACAGGATATGCCCATTGTGTACTGTAATTTTCTTTTGAAAGTACATCTTTATAGTCTAATAATTTTGCTACCACCATTGGGCTTTCGGCAATGTTTCATCTTTATTTTGGATTTTAAGCCTATTTTTCATTGGCAATGTAATTTGGCATTTTTTATAATTCTTAATCAATCATTTCCGTTTAACTTTTAAATAGCCAAGCTTTTATTAAGGAATACTTGTATAATCCTTCCAATGTTCTTAAGTGTACTGTCCTTTTAATAATTACTTCTCAGGTTTAATCTAGCTCATCAGCAAGTAGTAGTCTACACCTGGACTATTTCCCTCTCCCTCCAGGCAGTACTGAGGTAAGTCTGTTAACTATCTAGTTTATAGCTCAACTCTAACCAATTTTGTTTATGAAGTAGTGTTTATACTTTCGAAACTAGTGTGCAGCTTTTGGAGAGCGGTTCGTTTTCAGAATTAGTTTCCCTGTTGTGTATGAGAATGTGTAGTACGAAGTAGGAATGTTGGTAAAATGATAAGTCAATTGGCATTGTGCATTGGAAGTGTGATGGAATTTGTGGATGTTGGCAGAGTACGTGATCAAAGTAGGGGAAGGATATATTCATTACGAGACTGATTAAGTGTGTATGATTAGGTGTTAACAGTGTACGGTCAAATTAGGAGAAGGTAGTGATGTGCCGATTAAATGTGTGTACGACTGTTGGCAAAGTAGTGTGGATTGTTGGCAAGGAAAAAAAAAATAAATAAAATAAAATAAAAAAAGAGTACAATCATTGAACCTAAATGTTGGCAGTGTGATTTAGTGTGTTGGCAGTATTCAGTAGTCTTGGTAATTACGTAGTTTTAATTTAATCATTGAAGGTATAATGCAACTGGAGCCATGTACAATAAATAAGCATATGTGTTGGCCGTGACATTTGTTTAATTGGTAGTGTTATACGAGGTGTTGGTAGTGATATTTGATGTGTTGGCAGTGACATTGGGTGTGTTTTGGCAGTGATTTGGTGTGTTGGTAGTGTTCGGTGTTCTCGATATGACATGTGGGAGTCTATCAAAGTATTGCTTATGCCAAAGTTAATTTAAATCCTAAAGTCATCGTGTGACTGGAGCTATGTGCAAATTAGGATTCAATCTCTTGTATCCCCATGCATTTGTTTTTACTGGCCGTATCCCATATAACTTTTAATGTTATTTTAAGTTATGTATATATTTAAGTTTTATTAGGAATGATTTGTTATGTAATTTGAAACTATTGTATATATGTAATTACTGGGGTCACTAAGCTATATATTCTTGAACTATATCTACTGATCTATTCTTCCCATGTAACAGGTGTATATCTACCAATGTAACTATTGCTATTTGCCTGCTTATCCCAAACCCATATAGCTCTTCCTACCTATTTCTCCAAGAATCTAGATATTTTAGGTATTGAAAGTCATCCCTCCTCACCCAGACATTTTATTTGGCAGTTCGTTTCGTGAACTTACCGTTTCTATTCTCTGGCAATGTATTCCAATATTTCAAATTTGTATTTATAATAATTTGTAAAGTTTTCTTTAAATGTATCGAGGGTATTGGCGTGTAGTAATTGTTTAAACAAATTGTTCTATTCATTCCAAAATTTAGATTAATTAATTTAAGTTGGATTTTAAGCCTTTAATGTTTGTTTAATTGGCTTTGCTATTCTTATTGATTTCAGTTGAATTTCAGTAATCTTTATCCAAAAATATTTCTACGATATTGGATTACAATAATAATTAGTTTAATTTGTTTGCATTCAAAGTCAATAATATGAATAACCATCAGAAATATATATGATTGATCTACAATATTGGATTACATCAACAGGTTGGAATCAATAGTCAAGACTCAAATATTTCTTCTTTATTTTGTTTTAAACAAATAGGTGGTGTTGTCCATTGGTCCAGGGTCCTTAGTCTGGTCACAGCAACAAGTCATATCTGTAAAAAGATTAAAATATTGAGGCACCAGAAATACAGGAGTTTCACGGAGGGGGTCGGGGGTCCTGAGGAGGGGTAAAGGGGGGGATCCTGAGGGGGGTCCTGAGGGGGGTTCGAGGTGGGGGTCCTGAGGGGGAAGAAGGGGGGTTGAGGGGGGGGGGGGGGGGGGGGGTCTTGAGGGGGACCCAGGGGTTGGGTGGGGGGAACCAGGGTAGGATGGGAGGGTTGGGGGGGGGGGGGGGTACCGGGGGGGGGGGGAGAGGATGGGAGTTGGGGAGGGTTGGGGGGGGGGGGGGGGGGGAGAGACTCGGGAGCGTTGGGGGGGGGGGGGGGAGAGACTCGGGAGCGTTGGGGGGGGGAGAGACTCTGGAGGGTGGGGGGGAGAGACTCTGGAGGGTGGGGGGGGGGGGGGCGGTTCTATTTTGTTCTTATATATTAATATTTTTCGTTCAGTCCTACATAACCATCCCACAGCCGCTACGAGTTTTTCCTTCCCTTCCCTGGTAGTTCATCCTATCCCCATCCCAGATAAATCTTCTCTTCAGCCCTAGTCTGTTCTGTTCTGTTCTATTGTGCACACTAGTTGTATTCTGTATTCTGGCTAAATCTATTCTGTCCTCCCTCCTTCCCTGGTACATCAATACCCTCCCTGCAACACGCCCCCAAACACACATAAGAAAAGTCAGTAATATATTTTTAATTATATTTTATTGTCAGGAACCAGTCAAGAAGTCGTCGGTGTCAAGTATGGGATATGAGCGGACAGTATCAAGAAGGACAGACGGTAGGAGTAAAACAGATGCAGCAGACAGCAGAAAAGGCTAGGCACAGCAGAACGGGCCAACGACAGAAGAACGGGTGACAGCAGACCGAGTACATCGACAACAGACAAGGAATTAACAATGAGGTAGGAGCGAGCTTGCTATGGTTGGTCAAACAAATTGATCTGATTTGACTAAGATTTGTTTGGTATATTATCTGTCATTATGAAGATGTTTATGTGTTGAATATAATTATATGGAGAGATATTGAGTGAGCTGGAGTATTCAGTATGAAGTTGTAGGTATTCCATTTGAGTTGGTAGGTAGTGAAGTGTGAGCATAAATTGGCGGATGGTGATTAGTCTAGTTATTGAATATGACTTTATTCAGGTCGAAAGGTGGGATTCAAACAAGATGTGGACAGACGAGAGCAAAGCGACTGTGATGTTCTATCAACGGCAACTATTGGACACACATCAACGACTGCCACAGCATCAATGGACCCTGAGAAAACATCATGAAGAGTCGAGAGAAGCACCATTGCAGCAAACAGCGACGATTCGGTGAGCAAAACTAAATATTGTTGTATGGGAAAAAGAAGTCAGTCAGCCAGTACCTAACTTCATTAATAAGTCAAGGGGAACAAGAGGCCCCTAAGAAAAGGAAAGAAATAAGAGATATAAAACAGTGTGCCCATCAGAGTAGGCCACCCTTCATTCACTCTTTGATATATTCCAAATCAGTGCATCAACTTTATGATTGACATTTTACTTTACAATTACAGTTTAGATCTGTATTAATGGAATTATGAAAGCTAAGACAAATAATTAGTAACAGATTAAATTCGTTATTCATTAACCAATTAAATTTATTAACAAGTTAAATCAAGTCTTAAATTCTCAATTATACCAAGTTATTGTAAATGGATTATATTGTTAATGCAATTATTGATACTATTATTCAAGACTTGGGGCAAACGCTGGAGAATAATTGTTAAAGTTTAAATTTACTCTTCTGACAGGATTATATAAAACTTTCTTGTAGAATTTAAGTGATCCCTGAACACATTTATTTTATCACACTAAAAGCAAAACTATGCCAGCTGTAGAACAAATTTATCAAAGACTTTAAGGTTGTCAATATTTACCTAAACAAATGGACCTTGTAAGTAAAGCATTAGGACTGCTATTATTCTAAAGACAGGAGTCATAGGTCTAAAGTTATATCCGTTGTACGAATAGGCTTGAATACCTTTAAAGTAGTCATAAGGAGATAATCCAATTTACAGTACAACAATTTACGCTTTTGAATATTTATCACTAGGTATATAGGCTTGACGTTAAGTAATTCTATAACTTATACAAATAAATTAGAAGTACTTAGCCATAGAGGGGCTGATAATTGAAGATGTATTGTTCGGATCATGGGGATAACTGCTTAAAACGAGGCATAAGTGCTCATAAAAAAACTATCTAGAAGCTTACAGAGTCCACCTAGAATTAACATTAACAAATCAAACTTTGGATGGACCTTGGTAACAATTTTGTAATCGATGCCCTGTTCGTAGTCGTCAGTGAAAATTGGGACAGTATCTGACATAATGAGCAGCCTGATTTACATATTACAGTAGAGGCCTATATTATGGTTCTTTAGTATTTTCAATTGATTTGATAGTTATATGTTTATCTGGGGTTACTTTGGACACGAGGTTAAATCTATTTCGAATTTACTCAAAGCTGGTCTATGATAATCTTCATCTACAGTGGCATTTATAACTATCTCAGCAGGGTAAACCAAAATTGAGTGTGTTATATTGGTCACATTGATACAAGTGAATGCAGTTATATAGTAGATTCAAATAATTATATTTTTCTTAGTCTCCAGTGTTTTCCAGAATTTATATAAAACTTACTGTATTTACTTAAAGACTAAAGTGACTACATATTAATATTAACAAGGGTACATTCAATATAAATAGTTCGCCGACACTTATGACTTTAAACCAATCTTACTAGTCACAGGCTATTGAAAGCACATGAGAACTGTCAACGGAAAGTGTATAATAATTTACAATTCAACTATTTGAGGATTTTGGGCGAACTTTATATTGGGCATTTTTTATATATCCAATTTAAGGGAGCATTCGTACATTTGGCAACACTTTTATTATAATAAAGCTTTATGAATTTATAGAACGTATGCAAAGGGATAATATTTTTGTCTGGAGAATCTAACTTTTAGAAGCATATTGATATTGCTAAATCCATCTAAGGATAGAAAGGTATCGAGTTGGAATCCCGTGAGAACCATATGCTTTCATTAGTGTATTCAAGTGCATTGGGGTTTGTAGTGGATTAATGTTAAAACGGGGTGTTACTTAACTTTATTTATATCTAATAATCAAGGGAATGTCGATCTATATACAACTACTGAATAATATCTAGTTTATAGTCTAGTCAATCAAACTTATTTTGATATACTCAAGACCCCTCCTGGGAAACTCTCACTACAAGATGGCCAAGGCAAATATTCCTCAAGGTTACTTTAACAGACATAACTTCTCAGGATCTTTGAAGAGCTACGTAATGTGAGGACTATTGAATCAGATGTGGAAAACTGGAATTCAGCAATAGTCGTAAAAATCATTAATTATTATTATAATTTTACCCAACTCCATAACCCATTTATGCAGAGGACCCAAATGTTTCTGTCATCATAGCTACCTCCAGACGATTTTAGTTAACTTTAAAAAGAACTTGTTAAGAGTTTGAGGGTTAATTTGGATAATCTTAAGCTCCTTTGATTCCCCGAGTTTAGTAAATACCTGTCAGTAATTTTGTTTTGGTTATACTGTCACTGATTATTGACTTTATTATGGGTACCCATAGACAATTTTACTCAGTTTAGGAAGGACCGGTTTGATTCTAAGAGTATATGTAATGTGTACCCCATTGATTCCTTGTGGTCCTTACTTGTGATAAATACTAGGAATTTCTAGTGTCATAAGCACCAGTTCTCCACATGAGTTAATTCAGTAGCGCTCACATTACTTATATGTTTATTAAAGTTTGGTTCCTTAATTCACGATAAATTCTTCAGTACCTTTAGCTCGAAATCAATGCCTCTACTTAAATTGTCATCCTAAAATAAATACGGACAAAATATGGTACGAATTTCGAAGAAAATTTATTGCAATTATATTTAAAACTATGTTCAATAAATATGCACATTACTAAATCACAAGCATCTCTGCCTACCTATAGTGAACCGAGTTTAGTTAATTAAGCCTGTTTTCACCATTTACCCATTTCCTAAACATTTCAGTTTGGAAAGTATCTGTTGCATACTATATAAACAGTGTTGCCATTTGTACGAAATCATTTTAACATGGTTACATAAAGCTGCAGCCTATATCTTGTCCACCACTTATGATAGTCTATGGAATATTTTGAAGTTTATTAGGTATTACTAAACTGGTCTACTTAAGCCAATTTGTCATTCATTTTTGTTGGCCAATGTAGGTTAAGTATATTATTATTATAGTCTTATAATAGTTTAACCAAAGAGTTTTGACAAATTAAAGTTATACAAATTAGCTTCGATATTACATTATTCACACATTTAAAAAAACACTACATAGTAAGAACTGAATTGAAAATTACCAAATCCCATTTTGAGAATTGTGATAGTGAACATTTCTAACTTACATTTTAGGATTATGGGATATCGTCGACCAGTTACAATGATATTTTAAACTGTAGCTAGCAAAATTAATCCTACTTTGGGGGATAAGGTACAACAGTTTAAAAATTTATGATTTATAAAGGCTACGTCCACGAAGACAAAAGTCAGCCGCCTGTGTGTACTCCAGGAGAATTCTTCTTCAGGCCAAAAGGGCACCAAACATTAATGCAGTATCCATAGCTAGCCTATTGGTCAAATTTAAGATACGAATCAATTAAAACTGAGTTTATATTGTCCTTGTCCCAATTTTGGTTTGTTTAGTTTGCAAGTTTTAAATTTTAATTTATAGAACAAACTTCAAAATATTACATTGCATAGACTTTCATAATAGATCGTATTAAACCATTTTAGTAACAGACCCGAATTACAGTTGTGGTTGATGAGAGTTGTTGGTCCACGAGTCCCACCATCCGTCTGTTGTCCCCCTCAGGCTGGACGTCTATCATACATCTGAAACATTAGGTTAGTATTAGTTAACATCCTGATGTATAACGCTAATAACTATAGTCACCACTGCATTAAGACCTTTTTCTGGACCCCTTCGCCCTAATGTTTAGCTCGGTTTGAGATTTTATGACTGTCTACTATTCGTTTTGACTATTACAAGACTTTTTGCCCCAATTTGTCAATTTTATGACCTGTCATGCCATTTGAATAGCTAATTTTTCCTCGCGAAGGATAGCAAGCCTGTAATTTTGGAAGAAACTGCCTTCGACCGGGATATTTTTCTACCGAAAAATGTACACATTTATCTCGAAGGGGGGTCTTGATGGAAGTCTAGGGAGCAAACTAAAAACCTCCCCTTAACCCGTGATGTTGAGCAACTAGTGAGCCCTCTATCGTATTGTCCAAGGTTCAGGTTTTAGTAACTATACCTAAGCCTGCAGTAATAAGGGGTATCAATTTTAGAACCTTTTTTGATTGAAATTATCTGCAGTGTAGTTTATGAATATAATTATATACTTCTGAATTTGTTAAGGCAAGGGGAGATTTTAATGCAGTGGCGTGTACTGTTATTGACCCTTCCTGATTTTTTGTCTATGCGAGTGACGGAGACAAAAGGCAGAACTGCCTGTATCGAGTGCTTTCCCCAAAGTTGAAAGAGTGACATGGCCAAAATCAAGGGATGTTCGAGCGAAAATGTCAGGACACGCTGAGTTTAAAGCGATTTAAGTCATATGATCCTAAGTTGTGCCCTACCTATAGAAGTTAAAAGTTTATAATTTCTATTAAAAAATAAACCATCCACTGACTAAATTCCACAATATTATTATTAAACCTTTAACGTACAGGACGCAATTTGCGTCCTTTCTGGGACACTTAAAAGCCTTTGTGACCATCAGGGGTGTTTAGAAACTGTGTTGCTTCAACCTCTGCAGTTGTCTTTAAGTGAACTGTGGCAATTAAACTCATTTTGGAGAGGTAATTATGAGATGGATTACTTTTTCTGAATACAAATAAGGTATTTGTAAATAACCCTATGTTTTAGTATTAATACAGTATATGGAACACTAGAATTTGTTCAAGAGAACCAAACCCTAAAATTACACAACTTAAACAAATAGATTATCATAATATAATGGATACAGTATATGGGATAGGCTAAGGGAACTTTGAAGAACTTTTGAGTGTTAAAGAGAGATGGGTCATTTTTCTGGTCCCCCTTCATGTTTAGCCCCATTACTTTGCCGATTATAAGACGTTCAGCCCATTACTTTGGCGATTTTAAGACCTTTCAATCTATTTGAGTCATTATCAAGACCTTTCGTGCTATTTAAGAGACTAATTTTCCTGGCGAGTGATACCAACCTGTGATGTAGGAGGAACCGGCCTTCGGCCTGGACACTTTTCTACCGAAAAATTTACAAATTTGTCTAAGGGGGATCTTGGGGATGTTTTATAAGCTTGATAGAAGTCTAGGGAGGAAACAAATTTACAAATAATTATATCTATATATACCAATCAATAAACCCTTACCCATTAACCCTATTAAGGAAAGACGGTAGTTTTTCTGGTCCCCTTTCTCCCTAGTGTTTAGTCCCATTAGTTTTGAGATTTGTAGATGTTCGGCCCATTTGTTTGGCGATTTTAAGACCTTTCGTCCCATATTGTTATACATTTTAAGACCTATCGTGCCATTTAGGTGTCTATTTTTTCTGGCGAGCGATAGCGAGCCTGTAACTGAAAGAGGAACCGGCCTTTGGCCGGTAAATTTTCTACCGACAAATTTACAAATTTATCTAGAGGGTGGGGTATAGGGGAGGTTTTTTTTAAAGTTTGATGGATGTCTAGCGAGGGAACTAAGAATTTATGAATTAATGAATGTATAGGCCAAAACAAATAATGTGTTCTTACCCTAGTTTGTTGGTGAAGATGGTTAAGGTTCCGTTTGGGTTTCAAGTTGGTCTTCCCTCCGCCGAGCTTCAACTGTACTGTACAGTCCTCTGTACAGTCCTCTCTTACTCACATCTGTTAGAAAATCCAATATTAATATTACAGCTTAAGGAATTGACGACTTGCGAGTTTCAAGCTATAAGGAAGTTGGCGTTTTTTATATCGACATTTAGCAGAATTAAGAGATAAAATAAGAGTTGTATTGCATATATAAACACATAAAACCAAATTCACCGTACTTTCTATCCATCAAAAACCTACATTACATTACTGCATTTCTGTTTAATAACTTTGTATACGGCCCAAACTTCCTTATAGCCTGAAACTCACAAGTGGTCAATTAGGCCAATATTTCTGATATAATGTAGATTTTCAAAATTGATCAATTCATATGTTTTTGCAACAACAAAAAAACATTATATCTCAACCATAGTCAAGGTGGTCGTGACTCCTGGTCGGGTCGTCTTGGGTCGTCTTGGGTCGGGTCGGATCGGGGCATCTTGGGTCGGGTCGTCTTGGGTCGGGCAAGATCGCACCGGTCCTCCCCTCTCTAACCTGTTGCGAAGATTTAAAGTCACATTAGTAGGTTCTGGCATACCTTATTTCACCGTTGTTCCTCCGTCGGGCCATCCAGCGCATTCCTGTTGATAAAATATTTAATTATTTCAGGATCGCCGTTCTGCCAGCCACAACATCGGGTCTGCAAATCGGCCACAGCGGGTCTGCAAGCTGCCGCATCGGGTCTGCAAGCCGCCACGTCATCTGAAAACCTGCAACCTTCACAACCAACGAACAGACAACCAGAATTCTACCGGCCGGATTTCAACCAACAAGAAAAACCACTAACTAACTAACTAACTAACTAACTAACTAACTAAGCTTCTACCCAAGCCCCTAACAGACAGCTAACTAACCAAGCTTCTATCCAAGCCTCTAATAGACCACTAACCAACCTCCTCAGGGAGCCGAATAGAGCAACACCTAACCAATACTAACCTAGAACAGACTCCTACCTATCCCTACCCCTTGAACTAACTAAGAGCTACCTCCCTCCCCCCTCAGCATCCCTACCAGAAACCTTGTATAATTCGAAGCCAACGACGATATAGGAGAAAAAGATTAGTACATGGATTAATTATATTATATTTCAATATATATATTTAATTATACAAAAATTATGTTACGTTATTGGAAATATTATAGTTATAGCAAATGTAAACAAATATATATACCAGATTTATTTATATATAAATTATTGCAAAACAATTCCTAAGTATATCATTTACACTGAAATGTATTAAAATAGAATCTTACCTTAAATTTGCCGCCTATCTAACGTAATGTCTATACACATGTTAGTAGAAGGGAGGTGGTTTAGGTGGCGACAAGGACAATGGAAGGAAGGGGGCGGGGGGGAGGGGGGGATGGTTAGGATTAAAGGGAAGTTTGCTCCGGCCCCTTTCTCCCTCATGCTTAGCCCAGGTTATTTTGAGACTAAGACGTTCACCTAGTTTGGCACTAAAGACCTGTGCCATATAGCGATCTAATTTTGTTCTTCCTGGCGAGCGCTAGCGAGCCTGAAATTAATGAGAAACTGGCCTTATTATTAGTATTAATTTTATTTTTATTGTAATTATTATTATTATTATTATTTCGGCTTGTACATTTTTCTGTCGAAAAATGTACAAAATTATCTCTAAGGGGGATCTTCGAGGCATTTTATTTAAGCTTGACTGAAGGTCTTGGGACGAAAACATTTATATATACTGTATATACAAAATGAAACTTCCCTTTACAGATAGAGGGGGGAGAGGATGGTTAGGATTAAAGGAGTAGGATTGCCGTGATGATTGTAGTGGTAGACTGGTTGAAGGATCTGGTTGAGGTTTCCATCATCATTCACGATATCTGTAAAAAAAAAAAAATCATTGTTAAAATATATCTCACTCAGCCAAGTATACTGTATATAATTTAAGTAAACATTGGATTGACCCCGGACAGCCTTTTTACCTAACCTAACCTGTCTTGATAGCGTAATGCATAAGGGCGCGGAATTTCGGTGTGAGTGTCCTAGGTTCGAGTCCTTTCAGTGCCTTTTTACCTAACCTAACCTAACAAAACGACAAAAAATAACTAGTCTCTTCAATTTTTACCATAATTTGTTTGTGTTAGCATTATTATTATATTTGTGTATATTTATAAGAAACTGTCTTTTTGCCAGTGCGTAATGCATAGGTGCGCGGAATTTAGGTGAGAGTGTCCTAGGTTCGAGTCCTCGGAGTGCCACAAAATGGCAGAATTTGTTTAACATTAGCAACATTCAACTAAATAGATAGATTGGAAGAGCTAAATGCACTATGAAGAAGTAATCCATAGTCGGTTATATTTAAGTTAGCGGTAAATTGTCATGCTCCCGTGTGCACTACTCTGCTAATAATATATTATAGCGAAGTATGTTAAGGGGGGTCACCGGCTAAATGGTTACCAAAATGGCGGAGGTTGGCTGACCGTTTCCTGGACCCAAATCACTGCCTTTGTTGCATGGTTAGCGATTCACTGAAGTATATTTAAAATCTACATTCCTTTCATTTTAACTTGTAACTTAAGGGGAGGTTTCGGACAAACTGGATTTTAGGTCACGTATGGGATATGATGTTCTAAATGTATACTATAGCTTTGTCATAGAGTATTAGTCACCACAATATATGTCTTTACCGCTGCATATTAAATCATTTTTCCTTCGACTTTGTGGGTTAAATAAGAGTGATGGCGGCCATCTTGGATCAGCTGAGAACTAATATTTTTAATTTTGTCTTGACCCCTTTCTCCCTCATGTCTAGCCCCATCGCATTTGAGATTTTAAGACGTTTGCCCCATTAGTTTGGTGATTTTAAGAATTTCCGCCCCATTCTGTCAATGTTAAGACCTTTCGTGCCATTAAGGCGTCGATTTTATCCTGGCGACCGATAGCGAGCCTGTAATTTAAGAGTAACCGGCCCTAGGCCGGGAAATTTTTCTACCGAAAAATTTAAAAATGTATCTTCAAAGGGGGTCAAGGGGGTGACATTTTAAGATTACTGGAGGAGTAGGAAACAAACTAAAAACCTCCCCATAAGTGATTCGATAAAGTATGTATTGACGGATTGATGTAGGCTCATGTTATTAATGATCGCATAATACTTAACCCCTTCTGTACCGGCGACGTATTTGTACTTTCATTCTAGCTACACTTAGAAGATTTTATGAAGCTTAAGTAGTATATATATGGTAGCTAAAAAGATGAATTAAGACAGTCTGTAGCCTTTTATGGAGTAGATATCCTTCCTAAGCTGAACAAAATCGTATTATAGTTGCCAGAATATAATAAACAGTACATCACCGGTACAGAAGGGGTTAAGTAAATTTCAATTAGGCTACTATTTCGTAAATATTCCTAAATAATTTGTGAATAAAACAATGAATATGACCATTTATGCAATATTGTAGTATGCTAATTGTGAACAAATAATCATAGGCCTACGTCGATCATCGGGTTTGGTGCTAAGTGTATAATCTGAACAAATTAAAGAACAACTGCGTAAATATTATGACTTGCTTTAACCTTAAACTTGCAATTATCCGGTAATTAATATAATGAATGAATTATGCTGACGATAATTGGCCCCGGAAGCGAAAACCTGCCGGCTTCCTAGGTTTTCACTCGGTCGCCATATTGTTTGCTCAACCCGCCGGCTTTCACCATTAACTTTCCTTAAATATACCGAGAATACACGAAACATTACGAAAACATTGATCAGAATGTGATTAAAAAGACTTATACAAAAAATAATGACCCCAATGGGTACCAAAATGGCGCGGAGGTTGACCGATCTATTAACTAGCTCCATATCGTTGCCTGGTTTGTTAAATTACCATTATTTAACGTATGTATATTAATATTTACTCTACATATCGATTTATATAAGGCATCATTGAGTTTAATAGGGTGAAATACTCGAAGGCCTATGTCTCTAACCATCGTCATAGTTGCACTATGTTTATGTAATCTGACCAAATAAAATAAAAAAATGCTTCTATATTATGACTTTCTTTAACCTTAAACTTGCAATTATCCGGTAATTAATATAATTAATGCATTATGCAGACGATAATTGCCCCCGGAAGTGAAAACCTGCCGGCTTCCTAGGTTTTCACTCGGTCGCCATATTGTTTGCTCAACCCGCCGGCTTTCACCATTAATTTTCCTTAAATATACTGAGAATACGCGAAACATTACGAAAACACTGATTAGGCACCTGGCGCAAAGTCACGAACATCGGAAATTAAGGCACTTCACTAAATTAAACTCTATAAAAGCGGCTAAAAATGGAGAATACAAGGGTGAATATTGGACTTACTTGTTGTCAGGTCGATGGCTGGAAATCAAATGGCAAGGGCGGTGTAAAGTACTCACCAAATCACAACTGCATACTTGGCAACCTTTTACAGTGGTGCCACATCTCCAAACCTGGCCACGAAAATTATTAATATATGATTAATAAGCCGTTTCTGATAAAAATTAAGATACGTAGACTATGTAATTTTTTGCGCTGAATTCAACTACATATGTGAAATGTTGATTGAATGCCTGTATATGCGATAATTCAATGATTTTTGGTAGTGCGACGTTGCCACTTTTCCTAAATGCCCCAAGGGCAAATTTGAGGATTTTCTCGTCTCGATTTCCACGATTCCTGGCCGAGAAATTTGCCGATACAGTTGGTATCAAAAGTTTGGTCCTTTTTTTTTTTTTTTTTTTTTTTTTTTTTTTTTTTTTTCTTTTTGGTATGGAAGCACAATACTATACTTGAATTATTAGTATGGTTTATTATGCAGTAGCTTGGCTTGAATTTATAGATACAGTTGGGCTCAAAAGTTTGGTCCCACTTTTTTTTGTTATCATTTCCGTAGATGTAAAGGCTTTATATATTACCGTGATTATTTTATCTGACTATACTTGATTATAAATGTGTGATATAACCTAAGAGGAGTGTGATGATCTCTGGGTCTCTCAGCTGCTTCACCTCGCTAAAACTGACAAGCCTACCCCCTACCTCCACCACCACACCCCCTCTCTCTATCTATCTGTCTGTCTGTATATATATCTATCTATCTATCTATCTGCATATCTATCTATCTATCTATCTGTCTGTAAATCTATCTATCTATCTATTTATCTCTCTATCTATCTATTTATCTATCTATCTATCTGTCTATACATCTCTCTATCCATTTAGCTGTCTATCTATCTATTTATCTATTTATCTATCTATCTATCTGTCTGTATATCTATCTATCTGTCTGTCTGTATATCTATCTATCTATTTATCTATCTATCTATACATCTATCTATCTATTTATGTATCTATCTATCTATCTATCTATTTATCTATCTGTCTGTATATCTATCTATCTATCTATTTATCTATCTAGCTATCTGTCTGAATATCTATCTATCTGTCTATCTATCTATATGTCTGTATATCTATCCATATATCTATCTATCTGTCTGTCTTAATATCTATCTATTTATTTATCTATCTATCTATCTATTTATCTATCTATCTATCTGTCTGTATATCTATCTATCTATTTATATATCTATCTATATATATCTATCTATCTATTTATGTATATCTATCTATCTATTTATCTATCTGTCTGTATATCTATCTATCTATCTATCTGTCTGCATATCTATCTATCTGTCTATCTATCTATATGTCTGTATATCTATCTGTATATCTATCTATCTGTCTGTCTTTATATCTATCTATCTATTTATCTATCTATAGATATCTAGATAGATCTATCTATAGATCTATCTATCTATCTTCCTTGTATTATAATTGTGTATGTTCATTTCACAGATAGATAGATATACAGATAGATATACAGACATATAGATAGATAGACAGATAGATAGATATGCAGACAGATAGATAGATAGATAGATATACAGACAGATAGATAAATAGATAGATAGATAGATACATAAATAGATAGATAGATATATATAGATAGATATATAAATAGATAGATAGATATACAGACAGATAGATAGATAGATAAATAGATAGATAGATAGATAAATAAATAGATAGATATTAAGACAGACAGATAGATAGATATATGGATAGATATACAGACATATAGATAGATAGACAGATAGATAGATATTCAGACAGATAGCTAGATAGATAAATAGATAGATAGATAGATATACAGACAGATAGATAAATAGATAGATAGATAGATAGATACATAAATAGATAGATAGATATATAGATAGACAGATAAATAGATAGATAGATATACAGACAGACAGATAGATAGATATACAGACAGATAGATAGATAGATAAATAGATACAGATAGACAGCTAAATGGATAGAGAGATGTATAGACAGATAGATAGATAGATAAATAGATAGATAGAGAGATAAATAGATAGATAGATAGATTTACAGACAGATAGATAGATAGATAGATATGCAGATAGATAGATAGATATATATACAGACAGACAGATAGATAGAGAGAGGGGGTGTGGTGGTGGAGGTAGGGGGTAGGCTTGTCAGTTTTAGCGAGGTGAAGCAGCTGAGAGACCCAGAGATCATCACACTCCTCTTAGGTTATATCACACATTTATAATCAAGTATAGTCAGATAAAATAATCACGGTTCAATATATATAAAGCCTTTACATCTACGGAAATGATAAAAAAAAAAAGTGGGACCAAACTTTTGAGCCCAACTGTATCTATAAATTCAAGCCAAGCTACTGCATAATAAACCATACTAATAATTCAAGTATAGTATTGTGCTTCCATACCAAAAAGAAAAAAAAAAAAAAAAAAAAAAAAAAAAAAAAAAAAAAGGACCAAACTTTTGATACCAACTGTATCGGCAAATTTCTCGGCCAGGAATCGTGGAAATCGAGACGAGAAAATCCTCAAATTTGCCCTGGGGGCATTTAGGAAAAGTGGCAACGTCGCACTACCAAAAATCATTGAATTATCGCATATACAGGCATTCAATCAACATTTCACATATGTAGTTGAATTCAGCGCAAAAAATTACATAGTCTACGTATCTTATTTTTATCAGAAACGGCTTATTAATCATATATTAATAATTTTCGTGGCCAGGTTTGGAGATGTGGCACCACTGTAAAAGGTTGCCAAGTATGCAGTTGTGATTTGGTGAGTACTTTACACCGCCCTTGCCATTTGATTTCCAGCCATCGACCTGACAACAAGTAAGTCCAATATTCACCCTTGTATTCTCCATTTTTAGCCGCTTTTATAGAGTTTAATTTAGTGAAGTGCCTTAATTTCCGATGTTCGTGACTTTGCGCCAGGTGCCTAATCAGTGTTTTCGTAATGTTTCGCGTATTCTCAGTATATTTAAGGAAAATTAATGGTGAAAGCCGGCGGGTTGAGCAAACAATATGGCGACCGAGTGAAAACCTAGGAAGCCGGCAGGTTTTCACTTCCGGGGGCAATTATCGTCTGCATAATGCATTAATTATATTAATTACCGGATAATTGCAAGTTTAAGGTTAAAGAAAGTCATAATATAGAAGCATTTTTTTATTTTATTTGGTCAGATTACATAAACATAGCACATAAACATAGCTGCAACTAGGACGATGGTTAGAGACATAGGCTTTCGAGTATTTCACCCTATTAAACTCAATGATGCCTTATATAAATCGATATGTAGAGTAAATATTAATATACATACGTTAAATAATGGTAATTTAACAAACCAGGCAACGATATGGAGCTAGTTAATAGATCGGTCAACCTCCGCGCCATTTTGGTACCCATTGGGGTCATTATTTTTTTTATAAGTCTTTTTAATCACATTCTGATCAATGTTTTCGTAATGTTTCGTGTATTCTCGGTATATTTAAGGAAAGTTAATGGTGAAAGCCGGCGGGTTGAGCAAACAATATGGCGACCGAGTGAAAACCTAGGAAGCCGGCAGGTTTTCACTTCCGGGGCCAATTATCGTCAGCATAATTAATTCATTATATTAATTACCGGATAATTGCAAGTTTAAGGTTAAAGCAAGTCATAATATTTACGCAGTTGTTCTTTAATTTGTTCAGATTATACACTTAGCACCAAACCCGATGATCGACGTAGGCCTATGATTATTTGTTCACAATTAGCATACTACAATATTGCATAAATGGTCATATTCATTGTTTTATTCACAAATTATTTAGGAATATTTACGAAATAGTAGCCTAATTGAAATTTACTTAACCCCTTCTGTACCGGTGATGTACTGTTTATTATATTCTGGCAACTATAATACGATTTTGTTCAGCTTAGGAAGGATATCTACTCCATAAAAGGCTAGACTGTCTTGATTCATGTGTTAGCTACCATATATACTACTTAAGCTTCATAAAATCTTCTAAGTGTAGCTAGAATGAAAGTACAAATACGTCGCCGGTACAGAAGGGGTTAAGTATTATGCGATCATTAATAACATGAGCCTACATCAATCCGTCAATACATACTTTATCGAATCACTTATGGGGAGGTTTTTAGTTTGTTTCCTACTCCTCCAGTAATCTTAAAATGTCACCCCCTTGACCCCCTTTGAAGATACATTTTTAAATTTTTCGGTAGAAAAATTTCCCGGCCTAGGGCCGGTTACTCTTAAATTACAGGCTCGCTATCGGTCGCCAGGATAAAATCGACGCCTTAATGGCACGAAAGGTCTTAACATTGACAGAATGGGGCGGAAATTCTTAAAATCACCAAACTAATGGGGCAAACGTCTTAAAATCTCAAATGCGATGGGGCTAGACATGAGGGAGAAAGGGGTCAAGAAAAATTAAAAATATTAGTTCTCAGCTAATCCAAGATGGCCGCCATCACTCTTATTTAACCCACAAAGTCGAAGGAAAAATGATTTAATATGCAGCGGTAAAGACATATATTGTGGTGACTAATACTCTATGACAAAGCTATAGTATACATTTAGAACATCATATCCCATACGTGACCTAAAATCCAGTTTGTCCGAAACCTCCCCTTAAGTTACAAGTTAAAATGAAAGGAATGTAGATTTTAAATATACTTCAGTGAATCGCTAACCATGCAACAAAGGCAGTGATTTGGGTCCAGGAAACGGTCAGCCAACCTCCGCCATTTTGGTAACCATTTAGCCGGTGACCCCCCTTAACATACTTCGCTATAATATATTATTAGCAGAGTAGTGCACACGGGAGCATGACAATTTACCGCTAACTTAAATATAACCGACTATGGATTACTTCTTCATAGTGCATTTAGCTCTTCCAATCTATCTATTTAGTTGAATGTTGCTAATGTTAAACAAATTCTGCCATTTTGTGGCACTCAGAGGACTCGAACCTAGGACACTCTCACCTAAATTCCGCGCACCTATGCATTACGCACTGGCAAAAAGACAGTTTCTTATAAATATACACAAATATAATAATAATGCTAACACAAACAAATTATGGTAAAAATTGAAGAGACTAGTTATTTTTTGTCGTTTTGTTAAGTTAGGTTAGGTAAAAAGGCACTGAAAGGACTCGAACCTAGGACACTCACACCGAAATTCCGCTCCCTTATGCATTACGCTATCAAGACAGGTTAGGTTAGGTAAAAAGGCTGTCCGGGGTCAATCCAATGTTTACTTAAATTATATACAGTATACTTGGCTGAGTGAGATATATTTTAACAATGATTTTTTTTTGTTTACAGATATCGTGAATGATGATGGAAACCTCAACCAGATCCTTCAACCAGTCTACCACTACAATCATCACGGCAATCCTAATCCTTTAATCCTAACCATCCTCTCCCCCCTCTATCTGTAAAGGGAAGTTTCATTTTGTATATATATAAATGTTTTCGTCCCAAGACCTTCAGTCAAGCTTAAATAAAATGCCTCGAAGATCCCCCTTAGAGATAATTTTGTAAATTTTTCGACAGAAAAATGTACAAGCCGAAATAATAATAATAATAATAATTATAATAAAAATAAAAATAATACTAATAATAAGGCCAGTTTCTCATTAATTTCAGGCTCGCTAGCGCTCGCCAGGAAGAACAAAATTAGATCGCTATATGGCACAGGTCTTTAGTGCCAAACTAGGTGAACGTCTTAGTCTCAAAATAACCTGGGCTAAGCATGAGGGAGAAAGGGGCCGGAGCAAACTTCCCTTTAATCCTAACCATCCCCCCCTCCCCCCCGCCCCCTTCCTTCCATTGTCCTTGTCGCCACCTAAACCACCTCCCTTCTACTAACATGTGTATAGACATTACGTTAGATAGGCGGCAAATTTAAGGTAAGATTCTATTTTAATACATTTCAGTGTAAATGATATACTTAGGAATTGTTTTGCAATAATTTACATATAATACATCTGGTATATATATTTGTTTACATTTGCTATAACTATAATATTTCCAATAACGTAACATAATTTTTGTATAATTAAATATATATATTGAAATATAATATAATTAATCCATGCACTAATCTTTTTCTCCTATATCGTCGTTGGCTTCGAATTAGACAAGGTTTCTGGTAGGGATGCTGAGGGGGGGGGGGGGGAGGGGGGGTAGCTCTTAGTTAGTTCAAGGGGTAGGGATAGGTAGGAGTCTGTTCTAGGTTAGTATTGGTTAGGTGTTGCTCTATTCGGCTCCCTGAGGAGGTTGGTTAGTGGTCTATTAGAGGCTTGGATAGAAGCTTGGTTAGTTAGCTGTCTGTTAGGGGCTTGGGTAGAAGCTTAGTTAGTTAGTTAGTTAGTTAGTTAGTTTGTGGTTTTTCTTGTTGGTTGAAATCCGGCCGGTAAAATTCTGGTTGTCTGTTCGTTGGTTGTGAAGGTTGCAGGTTTTCAGATGACGTGGCGGCTTGCAGACCCGATGCGGCAGCTTGCAGACCCGCTGTGGCCGATTTGCAGACCCGACGTTGTGGCTGGCAGAACGGCGATCCTGAAATAATTAAATATTTTATCAACAGGAATGCGCTGAATGGCCCGACGGAGGAACAACGGTGAAATAAGGTATGCCAGAACCTACTAATGTGACTTTAAATCTTCGCAACAGGTTAGAGATGGGAGGACCGGTGCGATCTTGCCCGACCCAAGACGACCCGACCCAAGGTGACCCGACCCGACCCAAGACGACCCAGCACGACCCGACCAGGAATCACGACCACCTTGACTATGGTTGAGATATAATGTTTTTTTGTTGTTGCAAACACATATGAATTGATCAATTTTGAAAATCTACATTATATCAGAAATATTGGCCTAATTGACCACTTGTGAGTTTCAGGCTATAAGGAAGTTTGGGCCGTATACAAAGTTATTAAACAGAAATGCAGTAATGTAATGTAGGTTTTTGATTGATAGAAAGTACGGTGAATTTGGTTTTATGTGTTTATATATGCTATACAACTCTTATTTTATCTCGTAATTCTGCTAAATGTCGATATAAAAAACGCCAACTTCCTTATAGCTTGAAACTCGCAAGTGGTCAATTCCTTAAGCTGTAATATTAATATTAGAGTTTCTAACAGATGTGAGTAAGAGAGGACTGTACAGTACAGTTGAAGCTCGGCGGAGGGAAGACCAACTTGACAAACCCAAACGGAACCTAAATCATCTTCACCAACAAACTAGGGTAAGAACACATTATTTGTTTTGGCCTATACATTCATTAATTCATAAATTCTTAGTTCCCTCGCTAGACATCCATCAAACTTTAAAAAAACATCCCCTATACCCCGCCCTCAAGATAAATTTGTAAATTTGTCGGTAGAAAATTTACCGGCCAAAGGCCGATTCCTCTTTCAGTTACAGGCTCGCTATCGCTCGCCAGAAAAAATAGACACCTAAATGGCACGATAGGTCTTAAAATGTATAACTATATGGGACGAAAGGTCTTAAAATCGCCAAACAAATGGGCCGAACATCTACAAATCTCAAAACTAATGGGACTAAACACTAGGGAGAAAGGGGACCAGAAAAACTACAATCTCAACTTAATAGGGTTAATGGGTAAGGGTTTATTCATTGGTATATAGATATAATTATTTGTAAATTTGTTTCCTCCCTAGACTTCTATCAAGCTTATAAAACATCCCCAAGATCCCCCTTAGACAAATTTGTAAATTTTTCGGTAGAAAAGTGTCCAGGCCGAAGGCCGGTTCCTCCTACATCACAGGTTGGTATCACTCGCCAGGAAAATTAGTCTCTTAAATAGCACGAAAGGTCTTGATAATGACTCAAATAGATTGAAAGGTCTTAAAATCGCCAAAGTAATGGGCTGAACGTCTTATAATCGGCAAAGTAATGGGGCTAAACATGAAGGGGGACCAGAAAAATTACTAGTCTCTCTTTAACACTCAAAAGTTCTTCAAAAGTTCTTACCATCAGTTGTCTCTAAGCCCCATATACTGTATCCATTATATTATGATAATCTATTTGTTTAAGTTGTGTAATTTTAGGGTTTGGTTCTCGAACAAATTCTAGTGTTCCATATACTGTATTAATACTAAAACATAGGGTTATTTACAAATACCTTATTTGTATTCAGAAATAGTTCTGACGATCTTATAATTACCTCTCCAAAATGAGTTTTAATGCCCACCACTCACTCAAAGACAACTGCAGAGGTTGAAGTAACTAAACAAAGTTTCTAAACACCCCTGATGGTCACAAAGGCGTTTAAGTATCCCAGAAAGGGCGCAAATTGCGTCCTATGCGTTAAAGGTTTAATAATAATAATGTGGAATTTAGTCTGATGGTTTTTTTTTTACTAGAAATTATAAACTTTGACCTTTTTTATAGGTAGGGCACAACTTATGATCATGTGACTTAAATTGCTTCAAACTCGTGTGTCCAGGCATTTTGGCTCGAACGTCCCTTGATTTTGGCCCCGTCACTCTTTCAACTCTAAGGGGAGGCACTCGATACAGGCAGTTTTGTCTTTTGTCTCCCTCACTCGCATAGAAGAAAAATCATGAAGGGTCAATAACAGTTCCCGCGACTGCATTAAATTCTCCCCCGAGCCTTAACAAATTCAGAAGTATATATTCATAAACTACACTGCAGATAATTTCAGTAATAAAGATTCTAAAATATATAATGCTTATCAATGCAGGCTTCTGTATAGTTACCAAAACCTGAACCTTGGACAATACGGTAGAGGACTGACTAGTTGCTCAATATCACGGGTTAAGGGAAGGTTTTTAGTTTGCTCCCTAGACCTCCATCAAGAACCCCCCCCCCCCCACCACCCCTTCGAGATAAATGTGTATATTTTTCGGTAGTAAAATATCCCGGTCGAAGGCAGTTTCTTCCAAATTACAGGGATTGCTATCCTTCGCGAGGAAAAATTAGCTATTCAAATGGCCATGATAGGTCATAAATTGACAAATTGGGGCAAAAAGTCTTGGTAATAGTCAAAACGAATAGTAGACAGTCATAAATCTCAAACCGAGCTAAACATTAGGGCGAAGGGGTCCAGAAAAAGGCCTTAATGCAGTGGTGACTATAGTTATTAGCGTTATACATCAGGATGTTAACTAATACTAACCTAATGTTTCAGACAACAGACGGATGGGACACTTGTGGCCAAACACCTCTCCATCACAACTCTGCAACAGCCATCATATCAGGTGTGTCCCTAAAATGTTTTAATACACTCTTATTATGAAAGTCTATGCAATGTAATATTTTGAAGTTTGTTCTATAAAGTCAGTTTTAATGATTCGGATCTTAAATTTGACCAATAGGCTAGGTATGGATACTGAATTAATGATTGGTGCCCTTTTGGCCTGAAGAATAATTGTCCTGGAGTACACACAGGCGGCTGACTTTTGTCTTCGTGGACGTAGCCTTTATAAATCCTAAATATTTAAACTGTTGTGCCTTATCTCCCAAAGTAGGATTAATTTTGCTGGCTACAGTTTAAAATATTATCATTGTAACTGGTTGACGATATCCGATAATCCTAAAATTTAAGTTAGAAATGTTCACTATCACAATTCTCAAAATGGGATTTAGTAACTTTCAATTCAGTTCTTATAATGTAATATCGAAGCTAATTTGTATAACTTTAATTTGTCAAAACTCTTTGGTTAAACTATTATAAGACTATAATAATAATATACTTAACCTACATTGGCAAAAAAACTTGAATGAAAAATTGGCTGAAATAGACCAGTTTAGTAATGCCTAATAAACTTCTAAATATTTCATAGACTATCATAAGTGGTGGACAAGATATAGGATGCAGCTTTATCTAACTAATTTAAAATGATTTCGTACAAATGGCAACACTGTTTATATAGTATGCAACAGATACTTTCCAAACTGAAATGTTTAGGAAATGGGTAAATGGTGAAAACAGGCTTAATTAACTAAACTCGGTTCACTATAGGTAGGCAGAGATGCTTGTGATTTAGTAATGTGTATATTTATTGAACATAGCAATAA